>OLKM01000667.1:102695-122695 GCA_900291075.1 Melanogrammus aeglefinus
CAGGACAGGACAGGACAGGACAGGACAGGACAGGACAGGACAGGACAGGACAGGACAGGACAGGACAGGACAGGACAGCCAATCCATACGCAGAACTCAGGCGCACACTGATGTGTATACAACCTGAACATATACCTGTCATTTTGGGGTTCAGTGGTCAACTGAACTGGGCACGAGGTCAAACCCAGATGTTAATAGAATATAAAAGTTAATTTCAGAGGTCCATGTCTTTAAGGACTTTGTGGAGATTATGGAGAAGACGTGAAGTAGGCCTAAACCTACAACAACAATTCAATGGTGTTGTAAAGGAAGCGATACTAAATGACAAATCACAGATTAAAACTCAGAACTATCATATAGCCTAGTTACTGTATCGATTAGCTAGGGCAAACTATTTGTAGGCCTACTACAAACTTTGTTCATCTTCATTTAGCCTACCAAAACCCAAACAGACTTTTATCCTTTTAACAACACGGACAAGGGCTTCTTCTAACCTCAAAACGAGAACAACGGGGGGCAAAACACAAAGTCAAACAAACAGCAGGGGTGCATTATGCGTGCATGGCGAATTAAGGGATTAGCCGGACCTACACAATAATTACATGGCAATTCATAAATATGGCAATTCATAAGTTAAGCCCTATTATTTAAGGCCTGAAGCTCATTATGCCAGTGGTTTATCCTGGTGCTGATTAATTGACACAAGTCGACTTTGTGCCCGACAGTTATCAGGGGCTCGCCTGCTGATCGACCGCAGGCGATATACACGCGATATGCAAAGAGGGAAAGGGAGATAGATGCGTATCTTATTGTTAAGCCTATACTAATTATTACAATTACGACAGTTACAGCGGTGTTCGTGTATTGGTGTGGTTGTATGAGCGTCATCCCTATTTTTTTTTCTAGTTCCTTCTAAAAAAAAAAAAAAAGAGGAAACGATAAAGCATCCTCTCCTGCCCCCAGGAGGGTGGGGGGGAGCGTCAACATGATGTTACAGGGCGTGCTATTCAGTCACGCGAATTAAGATTTCGCCCCAAAGTGACAAACACTAATAAAGTTTGATTCTACAATATAATATTCGAATATAATTGAAAATAACCTTAACGATAAACTGTAATATATACAGTATATCTAAATATATCTTCGAGACAGTACACGCATGGCGTAAAGCTCATTCTTATGAACACGTAGCTCCACGGTGTCATACGGGCTACAGAACCAAGTGCTGATGAAAACTTGCAAACAGCATATTTTCAAGCGCGCTCCGGCCATGGATGCTTCTGCAGCGCGCGTCCCCGTGTCAACGTGGCGCCTTACAGCCAATCGGAACGCATTTGGACACACTTACCAAACTTTGCAACTTTTCATTGGATACATTTCACGTTCAACCGTATGCGTATGGTTGCCTAAAAAATCACGACACCGCCTCCCTTTATTTAATATTTTAAAGGGGCAAAGGCAACTGCCAACGTGTACTCACCCTAAAACATACGAGGTGGCGCTCCAAACTGGTGAGTGTTTTTTTCCCTGGAGTTGGTTAAACATCTTGTTAAATAGTTGTAGTTGTTGATTATCAAACGTTGATTTGCATTGTGGATTTTGCACTTCCCATCGTCTTGCCTGTATCTTTTATTCAGACTCTCCGGTATTCTGCAGAGCGCTTGTGTTCGTGCCCGATGTGTAGATCATTGATCGGCCTTTGACTCAGACAATTGCATTGTGTTTGTTCAGTCATTACCTATTACATTAAACAGTCAATAAATGTTTTATCATGAAATGCATGTTTTGTTATCGTTGTTAGCACTAAAGATTTGTTTATGATAACTTATGGCCTTATAGTTGAAGGAAATGTAGGCCCATTATAAAATGTTTTCTTGACTCTGTACTGTTTTCTCTGTCTGTCTCTCTGTCTGTCTCTCTGTCTGTCTCTCTGTCTCTGTCTCTCTCTCTCTCTCTCTCTCTCTCTCTCTCTCTCTCTCTCTCTCTCTCTCTCTCTCTCTCTCTCTCTCTCCCACCTGAAGACTTGCCCCGACATCAGACCAACACAGACTACCCACATCGTTCAGACCGTGAAGATGTTGCTGCGACTGCTTGTGTCATCCTTCCTCCTTGCGGGCACGTCCTTCGCCGTTCCCACCAAGGAGAAGCGCGTCCATCGCCATGGTGACCTCAGTGACCATCCCCACAAGGACGCCACCGACTTCCAGTACGACCACGAGGCCTTCCTGGGCAAGGAGGACGCCAAGACCTTTGACCAGCTGACCCCGGAGGAGAGCAAAGAAAGGCTGGCGTAAGTTCACACGACACCAACCCCGACATCAGACCAAGAGTAGACTAACCCCAACATCAGACCAAGAGTAGACTAACCCCAACATCAGACCAAGAGTAGACTAACCCCAACATCAGACCAAGAGTAGACTAACCCCAACATCAGACCAAGAGTAGACTAACCCCAACATCAGACCAAGAGTAGACTAACCCCAACATCAGACCAAGAGTAGACTAACCCCAACATCAGACCAAGAGTAGACTAACCCCAACATCAGACCAAGAGTAGACTAACCCCAACATCAGACCAAGAGTAGACTAACCCCAACATCAGACCAAGAGTAGACACTAACCCCAACATCAGACCCAAGAGTACACTAACCCCAACATCAGACCAAGAGTAGACTAACCCCAACATCAGACCAAGCACTAGACTGACCCCAAACATCAGACCAAGAGAGTAGACTAACCCCAACATCAGACCAAGAGTAGACTGACCCCAACATCAGACCAAGAGTAGACTAACCCCAACATCAGACCAAGAGTAGACTAACCCCAACATCAGACCAAGAGTAACAACTAACCCCAACACATCAGACCAAGAGTAGACTAACCCCAACATCAGACCAAGAGTAGACGAACCCCAACATCAGACCAAGAGTAGACTAACCCCAACATCAGACCAAGAGTAGACTAAACCCCAACATCAGACCAAGAGTAGACTGACCCCAAACATCAGACCCAAGAGTAGACTAACCCCAACATCAGAACCAAGAGTAGACTAACCCCAACATCAGACCAAGAGTAGACTAACCCCAACAATCAGACCAAGAGTAGACTAACCCCAACATCAGACCAAGAGAAGACTAACCCCAACATCAGACCAAGAGTAGACTAACCCCGACATCAGACCAAGAGTACACTAACCCCAACATCAGACCAACACTAGACTGACCCCAACATCAGACCAAGAGTAGACTAACCCCAACATCAGACCAAGAGTAGACTAACCCCAACATCAGAACCAAGAGTAGACTAACCCCAACATCAGACCAAGAGTAGACTAACCCCAACATCAGACCAAGAGTAGACTAACCCCAACATCAGACCAAGAGTAGACTAACCCCAACATCAGACCAAGAGTAGACTAACCCCAACATCAGACCAAGAGTAGACTAACCCCAACATCAGACCAAGAGTAGACTAACCCCAACATCAGACCAAGAGTAGACTAACCCCAACATCAGACCAAGAGTAGACTAACCCCAACATCAGACCAAGAGTAGACTAACCCCAACATCAGACCAAGAGTAGACTAACCCCAACATCAGACCAAGAGTAGACTAACCCAACATCAGACCCAGAGTAGACTAACCCCAACATCAGACCAAGAGTAGACTAACCCCAACATCAGACCAAGAGTAGACTGACCCCAACATCAGACCAAGAGTAGAACTAACCCAAACATCAGACCAGAGTAGGACTAACCCAACATCAGACCCAGAGTAGACTAACCCCAACATCAGACCAAGAGTACACTAACCCCAACATCAGACCAACACTAGACTAACCCCAACATCAGACCAAGAGTAGACTAACCCCAACATCAGACCAAGAGTAGACTAACCCCAACATCAGACCAAGAGTAGACTAACCCCAACATCAGACCAAGAGTAGACTAACCCCAACATCAGACCAAGAGTAGACTAACCCCAACATCAGACCAAGAGTAGACTAACCCCAACATCAGACCAAGAGTAGACTAACCCCAACATCAGACCAAGAGTAGACTAACCCCAACATCAGACCAAGAGTAGACTAACCCCAACATCAGACCAAGAGTAGACTAACCCCAACATCAGACTATCACTAACAGTAGACCAACATTAGACTGAAACCAACAACATTAGAGTAACAATAACATTAGACTCACATTAGACTACATGAGACTAGACTTGCATTCAACTCATAATATCATCAGACCAACGTTGGACTAACATTTACATTATTCTCACACTAGACATTAGACTACCATTAGAGTAACACTGACATTAGACAAACATTATTTGACCAACATCCAGCATTTGAGGAACACCAGCGATGTTTGACTCCAGGAGGCTGGATGTGTCATCGCGCTAACCCCACCCAGGTTCATTCCACGGTAACACTCCATAGAAATGGAGCCGACAGAACAGCACACAAAGGGGTTCTACAGAGTCGGACTCGGTGGTCACTGCACCCTAACGTTTCACGGCTGAAACCGCCTTCAAGGGTGAATGGATGAGTGGGTGAATGTTTGGCAACGTGGGAAATAGCATTGAGTGGCCACTGGATACAAAAATGCAGTCAATTTGACCATTTAAACGGCAAACCTAATTGGCTTCGACCCTTCTCTGCCGTACGCTCTCCGCAGGAAGATCATAGAGCGCATCGACATCAACAAGGACGGCTTCGTCAACCACAGCGAGCTGCACTACTGGATCAAACACCGCCAGAGGAGGTACATCGAGGAGAACGTGAACAAACACTGGAGGGAGTACGACGGGAACCAAGATGACAAGATCAGCTGGGAGGAGTACAAGAACACCACCTACGGATACTACCAGGGTACAAGCAGGAGGCCGGGCAAAGAAAAGGGGTGCCAGGCTCCTATTGAAGGGAGGAACTGAGGGGGGAGAGGCCTGGACTGAGGGAGAGGGAGAGAGAGCGAGAGCGAGAGCGAGAGCGAGAGCGAGAGCGAGAGCGAGAGCGAGAGAGAGAGAGAGAGAGAGAGAGAGAGGGAGAGGGAGAGGGAGAGAGAGAGAGAGAGAGAGAGGAGAGAGAGAGAGAGGGGGAGAGAGAGGGGAGAGAGAGAGAGAGAGAGAGAGAGAGAGAGGGAGGGGGAGAGGGAGAGAGGGAGAGAGAGGAGGGAGAGGGAGAGGGAGAGGAGAGAGGGAGAGAGAGAGGGAGAGAGAGAGAGAGAGAGAGGTAAAGAGAGAGAGAGGTAAAGAGAGTGTGTGTATGTGACGTGTCCTGTATTGTTATAACTTGAGCAGGCCAAGGCCCCCCCGAGAGCAAACCGCTGCTAGCAGAGTTTCAGCCGAGTGTTATTGACAGCTGGTTCATCTAAACAAACATCTGACCCACAAAGTACCACTTTACACCCCCCGAGCAGCAACCACTAATTACTCACTCCATTGAGATCCGTTTAATACTCTCTTGCTAATGTAGGCACGTGCGTCTTGGGCTAAATTCCTATTAAAGTCCTTTTTTATTCCCTTATAATATCAACTTCCTTCGCTAAATATTTCAGTTTGATTTAGTGGGGAACTGAAAAGCCACTGAACTAAACAAAATCCTATCCTTGTTGCTGATCTATAATTCAATATAACCCAGTTTATCCTCCACGAAGCGCGCGCAGAGCCTGTCGTAACAGCGCTGATTGTACTCGTCTCCCCCGGGGGCCTCCAACCAGGCGAGGAGTTCGACGACGTGGAGGAGAAGGACACCTACAAGGCCATGCTCACCCGGGACCAGCGCCGCTTCCAGGAGGCCGACCGCGACCACGACGGCATCGCCACCCGCCAGGAGTTCACCGCCTTCCTGCACCCAGAGGAGTTTGACCACATGAGGGGGCTGGTGGTGCAGGTGGGGCTTCGCCACTAATCCAATCTTAATCGCGATTGATTGATTTTAGCGCCGAAACGATCAGAAAACCAATATAAACTACTTCAAACAATTTGATTTTTTCATCGTTTGAATAATCGTGATTTCAATGTGACCGAATTAATTGTGATTATGATTCTTCCGTATTCTAGCAGCTAGGTGGAGGTGGGCTAATGTTACCCCACCCTATAGGCCCTGTGTGGACACAGTGTGTGAAACTGTATCTGTGTTCTGTGATGTGTGGCCAGAATTGCGGCCAACATTTAACAAACATTTTTGAACCCAAACAGTATGATTTTCCCAAAGTGAGGTCCCCTCATAGTTTACTCTTTTGTCGCCTAGGAAACGATGGATGACATTGACAAGAACGGCGACGGAAAGGTGGACATCGATGAATACATTGGTAGGCTCTCTATTCTCTCTTATCGATCTCACCGTCGCTTTCGCTTTTCTATCAGACACGTAGAACAGAAATGTTCCCTGTGCTTTTTAAGAACCGACTGACACAAGTGGCTTTTTCTATTCAGTTTCTGATCTTGGTGTTCTTCTGGAACAGTGGTTGAATTTATGAATAAAATCAAACGTCCAGAACAGCGCCATCTCTGGTGCAACAAAGTATTGCAATTGCTCACCAACAACAACAACAACTTGTGGGCCCCGCGCCTTGGAGCAGTCCATCTGTTGTGAAGTTCATTTTGTGATGGGTGTTACTTGTATAAAAAGGGTTTTGAGCATCAAATGAGCCAGGGTCTGTGCTGTTCTCAGGGGACATGTTCACACCGGAAAACGGGGAAAAGGAGCCACAATGGGTCCGCACTGAGAGGAAACACTTCCACGAATTCAGAGACGAGAACAAGGTGAACACAACCTTTATATCCAAGGGGTCATTCGTAACACTGATCAATATTTTATTAGCATCCTATCATCCTACAAAATTGCTGCTGTTTGCACTCTTGCACTTTTTCAATACCAGCAGTTTTTCACTATTCATATATTGTCTATTCTAGTATCTTATTGTATTAATTTGATTTATTGACAACTTGTGTGTCTATGTTTGTGTGTATTTTACAGTTTAGGATGCTGTAAATTCAGACATTTTATGGAAATTCCTTGACTTCTACTCATTTGGTCTCTCATGCAAAGATGAAAAATGAAAATCAATTTCCAAGCAAAATTTGGTTTCATCCAGGAAAAATGTGTCAGTCTGGGTCTAACTCTCTCTGTTTGTCTCTCTGTCTGTCGCTGTGGGTGTGTGTCTGTGTGTCTGTCCGTCTCCGTCCAGAATGGCTACCTGGAGGCCAGTGAGGTGGCTCAGTGGGTGCTTCCGAAGGAGGTGGACCATGCTGACAATGAGGCCAAACACTTAATCCATGAGACGGACACCAACAAGGTATGCACGGTCCACCTCATGAATCCCTAGAAGGGAAACTGGAAGCCTCCAAATGAATCCATTCAATTACTGATGGGCGATGAGCACGACAGAGAACGGGGCAAAGACAACTCCAAGCAGGATCAAGACACGGTAATACACAACCCTACTGGGAAAAACTGTGGAGGTAGACTCCTGATGTTCAACTCCGTGGGCCTTAACTCATTTCACTTCAAAGTTGGACTTAGTTTAACAACAACTACGTTTATTGGTTCCCTCAAAGTCCAATCAAATTCGTCCAAATGCATTTTATTTTTTAATGGGAGCAAAGAAGTACCGTGTTTTCAACACGATTATGTTTCATATTTGGTACGTTTAAAATGCATCCGTAGTAAAATTCCACTGGAAGTGTTCCTCCATAATATAACAACCGCAACGCAACCCAACTCATTTGGGATCAATTCTAATCTCATCCCAACCCTGCAGTATTAAAATGTCACGAATGTCCTCCCATGACCACAATCTAGCCTTATTCAAAACCCCAAAACCACGCCAGTTATTCTGGGATCCTTCTTATGTCAGAGTCAAAAAACCCAGAGAAACATCCGGTAGACCCTGACCGCGCTACAACGGGGAACGCACCCTCCACCCCATGTCTGGTGCGGATGGAAAAAGCAAAACAAGGGGTTGGGCCAAAGTATTCGGTCCGTCTCACCCAAGACGCTGCGCTCGTTCAGGTGACGGGCGAGCACGCTGCGCGTGTGCTCTCGTCCCGACGCGGCGAGGACCACGGCGGAGGCCGCGGCCTGGTAGCGCGCTCTCGCTCGGGGCGAAGGAGGAGGGCTGGAGCGGAGAGGGGGGCCCAACACTCACGGCTCGCATCACACGCTCATGCAATCACTGTCACCAGCGTCACGCAGATAATCAGCATAATGGGAATAATTGGGTGTAATGAACTGTTAATTCTAACAAGCCTTCTCTCTCCTCCCCCCCCCCCCCCCACCCACTATCGCTCTTTTTCCTCTTACACCATCTCTCTTTTATCACTTCATTAACTTTTCATTTCATTTGTTTGTGCTTTTATTTTTTTTACTTTGGCTTGCTGTCTCTCTCTGTCTCTCTCATTTCTGTTTCTATCAATCAACCCCCCCCCCCCCCATTTATATCCCCCCCCCAATCACGGGTCGATGGTCAACGCTCCACGCTCGCGCTCAGGACCAGAAGATGAGCAAGGAGGAGATTCTGGTCAATTGGAACATGTTTGTGGGGAGCCAGGCGACTAACTACGGAGAGGACCTCACCAAGAGACACGACGAGCTCTGATGATGTCACGCGTCCAAGGGGGAGGGGCTCACTTAGGGGGGAGGGGGGAGGAGCCAGGGAGGTTTAGCTAAGAAGGACAAATATGTGGGAGGAGGGTTGAGGTGGGGATCCTGTTTGTGTATGCATACGTCCACTATGCATTTACCCTTTTTCTTTTACAGATTTTAAGGGGGTTGGGGTTGGGGTTGGAGGCCGGGATGTGGGGGTTTGTCACGTCATTGCTGGGTACATTCAATGCAATCAATTGGATCGGTCAATTTATTTATACTGCGATCTAACGCAGAATGTTTTTTCTATTGGAGGTCAACGGAAGTTTGGCGTTTCACACACACTTGCACATCGTTTCATCCACTTAATGAGTCGACACACACACACACAAAAAAAAGAGCGTGTGTACAGCTTCCAAACACACAGCAATCACCAGTTTGTATTTCCTCAAACTGGGGGGGGGGGGGGGGGGGTGTGATGTCAACTTCTGAATCGACTCCACCCCTGATCAACTGAAGTGCACTCAAAATGTCCACTTCCAGAGTCGGGGCTGTTCTTGAGTTTTTGGCGAGTGTCGGCTCCCCTTGAACTGTCGTTTACAGCTATAATATGGCATCCACTGGTCCGTGATCTATGTACACGTATGTACCTGCAGACACACGCAGGCCCCTCTGGGCTCTTCACACGTGTTGTTCTTACACACCACAAAGCGATCATAAAGCCTTGGCACACTCCACACGGTTTTACATGTTAAGCGTACATGTGCCTGTCTGAGCATTTGCAGTTTATCCGAGCCAACACGTTTATGTCAGAGGAAGACGAGAAGCCCTTTCTTTCTTCTCACTGCAAAGCTGAAATAAAGCCATGTTGCTTTTTCTAGAGGACATTCTTTTTTTTGTGTGTGACTTTAACTCATGTGTTTAACGTCACGCTTGAGGATATTAAGAGAGTACGTCATTGAACGGAGCTGAAGGTAAGAGCGGAAGAAAGCAAGATTATGAAAATTAACCCCAAAAAAACCTCTTTGCTCTTTTTAAACCTCTTCTGCCATTGACGTGATGTGTGTGCGCAGATGCAGATGCACGCAATATGGATTCCCTCATCCAATTAGAGATGCACTAATTGGGCAGAAATTAGTCCAAAATAAATCCTCACAGTCCATTTAGCCCAACTGACGGATTACTATAACATTTTTAACAGAAAACAGAGCTTATTATTTATTCTTACCTACAGCACTATACAAATATTGTAGGTATTATAACAGCCTAACCTAAAACATTTAAAACCATTTAAAAGAAAGGTATGAACTTCACCCGAGCCAGCTGGGATTTTTAAAGAGGTGAGCGATTAAAGTGGCACATTGTGCATTTGTAACAGGCTTTATTTAGCTGTTGAAGCCTTTCTACCACTTGTGCCCTTGTCTCATTCATGTCTGTCTTTTGTGTTTGGCTAGGACGGTGTTTTGTCCTTCTCTGAGATTATGGACAAAGCAGAGTATATCAGCCTCAGCACTATCACCGACTATGGAGGCATGACGATAGAGGAGCATGACGAACTCTGACCCCCAGCCTCAAGGGTTTCTGCCTGCTCATATTGTATGTCAAGAGGGAATGGGTTGAAAAGACTAATTACCACGTGATATTTTTTAATTTATTCTATTTTTGTTATGTATTAAATTTTGAATTAATAACAGAAGCAAACTGCAATAGATTTAATGTGGGCCTTGATTTGTACAACGTGAAAAAAATAAACAAGTGCAAGTAACGCGGGCCAGTTGAACGGTTCTTTTGGTTGACGGTTCAATTTTCTCTGCCGTCACTCCATCACGTGATTGGTCTAGATAAAAGTGACCTCACCATAGCTTATTAGAGGAATACAAATCACTCTCGTCACGAATGGAATAATAAACTAACCGTCTTCTGTCCCATTTGTGGGCTTTGTATCATTAGGCAAAACGTTTTAATGAGCGTGATTAGATTCAAACAGAATTGCTAATTTTGTTGAAATTAAAACACATCATCTTTTAACATTTCTATGGCGTTTTACAGTTTTGCCCGTAAGTGTCCTACATGATATATTGGTAGAAAAACATCACAACAAGGTGCAGACTATTTATGTTGGTTATGCCTATGGAAATACTTAATGTAATGACTGAATATAAAGGCTGGATATAATGATCCATTTCTTCAGCCAAATGTTTAATTGTTTATCGTAGAAAACCAAAGATATTGTGTGGAAAGCTGTATTTATTACACAAATAAAAACAACATTACATTGACTATAAGCAAGCCCAAAAATACCAAAAAGCTCACAAACCCACCGCCACGTCCTGACCCCCAGTCAGTCAGTATGTACATCAACGCCTCCATATGGCTCTCAGCGCCATCCCAGGAGTCCTCCTCCTCCACCCCTCTGCTCCTCCACCCCTCTGCTCCTCCACCCCTCTGCTCCTCCACCCTCCCCTCCTCCACGGCGCGCTCACACTTGCATCACGGGCCGGGCCTCCTTGGCCTTCAGAGTCACTCCAGACCCGGCGAACCCGGTTCCTCCCTGAGACAGGAAACATTGACAAAGACGGGAACATAAGCAGCTAGGTCCATGTGTTCCACTTAAACAGTCACACGTACGAGTGTTCTTCAATTAAAGACGTACGTAGAAAGAGATAACATTGACCACCACATGTTTAACGTATAGTTGGGATTCACATCTTAAAGTCTGAGGGCAGACGAGCTGAAATGGGGTCATTTAACTTTCATTCTCTTCATTATTGTTTCAACTAATCCTTCTGTTGGCAGAGTTTAGGGTTCAACTCTGCCAACAGAAGTAAACAGTTTAAAAAGTGTTAGTAAAGGTTTCAAATGGCCACTGTAGACGTCAGCTTTACAGTTTCAGATCCATTTGTGAAACGTCAAGCGCGTTAACGCGGATGAACCCACCCGCTGCAGACGGATAATGTCTCTTTCCTCCAGCTTGTCTCCGGTGACGGGGTCCAGCATGTCCTTCCTGATCAGCATCTCCACACACTCCTGGGTCACCACCGACCCCCTGGGGGACACCGAGGGAACAGCCTGGGGTGAGGCGCTGGGGACACGCCCGACTCAAAGCCGGGATATTAAGCCACCGGGTGCGAGTGTGAAGGCCATTACAAGCCCTTTGAAACTCCGTCATTTCCTGTATTTTAGTGATGACACCCCCCCTTTAAAGTGGCAGGTGGTAGGCAGCAGTCAGAAGAGAGGTTCTGCGTAATACCCGTTAGCTACTGGGCTACGATGCTGGTTATTTGTTGCGGAACATTCCTGATATGGAGAATAAGACCCCCCGGTCTGCATTGAAGACGTCGTTGGAGTTAGTTTGTAGTTCATACGAGGCGACTCACGAGGGTCTGAGGACTGAACAGGGAAGGCTGTTCCCCAACGTGTCCTTGGTGACTGCACACACATATCGGTCCTGTGGGGAGAAACGGAAACATAATCCATGAGCTTTCTTCTGAAGCCCCCCCGACATCTGGACCTCCAGTGCCCTGAAAGGGGTTCTCAAACTTAGGGTGGAGTTGCTCGGTATTAGACACCCATTTGGAAGAACACATCTTGCGCTGCGTTCTTCCAGCGTCCACAACGTGCCAACCCTTTGAGCCCAGGGAGGACGGGGGCAGGTGGAGACAACGCTGTCCACTACCGTGGATTAGGACTTCAACTGTAATCAGACAACGCCGTTATATGCTATTTTTTATTTTTTTCGGTTTTCGTTTACTGATTTTTCCTAAACGGTTATGATTTAGTAACCGGGTACACGTGTACACGTGTACCCGTGTACCCCCCTAGGGAGCCCTGCTGTGGTGTCTGACCTGGCGTGTGATCAGGGCCAGTCTGTCCAGGCTGGGGTCCAGGGGGGTGAAGTGTACCGGGATCAGCTCGTTCATCCTGATGGGACGTCCCGACATGGGACACAGCACCGTCTTACTCTGGAGGGGGGGAGGAACACATTTGATGAGGGGTAAATGATTGTCAGGGTGAGATGATGGCCAAAATAAGCAGGTTTAGTTTGAGCAAACACAGACAAGAGCCACCGTGACATGAACCTTGATACCAAACAACGGGAAGCCCCCTGCGGACCCCCCAGGCCTGGAGGACGACCATCTCAGGAGCATAAAGGATTTAATGTTTTTAGATCTTTTCTGTTTCCCGGACATACGAGGGGCCAATCCAAAAGTGACCAATATGTTTTCACAATTGTTTAAATTAATTATCTGTGCACACATTGGAAAATTTACAGCGCTGGACCAAATTAATTATGCTGTTGCTAATGATCTGTGTGAACCCAGAGGTCTCTCCCCCAGTCCCTCCCCCTGGTCCCTCCCCCTGCCCCCCCACCCTGGTCTCCCCCCTGGTCTCCCCCCTCACCGGTTTCTTCAGCAGGGTGGGCTTGGCCACGGGGGTCAGGGAGGGGATCCAGAAGCTGGGCAGGTTCTTGTCGGGGTCCCCCTGGGTGGAGGGCCCCGCCGCGGTGCTGGCCCGCCCCTCCTGGTCGTCCTTGACCGACGGAGGCGCCTCCTTCCCCAGGCCTGGGGGGGGGGGGCAGAGTAGAACACACACCCCATCATAGGACACGTTATAGCTTAATAATAATAATAATATAATAATAATATAATAATAATAATAATAATAGAACCAGAAGGGAACAGTAATAGCAACACAAACGATGAAGGGGATCAAGCACTGAGCAGCAGAGGGTTCAAAGGAGGACGACACCAGGGGGGCCGAGGTTGAGCCCCCTCACACTGACCGGAGGTGAACGGGTTGATGGGTTTGGAGACGATGCTGCTCTCGCGGGTCTTGAACCTCTCCACCTCAGCCCGCTCCCCCGACTTGGACTCCAGGTTGCTGTCGCTCTTCTGGGCCTTCTTCTGCTTCTCATAGGCCTGGGGTGGGGGTCCCACAAACAGAAACACAAGAGGCATCTCTGTTAGGGAAGGGAATCTACGGGGACCGCACCATACTATGAGGCTGAAGTTTGCCGGGGGGCTGATACGAGACGGTTTGATGTGTTTCCGTGATGTGGTGTAGGTTCGTAGGGTTCAGTCCTAAAGAGCCACCAGCGTCTCCATTGTTTTTTTATGAAGGTGGCTAAACAGTATAGCTCTCGTTGCTGTGACTCAACGAAAGAAAAATACACTCTAGCGCCCTCTGGTAGTGGCACTGTTAATGTTTCCACTAAAATGACAGACATTCAGCACGTGCCCTTTCTAATTCTTTTTGGGGATTAAGCCTGAAGATACGTAGCCTCGTAAACCCGCCTCTCCCGGAACTGCATTTCATTTCATTCTGAGGGAGAGTCTGGCCTCATCCCCGCTCTAAGCGTTTGGACTGAAACCCTCAGAAGGCCGAGCCAATCAGCGTCGCCGCTGTGATTGACACAGCACGTTGGCCAATCAGGGACCGACTGGCGCAAAGCCCCAGATGATAACGTCACTGCACAGACGGCCGTCTTTACGTAAATTTTCATTACACAGCCGGCAAAAGTCATTTACATTGGATTCGGCCATTTTTCTAATAGTTTACCTGCGAATCTGCTGCGAATATGTCACTTTGCGGTTACGAGTAGAGCCGTAGCAGTGAAGCCAGCGCATTTGGATGACGTCACTTATTTTGAAACGCTGATTGGCTGAATGGGGTTGTCTGTCAACGCTACTACTCCCGCCCAGCTGCCGCCCACCCCAAACGCTTAGAGCGGGGATGAGGCCAGACTCTCCCTCAGAATGAAATGAAATGCAGTTCCGGGAGAGGCGGGTTTACGAGGCTAGAAGATACGGGTATTGTGGATGCAAAGAATCACGTGTTAGAAACATATTTTCCCAAACATGTATCTCCATGTTTTGGAAGGTTGTCAACATCCCATGGGTAACTTTCAATTCAAAACCACCGACAGGATTCACACCCCGGTCACTGCGCTCAGGACTGAGCCTATATGGTACGCGCTCTACCCAGTGAGCCAGAGTAGCTAATGATATGTAAATTACTTAATTTAATTTTAATTGGACGGCAGCAATTCAAAAAATAAGACCTGTACCTTCATTCTCTTGGCAGCGTCGGTCTTCTGGTGAAGTATGTATTCGAGGATGGCCTGCTTCTCATACAGGTAGCCGTCTTGCCTGAGGAAATTGGGAAAAACAATCAAAACTGACCAAAAGTAGCTCCCACGCGGCAGGGCGTGGTGGTTACGCGTGTGGTTTTATTCTATTCATGGGGGAGTGGCGCATACGTTACAACCGGCTCTCGACACACTTGGAGAGAGAGGCAGCAGCAGTCAAAGTCTTTGATGGCATCTTTGCCCAGGCGCACACTCTGTGTCCCATAGCCGGAAGCCGCTGCAGATTGGATGTCGTGGTCAATACAAGGACTCAAAGGAAGTTATTCACATTTTAGAATCGATGGTTTATCATAGACTGTCCTTGAAGGAGAAACTAATCCCTCTCAGTTCGCGATTGGGAAAAATAAGACTGTTTAAGATGGAGACTGTAAAGATAAGAGTGCACTTTTTAACTAGTCTTAGCTCGATTGACAAATATTGGGACCATTTCAGAACATTCCTGTTTATTCCACATCTTGACTGGTTGGTCAATGGGCCGTCAATGATTATTGATTATTGGTTACCCGTGTCTTTCCTCTTCTCATGGTAGGTGTAAACGGCTCCGGCCGTGCAGTTCTTTCCGTGGCGGGTCATGGCTCCCTGGGGAGGTTTTGTTAGTTAGAAACACACTCGTTCACGGGATGGTTACAGGAATAGATCATTAAATAGATCATTAAATAGATCATTAAATGGGTTTCCGGGGCTGTGCGTCCCCCCAGCTGCTTTATTGTCGCACAACTGAAGACCCTCTCTTGTTCATTTGTGTAGGACATGTTTTCAAATGGCTTAATATACTCAATGACCGTACTTGGTGAAACCACGTTAAATTCACTATTTATAATTGCTTCCCTGGTGCCAATCCAACATCAAACTATTTATACTGCGGGATAATAACAACAATATCATTATCATCTCATTGACTCCACGAAATACAATTAAAGTGTGGAGGTCTTCATACTCACATGTATATACACACACATGTCGTTATTTATATGTTACATGACTTGTATTACCTTTTAAATCGGATCAATCGCTGATTTTCAGTCGTATAGTCACTCGCGTTAACAACAGTTTATAAACAGGAAGCGGAAGTCCCCTTGTTGTCCTCGCCTTAAGTCCTCCGGTGGGAACCGTCGCACACTCGTTAGGTGGTTCCGCTGAAACTCCGTCGCCCTCCTCGTGTCTACTTTGAACCAACTATTTACCATTTTATAATACAATACCAATTATAGCACAGTATCTATGGAATTCAAATGCTAAATGAAATAAATAAACAATGGCTAAATATGGCCACATGAAATTTAATAAATGAATAATAAATTAAATATAAACATCAATGGGGATAAATAAAAACGTCTTTCAAATTGTTTGAGACTGATTGAGCATCGTGTTCATATGGAACATTTCTAATAAGATAATATTACTTCAAGCACAGGTGCGGGAAGCCCGACTCCCGACCTCCAAGGCGATGTGCTCGGTACCTTCGTGTTGCCGGTCTCTGTATCCGTGACATCCCCGGTGCATCGTGCTCAATCGAATACACCAGATGGAAATGTGGCGTTATGAAACAAATGGGGCATTATGAAACAAATGTGGCATTCAAGAATTAGATGGGGTGCATGGGAAAACGTCATTTTTAAAATAAAAACAAATGTACTTATTTCCATATTGACACATTTATAAATGTAAATGTATTCAGATATGCATTGGCCTTATTAATTTATTTCCATATTTATCAAAAAATAAATGCGTATAAATTTGAATCAAATGGCATCCATAAGTATCCAATTAAACTATAGATACATTATTATTGCCTTTAAACTAAGGGCGTCAAGATGTTGTATGTATTGTTGTATGTATTGTATAGAGCTTCAATCTATATGTCATCTTAATATAATCAAAATCTTGGGTTTTGATGTTTTATGCAGTCCCCTGTCCTGTTTTTGTCCAGCATCTCTATTCTCATTCAGGACATTATTTATTGTCCTTATTATATTGTTTTACACGATTCATGATTTGCTTGGGAGCCGTTTCACGTCATTATGCTTTACCGATGTTGGATTACCAAAATATACATAATAGGCCGATATGATAATATATGTACGTAAATAATATCAAAATATAAATGGAGAATGTTTTGGAATATGTGGTTTATATTTATGTCTTTAACCACTTTCCTTTATTTTAAAGGTACATCCCCTCACCTTGTGAGCAGGGGCGCTAGACTAGGGAATGATGCACCTTCATCTACAAGCAGCATTGCATAGTGTGTAAGAATAATGCAACACTATTACTTCAACAGCACAGTCTTGTAGATCTGTACACTTGCCTTCAAAGAGGCTTTGACTTTAAAGAGCTCCAAGAGCTCTAATCTAGCTCTACTAGTAACATTTTAAAAGACAGACAGTGAAAATGTTCCCCTTGTTTAATTTATACAACCCCAAATCTCTTTGAAGAACACAAATATTCTACAAGTCACCTCTGAACCTGCTCTATGTAAGTTTTCCCATTAGCAGCCTCAAGTGGCTACAGTTAAATAAAGCTAAATACTTTTTTTTTTAAAGGTGACATATACCACCAGGTGTGAGTGTGATTAGCTTTTACAAGCCGTTCTAAAATTCTGCCTCTTCTGACATCACGAGTGGGCGTGTCCACCGAGATGTATGACGGATAGATGATCACCGTTTGCTACAGTCCACTGGGTAGGCTGGTAGACTGATCTATCCAGCGCACATCTAGGTGGATACGCCCACCTGTGATGTCAAAAGAGGCAGATTTCAAAAACGGCTTGTAACGGCTAATCACATTCACACCTGGTGGTATAATATGCCACCTTTAAAGACTGACTATGAGAGGGAGGGGGATTAAAACAATGTATGGAGAAAAATTCCCTGGATGGATTGACTCGTGGATGGATGTGTTTTATTCCGGAGAAACTTTCTAGTTCAGGTATTTTTTTAATGGAGTAAATAGCTGTAGTAGAAAAGTTACATAGTGCAGGTTTAACTTCTGTCAATGAACAGTAATACACAATATGCTCAGTTATTCTTCTTACATGATCTAGCCAATATCGTTGAGTAAATATTTAGAAGGTAGAAAATAGATTATCATTAAGGCAAATCATAGGAGAATATCGGTGATGGTATCAGGCTTCCGGCATGAATATAATTTTGGCCACATGGTGGCAGCAGATTGCAGGACCAACTATTTCTTCTCGTCATCGAAGACATCGGCTACAGTCCTGAGGGGGGAGAAAACAGCAGTTGTCGGTTGTATTGAAAATGTATTGTAAACAGATGGCAATTGTTTTCTAGTATTGGCATACTGTTACTTACTTGTAGATTGACCCAGTAAATTCATCTAGAAAACCACCTAGAATAGGATGAAATTAAACATTTGAATTGGGTTATTTGAACAATTCCCACACTTTCCAACAGCAAATCTTGGGTTGCAGACCTACCTGGTGTGCAAAGTGTCTTGCACATCGGACACACGTGGCAGAAATTGCACATCTGTGGAACAGGAAAGAAAGCAGTGTCACACACAAGACATACTCAGTAAATAGTTGATAACATAAATGTATACCCCAGTCTTAAAGAATAACTAGATGCTAGATCAGTATGAATGGATTTGCTGCCATCTACAGGTTGAAAACCAGAACACAGGCTTATCTGGCAGGGCATGAACGATAATACAGGGATTTTATGGCTGAGTTTATGTAGGTGTGTTTCCAAGTGTGTGTGTGTGTGTGTGTGTGTGTGTGTGTGTGTGTGTGTGTGTGTGTGTGTGTGTGTGTGTGTGTGTGTGTGTGTGTGTGTGTGTGTGTGTGCGCTCACCTTGCAATCATCACAGTGCTCAGATTTGTCTCCCTCTTCACAAGGACACTTATCACAGCCGTCACAGTGCTTTAACAACCAAAGGAAAAGTAGTGTTATTTTCCTCAGACCAACTTGAAGTCCAGATTCATTTGAGACCTTCTCATATGTTGAGCATTGTAAAGTCAATGCCTGGTGAGCAGTTTATATGGAACATCCTCCACAGTGTATAGTTTTTCCATCCTGCCATTTTTCATTTCACTTCATTTCTTGTATAAGTATGTGACCAATAGAAGTCTTGAATCCCAAATCTTGAATCGTGATCACACTCGGCTTCACTACACGCATCTGTCTAGAACACAGCTGACAACATCAATTTCCAGAAATGACCATGTCATCTGAGCCAATCAGGGACAATGTCGAAATTGATGACATAATCTGAGCCAATCAGGGACTGTGTCTTAGTTGATGACGTAAATAGGCCAATCATGGACTGTGTCGTAGTTGATGACATAAACTGGCCAATGGGGAATTGCGTTGTAGTTGATGACAATATTGTGTTGAAAATATTTTTTATAAAAAAAAAAAAAATTTCTTCTTCGTCCCGTTTAGCGACTGACAGAGACCGAAGGAGTTGGTCTGATAAGGCCTCCCGCCCAAAGTCAATGTGAACGGCCAGAGGTCCAGACTGAGGCGCGTAGCAAAATACAATGGAGATCACATGATCAGGATGGTCTCCAGGCTAATGTTTTTAAGCCATTCCAGCTTGGAACCGTCAAAATGTGTTTGTTACATGTAATATTATTATTGAGATATCGCGGTTCAAACGTACCTCGCAGAATTCGCAATAGGCACAAACAGAGCCCTTGTGATAAGTACTGTCATCATCATCATCATCATCATCATCATCATCATCGTCATCATCGTCGTCATCATCGTCATCATCGTCATCGTCATCATCGTCATCGTCGTCATCGTCGTCGTCATCATCATCATCGTCATCATCACCTGCTGTGAGAAAAGGTTATACCATGCGAGTCTATCTTTCTCAGAATATGTTTAGACAAAAAGTGTTTTCAGTCAATACATCAATGATAATGTTTTCTTAGGCTTTACCTGAGTTTGGAAGTTCCAGAAAGTCTATGATAACAAACGCATTCATAATGACCGAACAAGACGCATGCTTTATGAACGAGTAACTGAAGCCTAGTTTTGGTTTGCTGCCCTCTAAAGGTTTAAAAAAAGATTACAAGGCTAATCTCTGAGACATAAGCATAATTAAGGATTAGATATTGATTAACCTTAAATATAATCTAGATGGAAAACTCTACACTATGCATCGACTGTAAAAAATCAATCTGTCTGATGTGGTATCAATTATAATTTTCTGTGGGCAACTGCACCCGATATTCATATATTTGGTTGCAGTGCAACAATTGACCTTTAGATGGCAGCAAACGGACAAA
>OLKM01000667.1:127695-137695 GCA_900291075.1 Melanogrammus aeglefinus
TGGCATCTGTCCTCCCTGTTCAGCTCGTCTCTCAGAGGACTGATGAACCAACGACACGCGATCCAAGATTCCTCTTTCAAGATGATCTATACACCTCACTTTAACTAAATTTATTACACGGCTCTATTGAATGCTGCTCTCTGATTGGTCCAGCGCTGCGTTCTGCGGTCTGTTATTTCTGTATAACGGACCGTCGTCATGTATAACAGACCGTTGCTAGGGACAGCGCTCTGATCGAATGATAAACTGATAAACTTTACCGACGAATCCTTGTCGCTGCTGAATCATTGTGGGTTTATCTATAGTTTATTATTTATTTCACTCGTAAAGCCGTGTAATAAGCGGGATAATGTATAGTTCGGAGGTTGTTATGGAGAAATAAACCCCGACAGGTTGGATGGAACCCCGACGCGACGACTTTAAGGTGAGCACGAGGCAACACGCCAACACCTCATTTTCCTCCACCGTAACATTCTCAGTACGACCAATAAAACACGAGTGTCCGAGTGAGTGCACTCAGGAAGTGAGACCTAACGTAAAGTGAGACTCAGCGCAAGTGAAACAACAGGTAAGGAACCAGAACTTGGGCAGGGCTGAAGCGGACGCTGTCCAGCTTCGGACAGCTTTAGGAAAGAGGCCGTCGGACAGCGCAGGAGAAACAGCTGAAGGGAGGAGAGCGAAGGGGCCCAGGATCTGAGGGAAAGGATCAGGATACACGGAGTGCAGAGTGGCTGAAAATGGAGCTGCGCTTGGGCATACCGTGGACATTTCTTCCCCCCTCCGCTTGGATGACCTGGCCCCAGCGGCTGTAGAGCCCTTGACCCATATCTCTAAATGCCGTGATCTCCAAATGTGCGGTCCGACCTCGCCCAAACCTTTACACGCACACACACACACACACACACACACACACACACACACACACACACACACACACACACACACACACACACACACACACACACACACACACACACACACAGGTTTCATTACTTTTGAGAAAGTAATGAAAGAGATGGACACCCGTCCGTCACGTCCTACCCATACATGTACGTGGCAGACCCCCTGCGGAGGGACAGGTCTGTGGCGGGGGCCGTGGCCGACGGCCAACGCTAACTGCATGCTGACACCTCAGAAAAGAACCTGGCCCAAACCTGCCCCACCCCAACCTGCTTCTGCACGCCAAAGCCCCCCCCCCACCGACACCAGCTCCAGCACCTCCGCCTCCCGGACCCCCAACACCCTGCTTCATTTAGCCTCCACCTCCCTGCCAACCACAGCATCGGCGGCACACGGCTGGGTAGGGTGGAGGCCGCTCCTATGGGGGCACTTTGGACGGAGCGACCGAGGAGATACAGACACACTCTTATGTCGGATCTTAATTGACGATCTTCTGACAAGCAACGCGCAAATACACACGTGCACGCACACACACACGCACACGCACACACACACACACACACACACACACACACACGCACACACACACACACACACACGACACACACACACACACACACACACACACACACACACACACACACACACACACACACACACACACACACACACACACACACACACACACACACACACACACACACGCACACACGCACACACACACACACACACACACACACACACACACACACACACACACACACACACACACACACGCACGCGCACACGCGCACACACGCACACGCACACACACACACACACACACACACACAACACACACATACATACACACACACACACACACACACACACACACACACACACACACACACACACACACACACACACACACACACACACACACACACACACACACACACACACACACACACACACACACACACACACACACACACACACACACCCCAGTCCTTGATCCCTGAGGCCTGCCCAGCCTGGTGTCCTTATTGGGACAGGCTATAACTGGCCAATCATTTTTCATGATAAAGCGAGCGGGAGAAGGAGAAGCAGGAGAAGCAGGAGAAGCAGGAGAAGCAGGAGAAGGAGGAGAAGCAGGTGAAGCGGGAGAAGGAGAAGCAGGAGAAGCAGGAGAAGGAGGAGAAGGAGGAGAAGGAGGTGGATTACACAATCCGGAGATATCGTTTATCCAAGATTCCCGTTTGGGCAGCCCAGCCTAGTTTATGAGACTGTTAATTCATCGAATATTACCATGTCACAGCAGGCAAACACTTCTGAAGATATTGCCAGAATAAATATTACTTTTCATTGATGTCCTGCCATCAAAATGAGGCCTTGAAGATGATACCTCGTACTTAAAAGAACTGATATAAAGAGAGGAAGGTCCTGCTGTCCAACCTGTCACTGCATGAGGAAAAAGATCAAATACTACGAGGAGTATATATAAATATCTAAAATATATCTATCCACAAATCTAAATGTATATATATATATATATAGAGAGAGAGAGAGAGAGAGAGAGAGAGAGAGAGAGAGAGAGAGAGAGAGAGAGAGAGAGAGAGAGAGAGAGAGAGAGAGAGAGAGAGAGAGAGAGAGAGAGAGAGAGAGAGAGAGAGAGAGAGAGAGAGAGAGAGAGAGAGAGAGAGAGAGAGAGAGTGAAAGAGAGAGAACGAGAGAGAACGAGAGAGTGAAAGAGAGAGAACGAGAGAGTGAAAGAGAGAGAGAGAGATAGAGAGAGACAGAGAGAGAGAGATTGGGACAGAGAGAGAGAGAAGAGAGAGAGAGAGAGAGAGAGAGAGGGTGGGAGAGAGAGAGAGAGAGAGGGTGAGAGAGAGAGAGAGAGAGAGAGAACCTCCATCAGCTACTGCCACAGCTGCTTATGATTAACTCAAGTGTCCGCTGATGTAATTTTCCATCTTTAGTTTGTTAAGTTTTGATTTGAGACCAAATACGTCTGACCAGAGGTGGCGCTGTTGTGGTTTGAGATGCTCTTTAAATGTTTAAATATGAGCTGTGTTCGAAATCGTTCCCTATCATGGATGTAGTGCACTAAATAGGGTGCACGCCATTTTGTAGGGTGTTCGAATTCTCAGTGGTCCACTATATAGGGCACTATATAGTGGACTTTAAAATAGGGTGCATACGATGTTCCCTACATGTTACTCCCGTACCACAATGCAATGCGGTTGCATTTTTCCCGGGGAGAAGAAGAAGCCGAATAACCGCGACATTTACATTTACAATGGAGTCTCCGGCTTTCGTTTATAAATGTAAGTAAAGTTAATTATCTGTTTTCTTCTCTTTTTGACACGTTACAAGCCTAACCTTTAAACGCTTGAAACGTTGTAAATCATGGGCGCATCTGTCTGCGTCACACAAATACCCGGCGCATTTACTGACGCAAATGACGTTTAGAAATGTTCAGCGTAGTGTCCGAATTCTCGTTCCCTATTCCCTATATAGTGCACCATATCATGTACACTATATAGGGAATAGGGAACGAGTGTATAGGGAACGATTTCGAACACAGCTATTGTTTCCAGGCCAACACAGTAGGCACCAGTACCAGCAACAAGGAGGAGGAGTTCACACTCCAATGAAACATGGACAACACAACCAAAGGTTTGTGAAATAAGGTTTATTTAAACAACCTGAATCTCAAATGTACAAATAGGCCCAACAGAATAACGCGATACATTTCAGATATAAAATGGACATGACTATCTGACAGACGGAAAAAAGCTGTCATCCTTAAACCTACGATATTTACAAAAAGCCCTTTATACAAAAGTATTTTGTTTAAATTCCAACTTCATGTAGTGAAGACACAATACGTTAGCTTTCACCACCAAGTGGCAGGTCTTCAGTGGTCAGACGTTCTCCAACAGGACTATTGGCGTGAGATAAATAAGACGTAAGATAAGACGGCAATAACCGGTTCTAACCTGATATCTAGACCTAACCCATTCCTAACCCTCTGGTACTCGCGCTGCCGTAACCACGGCAACTCAATAAATAAACGTAGAAACAGGCTCAACGGTAGTCATCGAGGATTCAGGCCGGTCAAGTGGTTAGCATGAGGGACCCCCCCCCCCCCCCCCCCAGGTTGGTACCCCAAAGACCCCAGTCCAAGCAGAAAAGAATGGCTTAAAGTCTCTTTGGCTAAAAGCGTCAGACGACCATATATGGTCAACAATCGGTTAAAGTGTACAACTAACAAATAGAATGAAATCGACGTCTGATCCACTGTTGGCTTCATTGGCCCATGGTTTCTACCGACAGGCTCTCGGCTGCCGTGTGTCCGTCCCTAGTGCCTGAGGACACGAGGGCCCGTCACCAGCTTGTGGACTGGAAACGTTCTTTACTGTACTGGTGCTTACGACACATGAGGACGGACCCGCTGGCCAGAGGGGAAACTTATCGGACCGACGGGGAAAGTGGCATCATATCTGTGAAACACACACACACACACACACACACACACACACACACACACACAGACACAGACACAGACACAGACACAGACACAGACACAGACACAGACACAGACACAGACACAGACACACACACAGACACAGACACAGACACACAGACACACACACACACACACACACACACACACACACACACAGACAGACAGACACAGACACAGACACACACACACACACACACACACACACACACACACACACACACACACACACACACACACACACACACACACACACACACACACACACACACACACACACACACACACACACACACACACACACACACACACACACACACACACACACACACACACACACACACACACACACACACACACTGTATCACTCAATGTATCGGGCACAATGACGTTATATGTACAAGTTAATATTCACAAGCTACAGAGTCCCCTCTGTAGAGCACAACACCCACCCCAACACTAACATACACACACTCATCTTTGGGGGCCATTGGGAGTCAAACATTGGATATAAAATAATAAAATAATAATAACGATATTGCCATCGATTGTGTTGGTGCCGTCACTACAGACGGATTTAAGGGTTCCACACATCTTTGATTAATATTTCTTTGTAATGGTCGGATACATTTAGTACAGCGTGAACTCTCATTGGTCCGAGACGTCCCACGGGTTTAAATCTGATTCTGTTCTTCAGACACGTGCCATGGGACGGACGCCTCCAGGCCCGTTACCACATCATGAGTGCCTGCTAGCTTACTCCTAGCATGTTAGCCCCGGTGGGAATGGAACCCCCAACCCTCACTGTGGTGGGGTGAAGGCTGTGCTAGGCCCCGCCCTGCGGGGGGGTTCAGGGCGGGGGGGGGGGGGGGGGGTTCAGTGATGGCTGCCCGGTGGAAGCAGGTGAGATCTCACCTCTGGACAGCACCGGCGGGGACCGCGTGGACTTGATCACGTTGCTCTCGGACAGAACCTCCATCAGCCAGGAGAGGGCGCTGGAGCAGAACTCCACCTGGAGGGGGGGGGGGGGGGGGGAGGGAGGAGGGAGAGGGAGGGGGAGAGGAAGGGGGGAGATGAGGAGTGGACAGTGCTGAGCAGGCAGAGCGGACAGCTGCAGTCCATATGCAGAGAAACCAGAGGAGAGCTCACACACGCAACCAATGCACGCACGTGCACACTCACACACACACACACACTTACGCACACACACACACACACACACACACACACACACACACACACACACACACACACACACACACACACGTGTACACACCCAAGCACGCACACACACACACACACACACACACACACACACACGTGTACACACCCAAGCACGCACACACACACACACACACAGACACACACACACACACACACGTGTACACACCCAAGCACGCACACACACACACACACGTGTACACACCCAAGCACGCACACACACACACACACGTGTACACACCCAAGCACGCACACGCACACACACACACACACACCATCATGTGGACAGCAACCCACGACAGACACACAGACAGAGTTACATCAACCCATGTAATCAAAGACATTAGGGAGCTTATAGTGTGAAATAACACACACACACACACACACACACACACACACACACACACACACACACACACACACACACACACACACATACACACACACACACACAGTACCACCCAGAGAGTGGGTCTTTGTGATCAACACTGACCTCTGACTCAAGCAGTCGCAATCTGCGATCGCGGTCGCGTATCTCCGACATCTGTTTGAGGACAGTGTCCACTCTGCAGAAAAACAAGTCGCAGGTCAGCCCGGTCCAAGCCCCCTATACGCCCAGAGCCCCGCCCCGGACACGTATGCACTGGACAACGCAACATCACCACCGATACTTTGGAGCTCTGAGAATGTGTGTGTGTGTGCCCTGCGTGTGGGTGTGCGCTATGTGGATGTGTGTGTGCGTGTGTGTTTATATGTGTGTCTCTGTGGTGAGTGTGGTGTTTGCGTTTATATATTTGTGTGTGAATATTTTTATGTTTATAGGTATGTGTGTGTGTGTGTGTGTGTGTGTGTGTGTGTGTGTGTGTGTGTGTGTGTGTGTGTGTGTGTGTGTGTGGTCGCTGTGTGTGTGTGTGTTGTGTCAATTTGCCACTAACCACCACGTTCTTATGCTGGATTCCGTCGCATTTCGAGCATATATGTGTGAATTTTTATACTTTTCTCTTCCTAGATTTGTATGTATTTGATCTATTTTAATGTCTTCATCATTCTCTACCATTATTGAACCCATTTTGTACACATTGTTTCTACTTTGTCTATTCTAATGTATGGCTTGTCGTATTGTTGCAGTCGTATTTTGTACAACTAGGAAAGGAGCAGGTGTGTGTGCCAATGCGTGTGTGCTCTTGCGTGCACGTGTGCGTGGCGGCGCTCCTACTTGACGGAGGTGCGCTTGAGGCGGGCCGTGTCGCTGTCCCGCAGCCTCTTGTTCTGCGCAGACAGCAGGTTCTCCTTCTGAAGACCCTCCCAGGTGTTGAGGCGGCTGGCAGCCCGGCCCCTCAGCTCCAGCACTGCACAACCGGGGGGGGGGACAACATCCTGCTGTTAGGGGGGCTGCTGGTCCTCTCACTTACCCCAGACCACCACACATGGGACGTACCCCAGCTGTACTCCAGACAGAAAACGTGATAAAGGTGATAATGTACCACCAGGTGTGAGTTAATTAGCCGTAGACCCATAGACGCCCTACACGTGGACGCAGCATTGGTGATGGGACACGGGGAATGCGGCCGCCATCTTGAGGTGTGGATGGAGGGACGAGGAGCAGAGACTTGAACAGAGGATGTATCTCTGCTTGGGGAACACCGTTTGGCCTCGACCATCACCATTCAGACTTGTTATTACCGGTTGTGTCTGTGTTTCATAAGATGAGGCTGCACCCCATCGCCAAACTCGCCTCGCTTGAACTTCAGAAAGGAAGTACGAGAGAGAAGCTGTGCAAGCTACTTCACGTTGCCTTGCGTCCACTACGTTGGTCTGTCGGCATTTACCAGGGCTGCTTTTTGTTGTATTTTGGATTTCACTGGTTCTGGTCTGATCATTTTATCCATCCATCCACAAATAAACATTCCATCAGCAGATTTGTATCATGACGCATTCTCATTTTAAGTATAAGACAATACTTTCTTAAGAGTACAATTGTAACCATGATATAAATAGAGTCATTCAAGTAACAATATTTAAATACTAACTTTGTTGGGTAAGAATTTGGTTTTATCTGAATCCAGTGAAACAGATTGGTGGTTTTAGCTGATATAAAAACCTTCAGGTGTTAATATATGTTTATGTTTAAGGATTTGGCAAACGGTTTACTCCAAAGTGAAATACATAAAAAATGCATATAAAAGAAAGCATATAGCATTTAGCATTTAAGGAAAGCATATTGTTAATAAAAGTCAATACAAAATATCAACACAAAGTGTCCAGACAGAACAAACTGCTGCTGCAGTCAGAGATACAGTCTATAAGGTCCCTAAGATATATACATATCTAATGTATTCATACATTGTTTATGTAGGATATATAAGTATATATAGCCTAATCATATATTGTTACTTCAACTTAAAAATAGCTGACTGTTTTTTTCCCTTCTCTGGGATTATGTTCCCAGTTTTGATCTCCGACGTCTGGTCACTTAAAGCATATCAGATATTATATTAGTGTTAAGCCAACTATGAATAATAAAACACGCCAAACCATGTGTCCTTTGTCATAGATACACGTATGACAAACGCGTGATAATCGGTGGTATTCAGTGAGGTAGGGTTAATGCGCTGACAGTCCATCGCTCCAACGGATTACACTGAGTGGAGGGGACCCCCACTCCAGGATGGCGGCCCCCGTGTCTCACTGAGTGGAGGGGACCCCCACTCCAGGATGGCGGCCCCCGTGTCTCACTGAGTGGAGGGGACCCCCACTCCAGGATGGCGGCCCCCGTGTCTCACTGAGTGGAGGGGACCCCCACTCCAGATGGCGGCCCCCCGTGTCTCACATGAGTGAGAGGGACCACCCACTCCAGGCATGGCGGCCCCCGTGTCTCACTGAGTGGAGCGGACCCCCACTCCAGGATGGCGGCCCCCGTGTCTCACTGAGTGGAGCGGACCCCCACTCCAGGATGGCGGCCCCGCGTCCCGTCAGCGGCAGTAGGCGCTCGATGCTCCGTCTATGCTATAGGATGTCTAGGGGTAGACGGATCTATCCAGCACACATCCAGGATGGGATGTCAGAAGAGGCCGATCCCACCCCCAGCTGGCGGTACGTCACCTTAAAGAGAGGAGATGTCCTACCGAAGTGCTTGACCTTGGCCGAGGGGATGCGCCTCACGAATCTCTTGATGAAGAGGTGGAGGTGGGAGAGGATGATGAAGGGGGGGGCCAGGCAGGGCCTGGAGTGGTACTCCACGATCAGGTTGTAGCGCTGGAACTTCCAGTGGGTGTCACTGTGGTCCTGCACCTTGGAGAAGGTGTAGCTGGGGACGGGGAGGGCACGGAGAGGTCAGGGCGCGGCCCAGGGTGGGCACGGGGGTCAGGGCGTGGCCCAGGGTGGGCACGGAACCACGCGGTGTCCGGTTATAAGCATAATCACACACTGGGGACTTACCCGCTTCAATCGAGTCATGTGATTGTGTCATTGTTGTGTGTGTGCGCGTGCATGTGTGTGTGTGTGTGTGTATGTGCGTGCGTGCGTGTGTACGTGTGTGGGTGTGTGTGTACGTGCGTGCGTGCGTGTGTACGTGTGTGTGTGTGTGTGTTAATGTGTGTGCATGCGTGTGTGCGTGTGTGTATGTTAATGTGTGTGTGTGTGTGTGTTTGCGTGCGTATGCGTGTGTGTGTGTGTATGTTAATGTGTGTGTATGTGTACGTGTGTGTATGTTAATGTATGTGCATTCGTGCGTGCATGTGTGTGTGTGTATGTTAATGTGTGCGTGCGTGCGTGTATGTTAATGTGTGTGTGTGTGTGTGCGTGCGTATGCGTGTGTGTGTAAGTTAATGTGTGTGTGTGTATGTTAATGTGTGTATGCGTGTATGTTAATGTGTGCGTGCGTGCGTGTATGTTAATGTGTGTGTGTGTGCGTGTATGTTAATGTGTGTGTGTGCGTGCGCTGGTGTGTTGATCCCGGCGAGGCTGCACCTGAACATGGCGATGAGCAGGTTGATGAGCAGGATGTTGGTGACCAGCAGGTAGACCACCAACAGGATGACCACCAGCCAGTTGTAGGAGCGCTCCATGCACGGCTCCATGCCGCCCTCGATCAGCGTCCGGTTGTTGGTGCATTCCACCGGCAAGAGCTTGTCCACTAGAGAAGAGGCCAAGGACACGGTCAGCGGTTGGACGAAGGCACGGCTCATCAACCCTCAGGGGGGGCCGGTCACCAGCAGGGACCCTCGGGTAGATGGATGAGGGGGCCGGTTACAAAGATGTGGGGGGCCGCAATATTTTTATGTATTTCACAACTTTGATATATTCGCTCTCTGCCTTTTCATTGTGCTTTTAATAAAAAATTGGGGAATTAGAATATAGAATAAAAAA
>OLKM01000667.1:140195-197695 GCA_900291075.1 Melanogrammus aeglefinus
AGAGCATTTTAATTTTAATTTCTATTCGCACCAACTAAAAAGTATCAAATAAAATAAGAAAATAAATATATGATATACATATTATATTATTATATATTTTTTATGTCTCAAATCTGATATTTGTTGGAATATGTCTGACCATGTTTGCTGCCCGACTCGACATGATTTTGGGTACCGCAGTGCCTTCCTATATGTGGATGGCAAAGATGTGACTGACTCAGGTGTGAAGACATTGAGTCCAGCAGCTCCGCCCAGGCCCGGCCGAGTGCGCTAGACTCATCGGAACATTCTGGATTCAGGGGAAAAGACCACGAACACACACACACACACGTGTGACAAATCCACCGAGCGAAATGGAAAGAGTGCTTCCGTTGAAGACCATCACTGAGCTATATGTTGTAAAAACAGAGAGTGCTACGTCCTAGTACTGCTTCCCAGTGTAGCCTTGAAACACTTTAATCACAGCCTAGGAATAGGACGCGTTGGGTTATGTTTGGCCCGCTGGCATCCAGAGGCAGTCGGTCAAATAATTCTGTTGTGTTAAGAAATATAAGAGATATAATAAGAGATGTCACTCTTAGGAATCACAACCATGGGTCACTTGTGTGCAGTTGCGTGCACAGGTGTGTGCACTTATGTCCTACGCTCTGTTATCCACGTTTGTCTTTTGTTCAATTTTTATGGGGATCCTTCTATATTTTCTGGAGCTCGTAAGTCCGCTCCTTCCGGAAGAACCCCAGGGGACCTCTGAGGTCGTGAAATATGAACGGGTTTCAATGGAGAGAAAGTCATTATTTTCTGGTCCCAGTCTTTATAAGCCCTGGATTACACATACTGTATGTTGTTTGTGGATTTAAATTATAATTTTTCATGCAAAGAAAACAAAAAAAAATCGCGAAGAAGTTTGATAATGTTAGGTAAGGTTAGATAAGGTTTTGTGTGCGGCCGCTTTGTGAACTACAGCCCCTCGCTGCTCTCGACGTGAATGACATACGTCAGCACCACTCTGGTACAGACATGACGGTCTCTCTGCTCCACTCTGGTACAGACATGACGGTCTCTCTGCTCCACTCTGGTACAGACATGACGGTCTCTCTGCTCCACTCTGGTACAGACATGACGGTCTCTCTGCTCCACTCTGGTACAGACATGACGGTCTCTCTGCTCCACACTCTGTACAGACATGACGGTCTCTCTGCTCCACTCTGGTACAGGACATGACGGTCTTCTCTGCTCCACTCTGGTACAGACATGACGGTCTCTCTGCTCCACTCTGGTAAAGAATGCGGTCTCTCTGCTCACTCTGCTACAGACGCATGAACGGTCCTCTCCTGCTCCACTTCTGGTACAGAATGACGGGTCTCTCTGCTCCACTCGTGGTTACAGACATGACGTCTCTGCTCTGCTCCACTCTGGTACAGACATGAGGGTCTCTCTGCTACTACTCTGGTACAGAATGACGGTCTCTCTGCTCCACTCTTGGTACAGATATGACGGTCTCTCTGCTCCACCTGGTACAGAACATGAGGTCTCTATCTGCTCACTCTGGTACAGACATGAACGGTCTCTCTGCTCTCACTCTGGTACAGACATGACGGTCTCTTCTGCTCCACTCCTGGGTACAGACATGACGGTCTCTCTGCTCCACTTCTGGTACAGACATGAAGGGGTCTCTCTGCTCACTCGGTACAGACATGACGGTCTCTCTGCTCCACTCTGGTACAGACATGACGGTCTCTCTGCTCCACATCTGGTACAGACATGACGGTCCTCTCTGCTCACTCTGTACAGGCATGACGGTCTCTCTGCTCACTCTGGGGTACAGACATGACGGGTCTCTCTGCTCACTCTGTACAGACAATGACGGCTCTCTGCTCCACCTGTACAGACATGACGGTCTCTCTGCTCCACTCTGGTACAGGACATGACGGTCTCTCCTGCTCACTTTAGCTGGTACAGGACATGACGGTCTCTCTGCTCCACTCGTACTGAAATGACGGTCTCTCTCTGCTCCCTCTGGCGACAGACATTTGACGGTCTCTCTGCTCCACTTCTGTACGACATACGGTCTCTCTGCTCCACTTCTGGTACAGAACATGACGGTTCTCTGCTCACTCTGTGTACAGACATGACGGTCTCTCTGCCTCCACTCTGGTACAGACATGCACGGTCTCTCTCTCCACTCTGGGTACAGACATGATGACGGTCTCTCTGGCTCCACTCTGGGTACAGACTGACGGTCTCTCTGCTTCCACTCTGGTACAGACATGACGGTCTCTCTGCTCCATCTGGTACAGACATGACGGGGTTCTCTCTGCTCACTCTGGTACAGACGACGGTCTCTCTGCTCCACTCTGGTACGACATGACGGTCTCTTCTGCTCCACTCTGGGATACCAGACAATGAACGGTCTCTCTGCTCACTTCTGGTCCAGGATCATGACCGGTCTCTCTGCTCCACTTCTGCGTACAGACATGACGGTCTCTCTCTGCTTACTCCTGGTACAGACAGACGGGTCCTCTGCACCACTTATGGTACAGACATGACGGGTCTCTTGCTCCACTCTGGGTACAGACATGACGGTCTCTCTGCTCCACTCTGGTACAGACATGACGGTCTCTCTGCTTCCATCGTGGTACAGACATGACGGTCTCTCTGCTTTCCACTCTGGTACAGGACATGACGTGTCTTCTGTCCACTCTGGGTACAGAACATGAGGCGGTCTCTCTGCATCATCTGTACAGACATGACGGGTCTTCTGCACACTCTGGTTACAGACAGTGACGGTTCTCTCTGGCTTCCACTCTGGCTACAGGACATGGACGGTCTCTCTGCTCCACTCTGGTACAGGACATGTACGTGTCCCTCTGCTCACTCTGGTACAGACATGACGGTCTCTCTGATCCACTCTGGTACAGGACATGGCACGAACCTCTCTGCTCATTCATCGCTCTTTTCAAGGGAGGATACACAGGCACTCATGAAGAGTTGGAAGCCGTTATAAGCGGCCGGGCCATGTTGCAGACGTTGTATGTTGCTTGCCGATGGGGGGATTGGATCGGTCTTGGTCCACGCCAGCTCGCAGCGGAGGCGTGGACGTGCACCCATCCCCGCCGACGGTGTAGTCTTTCTCATTGTTGTTTTCTCTACAGCTTTAACTGAACAATTGCACATAACGGTCAAAACCTCCTTGACCATTGGAAAGATTATTCATTTAAGATCCACCATCAACAAACATATGTGGCTACATCCAGCGGCTATAAAAGCTCCTCTCCCATAGTAACCACCCGTTCATATTGTACGGTCTCAGAGGTCCCGTGAGCTCGCTACGGAGCCCCCCGGGGGACGGCCACTGACCGAGCTCTCAGACCACAGTTCGCACATGACAGACAGAATGAAGAATGGGGGGGGGGGTTAGTCTGGCCATGGACACACTAGGGACCGTACAAAAGAGCAGATCGTTCAAAAACAAAAAACACAAAAAAATGTAAATACTTGCAGACATAAATCTGATACCACTTTGTTTATGCGCTTAACATATCTTGTTGTTGGCCGTTTCTTTTCAAATTGAGATAAGGATATTAGTAACATTATGATGGCTTAGGACTCAATAAATTATCAAACTGGGCTTGAATTGCCATTCACCGTTTAAGATTCAGCTCGACGATGTTCTTGTCAAGAAATGCTCAAGACCATTCTTTAGTCTTGCTGTTTGCAATTTGTTGCTCTTTCCCGTATGAACAACTGCTAAACAAAGGCTTAGCACACACACACACACACACACACACACACACAACACACACACACACAACACACACACACAACACAGCACACACACACACCACACACACACACCACACACACACACACACACACACACACACTCCATTGAACTTTGTTATTTGCCTGTGGAGGACAATTCACATTGCGTGTACGATACCCTAATATCTTGTAGGTGTGCTTTGTGAAATGATATCCACGCAAATATATTTTTTAATCCACAAATCATCTTTCTTATTTGTCTTGTAAAATAATATCCAACCTCACTTTTATACGATAAAGGATCGCATGGGTTTCGTGAGTTGCTTCATTTTGTTTGAGGATTTCTCTCCAATATGTCCCTCTGCTGATCAATACATTGTGGACGTGCAAGTTTTTATTGGACTTGAATATGCCCTTAACCCACAAAATAAATACACATTGTACGACCATCCAGAAATATTTTGTACAAAGATATCCAACGGAATAATTTATGGTTCACCAATAATTTGTGGTCTTGTTAGATGTTATCCACACACACTTTGAGAAAGAAGGTTTTACAGACCACTGCTCAGTTCTGACCTAATAGCTATTAGGAACAGGGCATTGTGGAACATGGAACATTTGTCTGGATATCATTTTACAAAACACTGTGCAGCCGAGTCACACAACGTGAATTGCCTTCCATGGGTTATAAATAATAAAGTCCAATAAAAAGGTCCATAACAGACAGGAATGGGATGGCCACTCACACACACACACAGCTGGTTCTGATCCAAAGCATGAACTAGCTCACCTTTTTTAATGTGAAATAAACAACATTTTAACACCGAACGTGTCTAATTAGTTGTTAATGACTCGTGAACTTGTGAAACGAGTATAAAGGCGATTATACGGCTGTAAACCTAACTCACTGTGAACCTTTACAGCGCTATTTAAAGGTAGGGTAACTGGTCCCAGTAAGGTAGGGTAACTGGTCCCAGTAGGGTAGGGTAACTGGTCCCAGTAAGGTAGGGTAACTGGTTCCAGTAGGGTAGGGTAACTGGTCCCAGTAGGGTAGGGTAACTGGTCCCAGTAAGGTAGGGTAACTGGTCCCAGTAAGGTAGGGTAACTGGTCCCAGTAGGGTAGGGTAACTGGTCCCAGTAGGGTAGGGTAACTGGTCCCAGTAGGGTAGGGTAACTGGTCCCAGTAAGGTAGGGTAACTGGTCCCAGTAAGGTAGGGTAACTGGTCCCAGTAGGGTAGGGTAACTGGTCCCAGTAGGGTAGGGTAACTGGTCCCAGTAAGGTAGGGTAACTGGTCCCAGTAAGTAGGGTAACTGGTCCCAGTAAGGTAGGGTAACTGGTCCCAGTAAGGTAGGGTAACTGGTGTCCCAGTAAGGTAGGGTAACTGGTCCCAAGTAGGGTAACTGGTCCCAGTAGGTAGGGTAACTGGTCCCAGTAAGGTAGGGGTAAACTGGTCCCAGTAGGGGTAGGGTAACTGGTCCCAGTAGGGTAGGGTAAACTGGTCCCAGGTAGGGTAGGGTAACTTGGTCCAGTAAGGTAGGGTAACTGGTCCCAGTAAGGGTAGGGTAACTGGTCCCAGTAGGGTAGGGTAACTGGTCCCAGTAGAGTAGGGTAACTGGTCCAGTAGGGTAGGGTAACTGGTCCAGCATAGGGTAGGGTGAACTGGTCCCAGTTAAGGTAGGGTAACTGTCCCAGTAAGGTAGGGTAACTGGTCCCAGTAAGTAGGGTAACCTGGTCCAGTAGGGTAGGGGTAACTGGTTCCCAGTAGGGGTAGGGTAACTGGGTTCCAGTAGGGTAGGGTAATCTGGTCCCAGTAGGGTAGGGGTAACTGGGTCCCAGTAAGGTAAGGTAACTGTTCGCCCAGTAGGGTAGGGTAACCGTCCGGCCGCAGTAGGGATAGGGTAACTCGGTACCAGTAGGGTAGGGTAACTGGTACCAGTAGGGTAGGGTAACTGGTTCCAGTAGGGTAGGGTAACTGGTCCCAGTAAGGTAGGCTAACTGGTACCAGTAGGGTAGGGTAACTGGTACCAGTAAGGTAGGGTAACTGGTCCCAGTAAGGTAGGGTAACTGGTCCCAGTAGGGTAGGGTAACTGGTACCAGTAGGGTAGGGTAACTGGTCCCAGTAAGGTAGGGTAACTGGTCCCAGTAAGGTAGGGTAGGGTAACTGGTCCCAGTAGGGTAGGGTAGGGTAACTGGTCCCAGTAGGGTAGGGTAACTGGTACCAGTAGGGTAGGGTCTCAGTGCCAATATAAATAGATACTAATAATAATAATAGCAATGATATTAAAAGGTTGTTTGAATCACAGATAGTTTATAAATCTCATCATATTCTGGGTTGGGAGAATTCATCTTCAAACAAAGGTTTTTATTTACTGAAAGAGGGGGTTGGGGGGTTGGGGGGTACTGAGGGAGATGGAGGGGGCTCCAGTGAATCAGAACCAGGCGCTCTGGGGTGGGAACACACGTTAGTAACTACCACTAGAACCACTAGCACTCCAAAGCCTTATGGGGGGCCGGGGGGTCTGAAGCCGTTTACCTCCAAGAGCTAGAGCATGTACGGAGAGAGGAGACAGAACACACACCGCTGGTCCGTTAGTGTGCCACCACGCTCCCGCCCACACAACACAACGCACACCGTCCATCCACACAGCATAACACACAGCATGACACACAACACAACGCACACCGTCCATCCACACAGCATAACACACAACATAACACACAACACAACGCACACCGTCCATCCACACAGCATAGCACACAGCATGACACACAACACAACACACAACATAACACACAACATAACACACAGCATGACACACAACACAACGCACACCGTCCATCCACACAACTTAACACACAACATAACACACAACATAACACACCCCCTCCGGGGGGGCGTTGGGCGTGTTTCTCTGAGATGTGTTTCTGCGTTCTTAATGAATGTGCCAACAGTATGACTACGGCGGGGGTCTGACGTGAGCCGCTCAGAGGACCCTCCCCGGACGGAGCACCAACCTGCTTCAGGTGTTTCTTCAGCTCCAGCGACTCTGGCTCTGGGAGGGGGGGCAGGACCTCTGCGTGGGTGGGGGCGATCACCTGGGGGGCGAGGAGACGATACAACGTTGAGCTCACTGACAGAGGGGGCCACGCAGGCTGATTAATACTAGTGGGTCCTGGCCGGCCCCCCGTGGAGCCAGCAGGTCTAGGGTGTGTCCGAGGTGCTGTGTGTCGTGAGGACCTTGTTACTGTCCAGGTCCACCAGCCACACATCGTCGGGCATCTTGAAGTCGGCCTTGTAGAGGAAGAAGCTGGCCGGGACGCCGATGATGTAGGGGGTGGGCGCCAACAGGAGCTGCAGGGGGGGGGGGGGGGACACACCTTCATCACACGGACCCCCCCCTCTCTGAATCATGCACTGGTCCTCGTCTTCATCACACTGACCCCCCCTCTCTGAATCATGCACTGGTCCTCGTCTTCATCACACTGACCCCCCCTCTCTGAATCATGCACTGGTCCTCGTCTTCATCACACCCCCTCACAGGGGAGGGGGTGAGGGGATGTGGTGAGGGGAGGTGGTGGTGGTGAGGGGAGGTGGTGAGGGGAGGGGGTGAGGGGATGTGTGAGGGGAGGTGGAGGTGGTGAGGGGAGGTGGGGAGGGGAGGTGGTGAGGGGAGGTGGTGAGGGGAGGTGGTGAGGGGAGGGGGTGAAGGGAATGTGTGGAGGGGAGGTGGAGGTGGGTGAGGGAGGTGGGGAGGGGAGGGTGGTGAGGGGAGGTGGTGGAGGGGAGGTGGAGGTGGTGAGGGGAGGTGGTGAGGGGAGGTGGTGAGGGGAGGTGGTGAGGGGAGGTGGTGAGGGGATGTGTGAGGGGAGGTGGTGAGGGGAGGGGTGAGGGGAGGTGGTGAGGGGAGGTGAGGTGGTGAGGGAGGGTGGTGAAGGGGAGGTGGTGAGGGGAGGTGGAGGTGGTGAGGGGAGGTGGTGAGGGGAGGTGGTGAGGGGAGGTGGTGAGGGGAGGTGGAGGTGGTGAGGGGGAGGTGGTGAGGGGAGGTGGTGAGGGGAGGTGGTGAGGGGGAGGTGGTGAGGGGAGGTGGTGAGGGGAGGTGGTGAGGGGAGGTGGTGAGGGGAGGTGGGAGGTGGTGAGGGGAGGTGGTGAGGGGAGGTGGTGAGGGGAGGTGGTGAGGGGAGGTGGTGAGGGGAGGTGGAGGTGGTGAGGGGATGTGGTGAGGGGAGGTGGTGAGGGGAGGTGGTGAGGGGAGGTGGTGAGGGGAGGTGGTGAGAGGGATGTGGTGAGGGGAGGGTGAGGTGGTGGAGGGGATGTGGTGAGGGGAGGTGGGTGAGGGGGAGGTGGTGAGGGGATGTTGGTGAGAGGGAGGTTGGTGAGCGGGAGGTGGTGAGGTGGATGTGGTGAGGGGAGGTGGAGGTGGTGAGGGATGTGGGTGAGGGAGGTGGTGAGGGGAGGTGGTGAGGGGAGTGGAGGTGGTGAGGGGATGTGGTGAAGGGAGGGTGGTGAGGGGAGGTGGGTGAGGAGGTGGTGAGGGGAGGTGGTGAGGGGAGGTGTGTAAGGGGAGGTAGGTGGTGAGGGGATGTGGTGAGGGGGATGTGGTGAGGGAGGTGGTGAGGGGATGTGGTGAGGGGAGGTGGTGAGGGGAGGTGGTGAGGGAAGGTGTGGTGAGGAGAGGTGGTGAGGGGATGTGGTGAGGGGGAGGTGGTGAGGGGAGGTGGAGGTGGTGCGGGGATGTGGTGAGGGGAGGTGGTGAGGGGATGTGGTGAGGGGAGGTGGTGAGGGGAGGTGGTGAGGGGAGGTGGTGAGGGGAGGTGGAGGTGGTGAGGGGATGTGGTGAGGGGATGTGGTGAGGGGAGGTGGTGAGGGGATGTGGTGAGGGGAGGTGTGAGGGGAGGTGGTGAGGGGAGGTGGTGAGGGGAGGTGGTGAGGGGATGTGGTGAGGGGAGGTGGTGAGGGGAGGTGGAGGTGGTGAGGGGATGTGGTGAGGGGAGGGGGTGAGGGGATGTGGTGAGGGGAGGTGGTGACCCCCTGAACCCCCACGGTCCGTATGCTGAAGGCTGCTCTGCAGAGTCCGTGGTGCCTCCTCCCCGGGGCGCGGTGAGCGTACCTGTTCTGCGGAGGCCATGCAGGTGGGCAGCAGGGGGATGACGGGGAACATGTACTCCAGGGGGTAGATCATCGCCACGAAGGCCATGACGCTCATGGAGAGGGCGTTGTAGTCCCGGGACTGGAGGACCACCTGGGGACCACGCAGAAGGTATTAAACCAGTCCTCTACAGTCTGGGGGGACCGGTGGAAGCTAACATCTGGATGAACACCAGGTGGAGCTGTTTTCTTTTTGGGTTCATTTAATAATCCAGAAATAATTTAATCTATAACAGAGACAGAGACAGACTCTATAACAGAGACAGCCTCTATAACAGAGACAGACTCTATAACAGAGACAGACTCTATAACAGAGACAGACTCTATAACAGAGACAGACTCTATAACAGAGACAGACTCTATAACAGAGACAGACTCTATAACAGAGACAGACTCTATAACAGAGACAGAGACAGACTCTATAACAGAGGACAGACTCCTATAACAGAGACAGAGACAGACTCTATAACAGAGACAGACTCTATAACAGAGACAGAGAGACAGACTCTATAACAGAGAGACAGACTCTATAAACAGAGACAGACTCTTATAACAGAAGACAGACTCTATAACAGAGACAGACTCTATATACAGAGACAGACTCCTATAACAGAGACAGAGACAGACTCTATAACAGAGACAGCCTCTATAACAGAGACAGACTCTATAAACAGAGAACAGACTCTATAACAGAGACAGACTCTATAAACAGAGACAGACTCTATAAGAGACAGAAGACAGACTCTATAACAGAGACAGACTCTATAACACAGAGACAGACTCTATATAAGACAGAGACAGAGACAGACACTATAGACAGAGACAGACTCTATAACAGAGACAGACTCTATAACAGAGACAGGACTCTATAACAGAGACAGACTCTATAAACAGAGACAGATCTCTATAACAGAGACAGACTCTATAACAGAGACAGACTCTATAACAGAGGACAGAGACAGACTCTATAACAGAGACAGACTCTATAACAGAGACAGACTCTATAACAGAGACAGACTCTATAACAAGAGACAGACTCTATAACAGAGACAGAGACAGACTCTATAACAGAGACAGACTCTATACAGAGACAGCCTCTATAACAGAGACAGACTCTATAACAGAGAACAGCCTCCTATAACAAGAGACAAGCCTCTATAAACAGAGACAGACTCTATAACAGAGACAGACTCTATACAGAGACAGACTCTATAACAGAGACAGACTCTATAACAGAGACAGACTCTATACAGAGACAGACTCTATAACAGAGACAGACTCTATAACAGAGACAGACTCTATAACAGAGACAGCCTCTATAACAGAGACAGACTCTATAACAGAGACAGACTCTATAACAGAGACAGACTCTATAACAGAGACAGACTCTATAACAGAGACAGAGACAGACTCTATAACAGAGACAGACTCTATAACAGAGACAGAGACAGACTCTATAACAGAGACAGACTCTATAACAGAGACAGACTCTATAACAGAGACAGACTCTATAACAGAGACAGACTCTATAACAGAGACAGACTCTATAACAGAGACAGACTCTATAACAGAGACAGACTCTATAACAGAGACAGAGACAGACTCTATAACAGAGACAGACTCTATAACAGAGACAGACTCTATAACAGAGACAGACTCTATAACAGAGACAGACTCTATAACAGAGACAGACTCTATAACAGAGACAGACTCTATAACAGAGACAGACTCTATAACAGAGACAGACTCTATAACAGAGACAGACTCTATAACAGAGACAGACTCTATAACAGAGACAGACTCTATAACAGAGACAGACTCTATAACAGAGACAGACTCTATAACAGAGACAGACTCTATAACAGAGACAGAGACAGACTCTATAACAGAGACAGACTCTATAACAGAGACAAGAGATCTATAACAGAGAACAGAGACAGACTCTATAAACAGAAGACAGACTCTATAACAGAGACAGCCTCTATAACAGAGACAGACTCTATAACAGAGACAGACTCTATAACAGAGACAGAGACAGACTCTATAACAGAGACAAGACTCTATACAGAGACAGACTCTATAACAGAGACAGACTCTATAACAGAGACAGACTCTATAACAGAGACAGACTCTATAACAGAGACAAGACTCTATATACAGAGACAGAGCTACAGAGACAGACGTCCTATAACAGAGACAGAACTCTATAACACAGAGACAGACTCTATAACAAGAGACAGACTCTATAAACAGAGACGAGACAGACTCTATAACAGAGACAGACTCTATAACAGAGACAGACTCTATAACAGAGACAGACTCTATAACAGAGACAGACTCCTATAACAGAGACAGACTCTATAACAGAGACAGACTCTATAACAGAGACACAGACTCTAAAATAACAGAGACAGACTCTATAAGAGAGACAGACTCTATAACAGAGAACAGAGACAGACTCTATAACAGAGACAGACTCTATAACAGAGACAGAACAGACTCTATAACAGAGAACAGACGACTCTATAACAGAGACAGACTCTATAACAGAGACAGAGACAGAACTCTATAACAGAGACAGACTCTATAACAGAGACAGACTCTTATAACAGAGACAGACTCTATAACAGAGACAGACTCTATAACAGAGACAGACTCTATAACAGAGACAGACTCTATAACAGAGACAGCCTCTATAACAGAGACAGACTCTATACAGAGACAGCCCTCTATAACAGAGACAGACTCTATAACAGAGACAGAGACAGACTCTATAACAGAGACAGACTCTATAACAGAGACAGAGACAGACTCTATAACAGAGACAGACTCTATAACAGAGACAGAGACAGACTCTATAACAGAGACAGACTCTATAACAGAGACAGACTCTATAACAGAGACAGACTCTATAACAGAGACAGACTCTATAACAGAGACAGACTCTATAACAGAGACAGACTCTATAACAGAGACAGACTCTATAACAGAGACAGACTCTATAACAGAGACAGACTCTATAACAGAGACAAGACTCTATAACAGAGACAGACTCTATAACAGAGACAGACTCTATAACAGAGACAGACTCTATAACAAGACAGAGACAGACTCTATAACAGAGACAGACTCTATAACACAGAGACAGACTCTATACAACAGAGACAGACTCTATATAACAGAGACAGAGACAGACCTCTATAACAGAGACAGACTCATATAACAGAGACAGACTCTATAACAGAGACCAGACTCTATAACAGAGACAGCCTCTATAACAGAGACAGGACTCTATAACAGAAGACAGAGACAGACTCTATATAACAGAGACAGACTCTATAACAGAGGACAGACTCTTATAACAGAGACAGACTCTATAACAGAGACAGACTCTATAACAGAGACAGACTCTATACAGAGACAGAGACAGACTCTATAACAGAGACAGACTCTATAACAGAGACAGACTCTATAACAGAGACAGACTCTATAACAGAGACAGACTCTATAACAGAGACAGACTCTATAACAGAGACAGAGACAGACTCTATAACAGAGACAGACTCTATAACAGAGACAGAGACAGACTCTATAACAGAGACAGACTCTATAACAGAGACAGACTCTATAACAGAGACAGACTCTATAACAGAGACAGACTCTATAACAGAGACAGACTCTATACAGAGACAGAGACAGACTCTATAACAGAGACAGACTCTATAACAGAGACAGACTCTATAACAGAGACAGACTCTAATAACAGAGACAGACTCTATAACAGAGACAGACTCTCTATAACAGAGACAGCCTCTATAACAGAGACAGGACTCTATAACAGAGACAGACTCTATAACAGAGACAGACTCTATAACAGAGACAGACTCTATAACAGAGACAAGACTCTAAACAGAGACAGACTCTATAACAGAGACAGAGACAGACTCTATAACAGAGACAGACTCTATAACAGAACAGAGACAGACTCTATAACAGAGACAGACTCTATAACAGAGACAGAGACAGACTCTATAACAGAGACAGACTCTATAACAGAGACAGACTCTATAACAGAGACAGACTCTATAACAGAGACAGACTCTATAACAGAGACAGACTCTATAACAGAGACAGACTCTATAACAGAGACAGACTCTATAACAGAGACAGACTCTATAACAGAGACAGAGACAGACTCTATAACAGAGACAGACTCTATAACAGAGACAGACCTCTATAACAGAGACAGACTCTATAACAGAGACAAGACTCTATAACAGAGACAGACTCTATAACAGAGACAGACTCTATAACAGAGACAGAGACAGACTCTATAACAGAGACAGACTCTATAAACAGAGACAGAGACAGACTCTATAACAGAGACAGACTCTATAAACAGAGACAGCCTCTATAACAGAGACAGACTCTTATAACAGGAGACAGACTCTATAACAGAGACAGACTCTATAACAGAGACAGACTCTATAACAGAGACAGAGACAGACTCTATAACAGAGACCAGACTCTATACAGAGACAGAGGAACAGACTCTATAACAGAGACAGACTCTATTAACAGAGACAGACTCTATAACAGAGACACAGACTCTATAACAGAGACAGACTCTATAACAGAGACAGCCTCTATAAACAGAGACAGACTCTATAACAGAGACAGACTCTATAACAGAGACAGACTCTATAACAGAGACAGACTCTATAACAGAGACAGAGACAGACTCTATAACAGAGACAGACTCTATAACAGAGACAGACTCTATAACAGAGACAGAGACAGACTCTATAACAGAGACAGACTCTATAACAGAGACAGACTCTATAACAGAGACAGAGACAGACTCTATAACAGAGACAGACTCTATAACAGAGACAGACTCTATAACAGAGACAGACTCTATAACAGAGACAGACTCTATAACAGAGACAGAGACAGACTCTATAACAGAGACAGACTCTATAACAGAGACAGACTCTATAACAGAGACAGACTCTATAACAGAGACAGACTCTATAACAGAGACAGAGACAGACTCTATAACAGAGACAGACTCTATACAGAGACAGAGACAGACTCTATAACAGAAGACAGACTCCTATAACAGAGACAGACTCCTATAACAGAGACAAGACTCTATACAGAGACAGCCTCTATAACAGAGACAGACTCTATAACAGAGACAGACTCTATAACAGAGACAGAGACAGACTCTATAACAGAGACAGACTCTATAACAGAGACAGCCTCTATAACAGAGACAGACTCTATAACAGAGACAGACTCTATAACAGAGACAGACTCTATAACAGAGACAGACTCTATAACAGAGACAGACTCTATAACAGAGACAGAGACAGCCTCTCTACAGAGACAGAGCTGGCCTCTATAACAGACAGCCTGTTAGTGGCAGGAGGGATGGCAGGCTGGCGGTTACAATACAGAAACAAAGAGCCAATGTCCCCCCTCACTAAGTCCTATTAATGCGCGGGTGTTCTGGGCGTTTCGATACATTAAGATAACGGAACAATCCCCTTTGTTCGGGCTGTTGCTCAGCCTTATCTCATTTCATGCGTCATGTTACATGGTTTAGGGACCGTAATGCCGCGACCGCTTGAGGTTTCCCCTTTTTGAACTGGACCGTCACATGGGAACGGTGAGTGAGTGAGTGAGTGAGAGAGTGAGTGAGTGAGAGACTGACACCGAGAGAGACTGACAGAGACGACACAGACACACACACACACACACACACACACACACACACACACACACACACACACACACACACACACACACACACACACACACACACACACACACACACACACACACACACACACACACAGACAGGCAGACAGGCAGACAGACAGACAGACAGACAGACAGACAGACAGACAGACAGACAGACACAGACAGACAAGACACACACACACACACACACACACACACACACACACACACACACACACACACACACACACACAGACACGCAGACAGGCAGACACGCAGATGGACAGACGGACAGACAGACAGACAGACAGACGGACAGACGGACAGACGGACAGACAGGCGGACAGCAGAGCTCACCTTGTGCTCCAGCAGGATGCAGCTGAGCACCTGCAGGCAGGCGTCCACCCCCAGCAGCTCCAGGGGGAGGTGCAGGGGAAAGTCCACCATGCAGAAGCGCGAGTTGTCGGGCAGGGCGAAGGTGAGCGGCCTCCTGAGCTCCTGGGGCAGCACCTCCACGTCCACGCGCCGCTGCCCCGCCACGGGGACGGGCGAGCGCAGCAGCCGGTACACCCAGGACTCGATCTCCCTGAGGTCCGCCAGCAGCTGGCTGCCCCGCTCCTCCACCGACAGAGCCCCGGTGAACACGCGCCACATGGTGTCCCTGGGGGGGCAGAGAGTCAGTACCCCCAGCAGGCACGGTGGGGGCGGGCGCTGTGACCCCCGTGTGCCCCCCGTGTGCCTCCCTGTGTGCCCCCCTGTGTGCCCCCCGTGTGACCCCCGTGTGACCCCCGTGTGCCCCCCCATGTGCCTCCTGTGCCCCCCCGTGTGACCCCTTGTATGCCCCCTGTGTGCCCCCCTGTGTGCCCCCCCGTGTGCCCCCCCGTGTGCCCCCTGTGTGACCCCTGTGTGCCCCCCGTGTGACCCCTGCATCCAGCAGTGTCTTATTAAGCACGGTGGTTCATGTCCGCCGCGGTTCTATGGCGCCGGCCGGGGCCGTTTATGGGCCGTTTCCTGTGGCCCGGCTGGGCCCCGCCCTGAGAGACCAGTTTGTTTGCTGCTGCCCACACCAGCCCAGACGGGCCGTACACACCACGGTATGAGCGCTGATGGTTTTACTAAGACCGAGCAAACACTGCAGGTGTGACGCAACCGTTCACCGTCAGTAAAGTGCATCGAGGATCCACCACACAGTTCATAAACCCAATCCACCTGGATCACTGCGTGTTTACCTTTTACCTCCTCCTCCTGAACCAACTGACACCGAATCCATTCTGCTGTGTGTTTGCCAACAAGGCGAACATTTAGCCAATATACTGAGCAAACATGAAACCATGAGGATGTTTGATCGGATTACGCTTATGAAGGGTAATTAAATCTAGACCTTTGGAGAAAAACGACAATACCAACAAATGAGTATCAAAACAATTGTTAACATCATTAAATGACTGCTAATTTAATAGAGCTACATTAATTAAAGAACCGAGATGGAGAGGAACAACACACACACACACACACACACACACACACACACACACACACACACACACACACACACACACACACACACAGACACACACACACACACACACACACACACACACACATCACGACACACACACACACACACACACACACACACACACACACACACACACACACACACACACACACACACACACACACACACACTGAGTATCAAAGATATTTCCAGGGAGGGGAGAGGGCCACACAGACACACACAGACAGCCAACTGGAGACTGGGACAGCTCCTCTGTGCTGATGGTTGAATAAACCACCCAACTCACAGATATCAAATGCAGATGGAATCAATCGATACACTATGGACATACCAAGGATTTGGCAGAACAGAATCGCAGATACCGTTTGTAAGACGATATAAGCAAAATATCTCATTTTAGTATGTTCCCATTGGCTGTAATGCTATTTCTATATTCTATTCTGTAGTTTGTTTGGTATTTATGAACCTTTTTCGCAGTCTGATCTGCAAGTTGACTCCCCTCCCTCCCCCACTACCCCTTCTCTCACTCCCCCCCCTCTCTCCCTCCTCCCCCCCTCCCTCTCTCACTCCCCCCCCTCTCACTCTCCCCCTCCCTCTCTCACTCCCCCTCTCTCACACCCCCCCCCTCTCCTCCCTCCTCCCCCCTCCCCCCACCCCCCTGACCGTGCTGGTGTGGTTGGAGCAGAGGAAGATGAATCATTAGCTGTTGCCCCCCACCGCGCGTGCAGACGTCCCGAAAGGCAAGCCGGACCTCAATCTGTCAGCAGCGTCAGCATAAGCCCCGCCCCCCTCTGAGAGCACGCCGCCACCTCAACACGACTCAGCCAGGGAACCATTCAGGGAAACAATGGCTGCTCTTCACCTTGAGCTGTCCTTCTCCAAGGTCGTCTGGAGAGGTTGTGTTGAGGTACACTCTACACTGAGGGGGCAGAAGCTCAACCAGGCTCCCTCTGGGGGAGGAGAGGTCTGAGGCTACGAATAGGCCTCCTCTGGAGTCTCCTGGAGCCCCATCTCCACCCAGCCCAGTCTACTGGAACACCATCTCCACCCAGCAGTCTACTGGGAACACCATCTCCACCCAGCAGTCTACTGGAGCTACCATCTCCACCCAGCAGTCTACTGGAGCTACCATCTCCACCCAGCAGTCTCCTGGAGCACCATCTCCATCTCCACCCAGCAGTCTACTGGAGCTACCATCTCCATCTCCACCCAGCAGTCTACTGGAGCTACCATCTCCATCTCCACCCAGCAGTCTACTGGAGCCCCATCTCCACCCAGCAGTCTACTGGAGCTACCATCTCCACCCAGCAGTCTACTGGAACACCATCTCCACCTCCATCTCCACCCAGCAGTCTACTGGAGCCCCATCTCCACCCAGCAGTCTACTGGAGCTACCATCTCCACCCAGCAGTCTACTGGAGCTACCATCTCCACCTCCATCTCCACCCAGCAGTCTACTGGAACACCATCTCCACCCAGCAGTCTACTGGAGCTACCATCTCCACCCAGCAGAGTCTCCTGGAGCTACCATCTCCATCTCCACCCAAGTCACGAGACATGGAGCTCCCCAGGATGTCCTTTCGGTTCAAAAGTCAACTTCAATCCCATCTCTTCAGGACCGCCTTCTACAGCATCTGTCAAATCCTCCACCTTCCACCTCCCTCTCTCTCTTTATGTGTTGTCTTTTGTTGTGGGGTTGTTGACATGCCTGTGGTCCGTACCGCCCGTATGTATTCCTTTTTGTAAAGCGTCTTTGAGGACTGAGAAAAGCGCTGCAAAAAACAATGTCCACCTCATCTGAAGGACGGTCCATTGTCTGAGTTAGGAGGCTGTATGTTACCGCTGAGCTGTTATTCAGTCCTGACGTCTTACATTAGGGCTGTTTTCTAATGCATCAACCACATAAACGTGTTTCCACACATCCTGGATGATAGTGCAGTACTGATATCGTAATTTCAATTGTGCAACACTAACACTAGCCTTTGTTTAATGTGCATTAACCATCTAGGTGTACTGCTGGTGCTGCCATGGCCGGTGCGTCCGGCATTAGGGGTGCTGAGACCACCGGATAAGGACTTCAGAGGGCTGTGGGCCCGCAGGCAGCTCAGTCGTCTAGCTCTGCAGGCCCTGAGCGTGCACATCGGTCACATGCACGGTCACATGCGCATTGTTTACGCACCACTTCCTTCCACAACACAGACGTCTCATTGTTGACTTAACTATCAACACACAACTGTGTGCCTTCGACTTCAACGTGACGGACAACAGAAAGCCCTTATTGACCTCTGAGTATGAGGCTCCTCTCGCCGGGTTAAGCCGGGAACGGAGGTTTGATCAAATCCATCGCCTCTCAGGGTTATTAGGGTTAGGGCTCCTCTGAGCCGACCGAGCCGCTAACAGCCAGACGACGATGTGCGGACCGCGGAGGGCACGCCGCCGCCGCCAGGTGCTGCCGCCGCCAGGTGCTCGCCGCCGCCAGGTGCTGCCGCCGCCAGGTGCCTTGTTGACCTTCCCTCTGACGGTGTTGACTCAAGGGGCGTGACGGGAGGATCAGCCCAGAGGGAGAGCCTTCCAGTCACAACCTTACCTCACCCTGTCACAACCCCACGTCACAACCCCACCTCACCCTGTCACAACCCTCCCTCACCCTGTCACAACCCCACCTCACCCTGTCACAACCCTCCCTCATCCTGTCACAACCCCACCTCACCCTGTCACAACCCTCCCTCATCCTGTCACAACCCCACCTCACCCTGTCACAACTACCATGTCACCCCGTCACAACCCCACCTCACCCAGTCACAACCCCACCTCACCCAGTCACAACCACGTCACAACCCCACCTCACCCTGTCACAACCCCACCTCACCCTGTCACAACCCCCCCTCATCCTGTCACAACCACCACGTCACCCCCCCACCTCACCACGTCACAACCCCACCTCGCCCGTCACCAAACCCCCCCTCCACCCTGTCACAACCACCACTCACCCTGTCACACCCCTCCTCACCACGTCACAACCCCACTCACCTGTCACCACACACTCACCGACACCCCCCCCTCACCCTGTCACAACCCCCCCTCACCCTGTCACACCCCTTCTCACCACGTCACAACCCCACCTCACCCTGTCAACACCCCACCCACATCACAACCCCCTCACCACATCCCCCCCTCACCCTGTCACAAGCCACCTCACCCTGACACCAACGCCACCTTCACCCTGTCACACCCCCCTCACCATAGTCACAACCCCCACACCACATCACGCAGAAACCATCACACTCACCCACACACCCTACCCTCACACCCCCTGTCACAAGTCCACCTCACCCTGCACTCACTCACAGTCACACCACCCTCACCCTGTCACACCCCCTCACACGTCACACTCCACCCTGTCACACCCCCTCACCCTGTCACACCACCCTCACCACTGTCACAACCCCCTCACCCTGCACACCACACTCCCCCTCACCCTGTCACACCCCCCTCACCCACGTCACACCACCCCTCACCACGTCACACCCCCACTCACACCGTCACAACCCTCACCCTGTCAACACCCTCACCTGTCGTGCCCTCACCCTGTCACACTCCCCCTCACTCTGTCACACCCCCCCTCACCACGTCACACCCCCCTCACCACGTCACAACCCCCCTCACCCTGTCGTGCCCCTCACCCTGTCACACCCCCCCTCACCACTTCACAACCCCCCTCACCCTGTCACACCCCCCTCACCCAGTCACCCCCCCTCACCCCGTCCCCCCCCTCACCTGTGGGCGGCGCCGGGCCCCCCGGCCTGCAGGGCGAGCCGCTGGCTGCAGCGGTCCACCAGCCTCTTGAGGATGTAGAGGCACTCCCTGAAGGTGGAGAAGAAGGGGTAGTGGCTGAGCACGCACAGCGAGGTCAGGGTGCTGTTCCGGCTGCGCTCCGCCGCCCGCGCCGCCGCCGCCCGTCGCCGCCGTGGGGAGCGGCCGGCGGCGGGCTCCCCGCCGGGAGGCTCCGCCTCCGCCCCGGGCCCCGCCGCCGCCCCCCGCGGGGCGTGGCCGGGCGGGCGCGCCGGCCCCGGGGCCGCGCCGCCGCCGTCCGAGCCCTCGCTGGCCGTCTCCGCGGCCTCCGCCTCCGTGGGGCCGCCCTTGTCGCCGCGGTTACGGTGGTGGCCCCCGCCACCGCCGCCGGCGCGCTGGAAGGAGCGGTAGAAGTTGACGCACATGCCGTAGCGCGTGATGCCCGAGTCCTTGTCGGTGAGCGTGAAGACGAAGGAGGCGTCGTCGCGCAGGCTGACGCGGCGCTGCCGGATGCTCAGGCAGCCCTCGGGCTGGCAGAAGTACACCACGTCGGGGGGCAGCGGGAAGTCCGGGTGGTCCTCCAGGGGGTAGCGCCGCAGCAGCTGGGGCGTCTGGGCCACGCTGTCGCTGCTGGGCTGCCTGCGGGGGGGGGGGGGACTATGAGGACGGGCCGGGCTCAGACAGGTGGACTAGAAACCACTGCATGTTGTTCTGTGGTACAGAATAGACTCAGTACTGAACCACAGAACAGAGTCAATACTGAACCACAGAACAGACTCAACACTGAACCACAGAACAGACTCAACACTGAACCACAGAACAGACTCAATACTGAACCACAGAACAGACTCAATACTGAACCACAGAACAGAGTCAACACTGAACCACAGAACAGACTCAGTACTGAACCACAGAACAGACTCAATACTGAACCACAGAACAGACTCAACACTGAACCACAGAAACAGACTCAATACTGAACCACAGAACAGACTCAACACTGAACCACAGAAACAGACTCAATACTGAAACCCACAGAACAGACTCAATACTGAACCACAGAACAGACTCAGTACTGAACCACAGAACAGACTCAACACTGAACCACAGAACAGACTCAATACTGAACCACAGAACAGACTCAATACTGAACCACAGAACAGACTCAATACTGAACCACAGAACAGACTCAATACTGAACCACAGAACAGACTCAATACTGAACCACAGAACAGACTCAATACTGAACCACAGAACAGACTCAATACTGAACCACAGAACAGACTCAACACTGAACCACAGAACAGACTCAACACTGAACCACAGAACAGACTCAATACTGAACCACAGAACAGACTCAACACTGAACCACAGAACAGACTCAACACTGAACCACAGAACAGACTCAACACTGAACCACAGAACAGACTGTGGTTGATCCTGCTGTCTAGAATGGGCCCCACATAACAGTCGTAGCAGGGTGAACTCCCCACTGAATTACATTGCGGCTGCCGTAGGGTGTAACTGAGTTATCCAACTATAGGAACACAGATTACTTTTGGAAAAGGAATTTGTTCTCACTCATTCCCAGAGGCACCTCAAACCATGATGTATAAAATGCAAGGCAGCCCATAAGACCCCACCTTGCCCCCCCCACCACCAGAGTCACAGAAGGCGATGAAGATAAAGGAGTCCTTACCTGGCCCCCACAGAACAGGAACCACAGAACAGACTCAACACTGAACCACAGAACAGACTGTTGGGTTGACCTCTGCTGCGTCTCTAAGAATGGGGCCCCACATATAACAGTCTGAGTAGCGGTGAACTCACCACATGAATTACAATTGCGCTGCCGTGAGGAAGTAACTGAGTTATCCAACTATAGGAACACAGATTACTTTTGGAAAAGGAATTTGTTCTCACTAATTCCCAGAGGCACCTCAAACCATGATGTATAAAATGCAAGGCAGCCCATAAGACTCCACCCTGCCCCCCCCACCACCAGGTAGTCCAGAAGGCGATGAAGATAAAGGAGTCCTTACCTGGCCCCCACCACGACCAGGTAGTCCAGAAGACGATGACACGGCTTCTTTTTCTCCATCTTGGGTTTCCCTCCGTCTGCGTCTCTACGGCATCGAGGTCCTGAACATATATCTCTGTGATTAGCGGTCGCTTCCGATCACAGAGTGGGGCTCTTCATCCCCGCGGTGCCTTTGAGGAAGACTGGGGTGCTCCTGCAGGGACAGATCAGGAGGACGGACGTGACTGGGATGAACTGGAACGATGAGGAAGGCTGCACAGAGCAGTGAGGGTGAAACACTCGGGTAAGACTTGTTTAAGACGAAGGATGAAACGATAATTTGAGTCTTTACACTCAAATTAGGACATAGTTAAACCAAATCAACCAGTAGTCCCTCCCTACCTCAGACGGATGTCCCTCCAGCAGAAGTCCCTCCCCCCTCAGACGGACATCCCTTCACCAGAAGTCCCTCCCCCCTCAGACGGACATCCCTCCAGCAGAAGTCCCTCCCCCCTCAGACGGACATCCCTCCAGCAGAAGTCCCTCCCCCCTCAGACGGACATCCCTCCAGCAGAAGTCCCTCCCCCCTCAGACGGACATCCCTCCAGCAGAAGTCCCTCCCATGCTCGCCTGCTAGCCCGTGGAACTGAACAGGATTCGTCCCTCCCAAATCCCACCCCCTCTCTCACCGATAACACCCTTTAGTAGCACCATTGTTCCCAGTCCTTCTCATTCCCTATGGAAAGGCGAGAGTGGAGAAGAACCTAGTGAGCTCCACTGAGGACAGACTGCCTCACTACGTAACGAGCAGCGCTACTGGGCTCAGCCAACTGGTCGGACTGGTCCATCCTCCTCCCAGTGAAGGGGTTCCCATGCAGCTCATCACCATTGGTGTTGACAGAGCCATACAGGATGTACTGCCACCATGAGGAAGAATGATAACACTAATCACACAATAAAAACCCTGGCTTTCCAAATAGGATCAAATATAACATAATACGATGTTGATACGTTGCATTTTTAAATAATAAAAAGGCCTAGAAGTTGTTTTGGTATCAGAAGCATAAGAAACAATATTTATACACGATGTTGATCTGGTAATCAAACCAAACTCGTAAAAATGGATTAAAGGCTAGAAACCTTCAGGCATTAAACATTATATCATTGTAATTAATGAGGCGTTTGTTATCTAGAGGAGTATTATTGCACACAGCCTCATGTTACAACATTGGCTGGCGAGTGTGTCAAATTCCATTCTGAAGAGAGTTTGGATATCGTTTTACAAAGCACAGTACATAACATTTGTGGATTGTGGTGCACGCAGTATGAGTTGCCTTCTGTGGGATGCAAATCACTTCCTTTGAGATGCACATTGCCATCTACAGGTGGACGTTGTACGCATCCAAGGCAAACCCGGCGAAACTGAAGAAATTCTGACATTCAGAGTGAAACCAAAAGTGATTTCAGGATGATTCCAAGGCTTTAGCAGGGGTTGGCTGCTGAGATGGAGGGCCTGTTATTCTGCTGCAGGGAGGAGTGGGCCTAAAGCACTCAACATGGCCGGAGGGCCTTTCTGAGGGGATCAGTCTGGGATTATCAGTTCAGCCCATCGTCAAACTGGTTAACTAATTCCCCCCAGCACAGGTTGAACTGCCGCTCCAAAACATATCGTCTTGACATCCTCAACCTGACACTGAACGAAGAGAGCCCAAGATGAGCCAAGCACCACATCATGGTGGGAGACCGGTGCAATCCTTCTATTTTTAATTTAACCAGCAGCAGCGAGTCCTAGATGGTCCGTTGATTAGCTCATGAATATGTTTATTACGTTAATTATTGTTTCCAAACTATAAACCAGCTCATGTGGCATCCGACTTGAAGTCCTTCTGGGGTCCGAGCGGTGTCACTGAGCCCGCTCAGGCAGAGAGTCCCGTGCAAACTAGTTTATACCGTTTGTTTGCTGCTCTTTTTTGTGTGTCAATTTGTTTTAATATCTGTCAAATCGTGGTACTCTGAGAATAGAGAACCACGACACTGGGACAAACAGGAGAACACACACACTAAATACTTAGTATACATATATGATACCAAGTAGTAAATAGTAACATACTAAATACTGTTTTTAGATTAAGCAAGTTTTCCTCATCTCTGATGACATATAATGGTCATTTTTTGAGTCGTTTGTTATATCCTAGAATACCTTACAGTGGCATGTTCTGTTAAATTGTATTAATACTATAATTCAATTACAGGACACAAGACAAGAGGATCAAAGCAGACTTTTTTTGGTTTTTTTAACATGTGAAAGTCTGAGCAATAACTCGATGGACAGTAACTGCCTTTGCATTTCATGTTGTATAAATACAATATAGAATATAAGGTCCAACCACACAATTAAATTTGGATTTAATTGTCCTTTAAAATTAGAATAACATGTGAAATGAGAGATTTCTAGTAAACACTGATCTGTTTTGTACAACAATAAGTCTGCCAAATGTCAAGCAGTTTGATAAGCTTATTGTATTAATGTTCAATAAATCGACAGGTCTCTTCTCTTTTTAATCCTCCACCATTGTCTTCCAGATGCTCAATAAATTGATTGATTAACCACACAAATGAGCGGACATGGTGTCTGCCTAATCCATCCAATGGTAAATACAAGAAAATACAGTCACTTAAATAATAAACGCATCTTTATAAATATTAAATGTCTGTCTTACTCATTACTTACTAAGATGTTTTCTATTCTAGTCATTCCATTTATATTCTTATGAATCTATTTTTTGTTGTGTGATGTCAGTTTTTACAGGCAGGATTCCTGTTGAACAAACTTTGATTTAGAACCCTGATTAAAAGCATTTATAAGTTACATCATTTATTGGAATACTGTTATAGTGGAATGTACCATACCAACATGAATACTGGCTTAAAAATGTGCTGTAGGTACGATTTAAGAGTTAAAAGAGATCAAATATCTCCTCTCTCCACTCCCTCCATTTCTGCAGCGTTGGAATGAACCCCCTTTGATTGACAGGCATGTGGCAGGTGATCTGAAGGATGGAGTCACCAAACAAATCCACCAAGAAACGTCCTTAAGGGTCCAAACCGAGCCAGGAGTGGTCTACAATCTGACTCTTCATACATATAGGCAGACCTCAACCACACCAGATATCCTCACTGATGGTGTCCCTGTACACCCGCTGACTGAACCCCATGGCCTTCACAGAGATCCAATGACGGCTCTGAATCGTACCCACAGCAGCTTTAAGAGAGGAACACAGAGCACCCTTTGCTCTTGCTGTCCAAATGAACGTCATCTAGAGCCCTCGGAGTGGCTGCTGTTCATCTTATCTCGATGTGTCTCAGTGAATCCGTTTAAGGAGAGAAATCCAATGTGAACCATTAGGGACTTGAACACCATGTAGTAACCTCGTGTTGTATTGTCGGTGTGCTGCATGAGAGATATCTGGCCAGCCGTTGCACGATGAATCACGTCCTGACAGCTTGGCTGGTATCACAGCACTAGCACAACATCAAGCGGAGGCAGGACGCTAACAAGGCCGAGCAGGGCGTTCTGATCGGTCACTGGTGTGAATAAAGATAACGCTCACTATAATGCATGCTGTGCAGGGGCAGTCGGTTAGGAGCTAAGGGCCGTATTTTATCTATTTTGGTGTGAAACGCCTTAAGGCCTTAGTTCAAATTACAAGCGATAAAAGAAAATCCACAATATAATACATCATTCATTTTAAGAAACAATACTTTACTTATCCATAAATACATTTCATTTACGATAAATTAAGATTTAATGGCCAATTCTGGGATATGTACCGGTACAAAGGAATGGGAGAGGTTCTAAAAGGCCTCACTGAAACAGCTTCACAGTTATCAGAGAATGAATAAATAACTACCTATGGAAAAAAAGCTGCTGAAAATGTTGAATTGAAAAGGACCTTTTAATGTTAATACTGCCATGCTTTGGTTGTGTGCGTGTGCCCGTTAGTGGCCGGCTGATGGCTCGTTGTGTGTCTGAATGTTACTGGTGGGCCGACACAGGCCGGGACTCACAGCCTAACAGGTCGGATTTGATCCAACTGTGGGCAGAGGGCCAGGTGTGGCTGGCCAATGTGATGCCTCACATCCATCTTTGACGTTTGTCTTTGCTTAGTAAACCCCTTTAGTGGGCACTCAGACCCCCTGCACATCGCGTCGCCACGTTTGATACTCCAGTAGCTCAGAGGAATTCATCCTCTCATGTATCCCATGTGACACTTTTCTTTAACGCTAATGAACGCCATAGTGTGAGACCATTAATCTCCTATTTTACCACAATGGGATCCATGGCAGCAGAGGTAAGCACCATCCTGCTGTCCCATAGTCATCAGACTCTTCATCCAGCATCCAGCATCTCATTGGATTAGCAATTCCACTGAGATGGGTTAATATCTGAAGAATAGCATGAATAAACAGATTGATAACACACAGGAGGCTTACGGTGGATTCCTGGAGTATTTATTGCATCCCACTTGAAGAAAAACTGGGTGCACTGCAATCAAATTAAAGGTTAGGAATTCTCTTTTTTGGCCATTTTTGCAAAATGACTTGAAATCCTTATCATAACCCACTTACAGCCACTGAGTTAGAAGTACTGACATGGAAATTAAACAAGTCAATCATCGGTGGAACGGGCAGGGCTCAAAAATCTCCAGCCAATTATATCCAGACCCACCGAGTGCGATTGGACAGTAAGTACGTCAATCAAACGGTCGTACTGCACTCCCCCTCCCCTTCCCCCAGCGTGACCCCTTCGTGCACGTACTCAAAGCTCGTGACCCAGAGCAAGCTTCTGTTTGTTGTTATCCTGCGGTAGCTACTGGAGCTAGCTAACTAGCTAATGCACATTTGGAACTCGCGCATCTGTGTTCGCGCTCGTGCATGATTGCGTGTCCATGTACTTGGAATGGGTGGAGTCAGAGTCAGGGTTAAAGGAGAGGGGGCAGGACCATTTGAGTTGTGTATTTTCAAAATCTGCTGGCATACCAAATCACATAGCCAACGTTTAATAAAAATAGCTAATTAAATGTTTAATTAACTCAACGTTGCCATTTTAATCTGTCGAAGTCAATTGTATCATGGATCAACCTCAATAGTAAAATCTTTCTGTTGATAAAACCTTTAAGAATCGTATAGGTCAACAGATTCATTCATTTCCTTTTTCCTTTCATTGAGAGATAAGGCATCTCATTCAGGATCACCTTCAGAGGGGACGGGTGGTGCAGGTTAGACAATAGCTGAAACCGGGCGCCTCTCGGCAGAACACTCTGCTTATGTAAGCACAGAGCGGAGATAGGACTCATATTCTGCCCACACCGTCAACCATTTCATTGGAGAATAGATTTTTAAAAGAAATAATGTAAAGATTGAGTTCATTAGTAATTATGTGTACATAATGATTCAGAATAATATGTGTCAGGCCGTGTGGAATTTGTCTGGTTCATTCTTAGCAGGATCTTCATCACAATTTAATTTATTTAATTTACAACTCCAGGCCCGTCCTCGTTCAAACGTTAACATCCAAGGTTAGGGTTCCCCAGATCACTTAGACGACAGAGGAGCAGCGAGCGACCAAGTCGGAGCGTGACGCAGCGAGGCAACGTTACAGTCACTCTACTCCCCGAGGTGAATTATATAAACAGGTCAGTGGTGGTGATGGACACCACTACGACAGGACAAACACACACCACATATGACACACCACCACAGACACACACACATAAAATATACACACACACCACATCTGTGAAACCACAATTACAGACACACACCACATATTACAGTCTCACACACACACACACACACACACACACACAGACCACATCTACTGATACACAACACAGGCAGACACAGGCACACGCACACACACACCAGAACCAGTGCACCTCTAACTGTTAATTATTATCATTCAGGACAGCAGACACACACTTGACTACCCTGGATGTGTTCAACCAGACTCACTCCTGCTGCAGCCTGGTCGAGATGCTCCCTGGTACCACAGGCTCCTCCTGGTACGAGACTCCTGGTACCAGGAGCCTCTGGCACCGGGAGCCTCTGGCACCGGGAGCCTCTGGCACCGGGAGCCTCTGAAACCAGAGGCTCCTGGTACCAGAGGCTCCCGATACCAGAGGCTCCCGATACCAGAGGCTCCCGATACCAGAGGCTCCTCCTAATACCAGAGGCTCCTCCTAATACCAGAGGCTCCTCCTAATACCAGATGCTCCTCCTAATACCAGATGCTCCTCCTAATACCAGATGCTCCTCTTAATACCAGAGGCTCCCTGGTACCAGAGGCTCCCTGGTACCAGAGGCTCCCTGGTACCAGAGGCTCCCTGGTACCAGAGGCTCCCGGTACCAGAGGCCTCTGATCATCAGACCTTCAGCATCGCCTCCTAGGACTCCGGCTTCATACGTCACGGATGGATTAGCCACGGAGCTAGCTGCTGACAGGAGAGCTAGCTGCTGACAGGAGAGCTAGCTGCTGACAGGAGAGCTAGCTGCTGACAGGAGAGCTAGCTGCTGACAGGAGAGCTAGCTGCTGACAGGAGAGCTAGCTGCTGACAGGAGAGCTAGCTGCTGACAGGAGAGCTAGCTGCTGACAGGAGAGCTAGCTTCTGACAGGAGAGTTAGATACCAACAGCAGAGTTAGATGCTAACAGGAGAGCTAGCTGCTAACAGGAGAGCTGGCTGCTAAGAGGGGGGCTAGCTGTCAGCGTTAGCATCACTCTTAGCTTAAACGTCGGAGACACGGACCGACGTGTCGTCGTACGGACCGATCTACGGGGGGAATGACAGAGAACCAGGAGGGGGTGGTGAGGGGGTGCAGAGCCGGCGGAGGAACACCACCTACCTGTCAGTTAGCCCGTTAGCTCCCCGCTGATAACGACCCTGGGGTTGGATGATGATCGTGATGAACAGTGATGCTGCTGAGCCTTGTTCAACATCCCCCTGATCCACCGAGCAGGAGTGGGCGGGACTACCGCTTACTGAGTGACGAGAGAGGAGGGACCCCTGGTAACCGGAAGTCAGGAGGAGGGACCCCCCCCTTACAGCCGGAAGCGAGGAGGAGATACCCTTGGAAACCGGAAGTCAGGAGGAGGGACCCCTGACAGTCGGAAGTCAGAAGGGAAATGGCCCCCTAATAAATATTAATCTCTATTTAGCCAGTATATTTCAGAAACCTTAAAATAAAAATATCATCCTACCCAGAGAGTTTATTGATACGATCATTTAAATATCTGTTGATATGATCCAATAACTGATGCAGAATAGCCTATAATGTGGAGCTAACAATGCATGATGGTCGGCTGTAACAAAAACTAGCAGCATCAGTGTTTACAGCCTCACATTTTAGATGACTTGGTTACAATCCCACAATCCAAGAGGACATACAATGAACTTTGGCACATCTCTGAACATTTTAACTGTATTTATTTGTCTATAGTTGGATCTACTTAAAAAATACATTATATAGTAGCAAAGTAGGCTAATTTGACATTTATTTCAAATAAGCTTATTTGTTCATGTGTCTTTGTGCTCAAGATAATGATCAGAATCACAAATGACCCTGGCCATGAGTTAAGAATGAGACTGATTCACAAGTTGGAGAAACAAGTTTTACTGTTGATCTGTCGTTATCTTTCCGGCAGCATTTCCTGGTCAAATTACAGCAGAGACATCATGAAAATCCTGTCCTCTATAAAAATAAACATGTCCCACGATCTCTTTAGCAGAGTCAATTTATAACCATTCTTTAAGTATTAGTTAACCATCCGTAAGACCTTAAGAACAATTCAGTCCTTTACATCAAATCAGAAAACCAACTTATTTTGAAAATTATAAAAACAGAAATGTTTGAAAACATGTTAGCACCTCTCATGATATATTCTTTGTCCCCGCGGTCATATTGCCATTGATCAAATGTGAATTAAAGTCAAATTAAATATGTGAATTATTTCCCCATGGCGACACCCTGCACAGCTCGCTGCATTAAAACAACGCATTACGCTATCCTGGTAGTTTGGACCTGCTTCCCATTGTCTAGTAAACAGTGCTACGAGGAAGTGATGCCACTGGCAGAGGGACAGTCTGTACATGGAACCTCGACGCCCATGACAACCATTACACTGTACCACGCTAAAAACATGTCGGCACTTCGTCCATAGGGTGCAGGGGAGGGGCCTTCGATCAAAGCTTCATTATCTTAAGTGATGATGACGTTGATCTGTACCTCAGTACACCCGTTATAGACGTAGAGCACAACTCGACTCATTTCAACTTATTTAAGTTATAAAAGATGTTTGCATTTACCAGATCTCTAAATCCTAATACTTTATCAGATCCAATTCCACATCCCTGTGATGATATATTGTCTCTCTTCCAGAAGATTAACAAGCAGAAAGCTGCTTCATCACAACACTAGAAAGAAACCAGACGCTCTACTGCCGATATTAACCTCAACCATAGAATATTGCTGCCAGGAGAGCCAAACCCTGCCTTTAAAGTGTTGGATTGGCTCTGCCTTAGGTTTGTACTATGCAACTTTTTCACAGCAGCTTGGAACCAAAGCATCACTTCATGGTTGGACAGATGTAATGAGCCTTCACCTTTTAAATAACTAAGTTGGTGATGGTTTTATCAGTACTGAAACATACTTTCAAATAATGCAGCGTTGGCTGCAGTTACAACGCAGTGCATGATGCATACTGAAGTATAAACCACCATCTATCCAAGTTTCAACCCATTTCTGTAAGCTATTAGAAGTTGTGCAACGATAAACCCTGCTGTACTCAATCCACCCCAGCCGTTGTCATCATTTATGACAAATCACTCAATGAAGGGACATATTTGTTCCAAAGTTCAAGCTCTGCTTGAAGCATTAAAGAGCAAAAAGTAAAGAATGATGAATCATGCAGACATGTCCCTTTGCACTAAATTAAAACAATGATCTATTCTGCTCATTTTCAGTCCTATAAGCATGTAATCAAAATCTGACATGTATATTTACATAAAACTAATGCTATCAGTATCTGACAATTGTACAATATATCTTTCAAACTAGTTCTGATGTTCAAATGTGATTTAATACCCTAACCCAATGATTTGTTTTTGGGACCAAACTAATTAAATGAAAAGCAGGATCATCTGTGTTCCTCAGATGTGTAGAACCTATTCTACTGTCGGAGGTCACCACCTATTCATTGGCAGCTGGAATTTTCTATGGACTGTAATGTTAGAGAGCCAAGATCTGCTGAAAGCATTGCCAGTAACAACATTAGAATTGAGGTAAAGAAGTCCACTATAAAAAACCATCTACATATATTAATTTGTGCACATCAAAACTAGCCAGCAAGCCTGATCCATAGATGTATATCTATATAGATCTATATAGATAGAAGCTGGATTCTGCTCTTTGCAGAGTCAACACGACAGGAAGAGCAAGAGGCTGACAGAAAAGGGGCTCTTTGCACTTCAGAGACCCCCGCGTTAGAGGGTCCTACCGTCCAATCAGAGACCCCCGCGTTAGAGGGTCCTACCGTCCAATCAGAGACCCCCGTGTTAGAGGGTCCTACCGTCCAATCAGAGACCCCCGCGTTAGAGGGTCCTACCGTCCAATCAGAGACCCCCGTGTTAGAGGGTCCTACCGTCCAATCAGAGACCCCCGCGTTAGAGGGTCCTACCGTCCAATCAGAGACCCCCGAGCTAGAGGGTCCTACCGTCCAATCGGAGACCCCCGTTTTAGAGGGTCCTACCGTCCAATCAGAGACCCCCGTTTTAGAGGGTCCTACCGTCCAATCAGAGACCCCCGTTTTAGAGGGTCCTACCGTCCAATCAGAGACCCCCTAGTTAGAAGGTCCTAGCGTCCGTTCAGAGACCCCCGTGATAGAGGGTCCTACCGTCCAATCAGAGACCCCCATGATAGAGGTCCTACCGTCCAATCAGAGACCCCCGTGATAGAGGGTCCTAGCGTCCGTTCAGGGACCCCCTCTCCTGCGAGGGGGTCCCTGAACGCAGGAGAGCCCAGAAAGAATGAAGGAAAAATAGATATATATCATTCTGCACACGTAGAACCAATCCATGTCAGAAGAACCCCACCCCGTGTGGACGCCTCGCTCCGGGACCCCAAGTCTACCACAACCGTTAACGGGCCGTCGAGTCTGATGGCCCCGCCCCTCCAGGGCTGGGGAGGGAGGGGCCAGGTGGGGCGGGGGAGGGGCCAGGTGGGCGGGGGAGGGGCCAGGTGGGGTGGGGAGGGGCCAGGTGGGGCGGGGGTGGTGCCAAGGTGGGCGGGGGTGGGGCCAGGTGGGGCGGGGGTGGCGCCAGGTGGGGCGGGGGTGGGGCCAGGTGGGGCGGGGTGGGGCCAGGTGGGGGCGGGGGTGGGGCCAGGTGGGGTGGGGTGGGGCGGGGCCAGGTGGGGGCGGGGCCAGGTGGGGTGGGGGTGGGGCCAGGTGGGGTGGGGCCAGGTGGGTGGGGTGGGGCCAGGTGGGGTGGGGGAGGGGCCAGGTGGGCGCGGGGTGGGGGCCAGGTGGGGGCGGGCCAGGTGGGGGCGGGGCCAGGTGGGGCGGGGGGCCTGTCCAGGGGGCAGGCGGTCACTCGTGGACGTCCCAGATCTCGGAGAGCAGCGGGGGCAGCTTCTTGTCCTGCAGCCGCAGGGCGAACACCTGCTCCGAGTGCACGGAGCTCAGCGTGCGCAGGCTCACCAGCTTCATCAGCATGCGGGGGAACATCAGGTGGTCCTGGCAGCCAATCAGAGGAGAGGGCACACAGACATCATCAATATACCAGGTGGTGGGAAAGATGCAGCCGCAAATAACATGTGAGTGTGTGAATGATTGACTCACTCATCGTCTGACTGACCAACTGAGTGTGTGACTGACTGATTCTGTGACTGACTGATTCTGTGACTGACTGAGTGGGGGGAACACAACCCCCCCCCAGACAGAGGACCTGATAGTTGTCTGTGTTCACTCTGTTGTTGTGAGCGTTCCCTCACTGCGCTAGGAGCAGCTGACCCCGCTCTGAGGTCAGGCTGACCCCGCTCTGAGGTCAGGCTGACCCCGCTCTGAGGTCAGGCTGACCCCGCTCTGAGGTCAGGCTGACCCCGCTCTGAGGTCAGGCTGACCCCGCTCTGAGGTCAGGCTGACCCCGCTCTGAGGTCAGGCTGACCCCGCTCTGAGGTCAGGCTGACCCCGCTCTGAGGTCAGGCTGACCCGCGGTCTGAGGGCCAGAGGCTGACCACGCTCTGAGGTCCGAGGCGCTGAGGCGCGCAGGCGTCACGTAGGGTCAGGCTGACCCCAGCTCTGAGGTCAGGCTGACCCCGCTCTGAGGTCAGGCTGACCCCGCTCTGAGGTCAGGCTGACCCCGCTCTGAGGTCAGGCTGACCGGCTGGGCCACGGCCAGGGGGCCAGGGGTCCAGGGGGCCAGAGTCTGACTCACGTTTGGTCTCTTGATGGAGATGTAGGCGCGCAGGGCGTCGACGTAGGGCTGCTGCAGGCGCTCCACCAGGTCGTGGTCCTGCACGTTGGGCCGGTCTGGGGACAAGAAGGGGTCAGGATCAGGATACGAACTCACAGCAGCAGCAGCAGCACGCCTCCCTTCAGCTCCCTTCAGCTCCCTTCAGCTCCCTTCAGCTCCCTTCAGCTCCGTTCAGCTCCCTTCAGCTCCCTTCAGCTCCCTTCAGCTCCCTTCAGCTCCCTTCAGCTCCCTTCAGCTCACTTCAGCTCCCTTCAGCTCCCTTCAGCTCAGAGGGAATCAGTGGAGCAGCTCTCTGACCCACGTTGGTGGAATACTATACGTGCTGTAGGTTGAATACTATACGTGCTGTAGGTTGAATACTATACGTGCTGTAGGTTGAATACTATACGTGCTGTAGGTTTAATACTATACGTGCTGTAGGTTGAATACTATACGTGCTGTAGGTTTAATACTATACGTGCTGTAGGTTTAATACTATACGTGCTGTTGGTGGGGGCACTTGCCCGTGTTCGACTTGATGCTCAATGCCTGACCATCGCTGGGTTTACTTTCAGAAAGAAATAAACGCTTCTGGATCCATAACTTTCGGGGGCGGGAGGGACATATACAGACCGATTTGTGAGCGCTTTGGCACATTCAATTAATCTAGAGATAGCAAAAGATTATTTCCCCATCAACCATCCATTGGTCGAAGAGTCGTCGCATGTTAGTCTACCATGACTTTCTTTGGTTGCCTACAGCCCCATTTAATTCCTATTTAAAACCTTTTTAATACCCTTACTAACCTTGAAACCAGTTGTGCAGCTCTGTTGCAGAACAGTCTGTGCAGCATTGGCAGTGTGTTAATCTAATCTCATCCGTACATCATGACTGAGTTCTCACTAGTGTTCTCTGACCTGCAGAGAAGATGTTGATGGCGATGAGAAGGGCGTACTCGGCCTCGTCCAGGTGGAGGTCGTTCATCCCTTTGGAGAACTCAAAGATGGGGTTGATGAACTCAAACTGCAGCCCTGCAGCGGCCAGAGGTCAACCAGACAAAGAGAGAGAAACATAGTCCATAACCAGAATAATGACCAGCAGGTCAATCTCAACAGGGATGGTTATACTGGGGAAAACTATTGATTTAAAGACAGAAACTCTGTAATACTATTGTGTACTACTATAACCAACTCCAAGTGTTATGTTGCTTTATATATCTATATCTATCTGTTGTTCAGGGCTGGGTACCTGCTCTGTCTGTTGTTCAGGACAGGGTACCTGCTCTGTCTGTTGTTCAGGACAGGGTCCCTGCTCTGTCTGTGGTCCAGGACAGGGTACCTGCTCTGTCTGTTGTTCAGGACAGGGTACCTGCTCTGTCTGTTGTTCAGGACAGGGTACCTGCTCTGTCTGTTGTTCAGGACAGGGTACCTGCTCTGTCTGTTGTTCAGGACAGGGTACCTGCTCTGTCTGTTGTTCAGGACAGGGTACCTGCTCTGTCTGTTGTTCAGGACAGGGTCCCTGCTCTGTCTGTTGTTCAGGACAGGGTACCTGCTTTGGCGAAGTCCTCCTTGTTGTAGCTGAAGTCCTTGAGGAAGGTGATGCTCTCGATGGCCGGGTTGTAGCGCCGAGACGTCTCCAGCAGCATGATCTGCGGGCGGCACAGCTCTCAGTGACAGGTCACCCAGAGACACTAAGCTTTGGTCCATGGGAGAGTCTGAGCCTCAACAACATGTCAGCTGGTTCCCCATTGGGGTTTCAGTCATTCATATGTTATTTAGGTTCTGCAAAGGTTTGCAGAATATATCATAGGATGTCATTTTAGTGATAACATTATTGAAATCTCTGTTGACCAGCACTAACTACAGGTTACCCAGGTGATCCCACGCTATGATACAATTACATTTAGGGCATTTAGCAGACGCTTTTATCCAAAGCGACTTACATCGTTTAATACACACATTGACACACCGACGGCAGAGTCAACCATGCAAGGCGACAGCCAGCTGGTCAGGAGCAGTTAGGGTTAAGTGTCTTACTCAGGGACACATCAACCCTCAGCTAGGAGGAGCTGGGGATCGAACCAGCAACCTTTCGGTTACAAGACAACTGCTCCACCTCCTGAGCTGAGCCGACGCAGATGAGCACGGGCTGTACACAGTGCAGTGTGTGGGGGACTTTGGACAGACCTCGATGGTGGAGGTCTTCAGCAGGGCGATCTGGTCCTCTCTGGTCAGCTCCAGGAAGCCGGGGAGCTGCTTGGCAAAGTCCACGATCTCCTGGACCGACATGATGGCCAGCTCTGTGAAGTGGGCGAACCGCTGCTGACGCACCTCTCTGTTCTGAGGGTCCTGGTTCAGGGGCCAGGGCTACACACACACACACACACACACACACACAACACACACACACACACACACACACACACACACACACACACACACACACACACACACACGCGTTAGGTGGACTGTAATCGTGGCGCTGCTGTAATGGTACAGCAGGCCTTCGCCTCATGGCTGTCATGAGCCCCTTCATAGAAGCTCATCGTATGGATATGCATACTACTGAAGTAAATCACTTCATGATGTCTACTGGATTAGTTACCTCCGAGATATGGGCGCTCCTCCAGAAAAGATACAACAACAATAAATAGGCTCTTATGGCGCATTTCCACTAGCACGGCTCGGCTCGGTACGGCTCGCCTCGGCGCGCTATTTGCGTGTTTCCACTAGCACGCAGTACCTGGGTACATTTTGGTATCACCTCAGCCCTGGTTCCAAGCGAGCCGAAGCGTTACTAAAACGTGACGTCAGCCGACTGCCTTCCACTGATTGGCCGATGAGTGTCGTCACTGGAAGCGTCATAACCGCGCGACTTTTCAATAGTGTTTTGTCTCGCGGCCCGGAGTTCTCTCTGGCTCTCTTCTCTTGCCTTCTGTGCGACAAAAAGCCACAGGGTGAGCAGCAACACGATCGCCTCCATGTCCTCCATGCTGTCCTCCTCTGATGTTGTTGTTGTTGTTGTTCTGGTCTTCCGGATTTGTACGTTGCTCGGCGCCGTGTAAATGACGTCACAGCGGTTTCGCGCAGCCGTGTTATGACGACCCCGCCCACGTCGAGGAGGCACCAGTTGTAATGGAAACACAACCGAGCCGAGCCGAGCCGTATCGAGCTGAGCCGTGCTAGTGGAAATGCGCCATTATTGTGCTTTGAGCCCTGAACTCACGGTGACTTTGGGCCGGTCGATGAAGGACCTCTTGTTGCACTGCTTCTGCATGGCCACCAGCTTGTCGATCATGGCCTGCTGCTCGGGGCCCAGGCTGAGCAGCTCTGGGGGCGGCGTGGGCGTGGCCACGGACGAGGTGCGCGCCGAGTCGTCCTCGTGCTGCTTCTTCATCTTCTTCAGCCTGATCTGCTCCTCCGACAGGACGCCTGCAGGGATACGTTAACAGTCAACCAGCTGCAGCTCGGCACATCCAGCGGTACGGTGTTTGAACATCCAGCCACAGGCACCGTCCTAACCTGACTTCAAACCTTAACACCCGTGGCCACTCACAGCGCTTTACAGCACTGCCTGGACATTCACCCGTTCATGCACACACATTCACACACCGACGGCCGGTGTCAGCCACGCAAAGCGACAGCCAGCGCGTCAGGAGCAGTCAGGGTGAGGCGCCTCGCTCAGGGGACACCGCGACACTCAGCTAGGAGGAGCCGGGGGATCCAACTAGCAACCTTCCGGTTACCAGCCAGCCCGCTCTCCCTCTCGAGCCATGCGGCTCGAGAGGGAGAGCGGGCTGGCTGGTAACCGGAAGGTTGCTAGTTCATCTGAACCACAGCCGACAGGATGCAGACCGATGCCTTCGACTCTCGGGACACTCACACTGCTCCAGCATGCCCGCCTCTCTGCACTTGCGGAGCCGGCACTGCTGGCACTTGCGCCTCATGTACATGTCCATCTCGCAGCGGCCGCTGCTCTTGCAGGCGTACTGCGCGCCCTTGATGACGCTGCGGCGGAAGAACCCCTTGCAGCCTTCACAGCTCAGCACGTTGTAGTGGAAGCCCGACGCCTTGTCCCCGCACACGCTGCACACCTCGTTGCCCAGCATCTTGGGGGCGGGCCCCTTCTTCCTCTTCACCGCCGGCTGCCCGTCTGGGGAGGAAGGGGAAGGGGAGGGATGAGTGGGGGGCTATGGAGAAGCCAACCAGACATCTTCACTGTGAATGTGTTCACGGACCAACGGTCAATACAAGTAAATATATAGTCAGGTCTTTATAAAAAGAAAAGGGTTGTTTGACGACGCAAGTTAAACCTCAATTTGATCAGAGTGGAACTGCTACATGGACTAAAACGGGTATTGGGCTGGAATATCAGAATGTTTCTTGGGATTACTTTTGTCTGCGATTGGGCTGGGACTTTTTTTATTATAATAGTCTGAGCGGCAGTGAACAGCGTCACGGCAAACGAATTCAAATGGCCGTCACCACCCCCCTCGGAGTAGGTGCTCTGTGTGCGCGCTGAGGGGAGGAGAGAGCTGGTGGTTACCCTCAGCGAGGGAAATGGCTACATGCTGCTTTACCTTTTGTGACGTATTTTAAATCCCCAATTATAAAACATTCTATCAATATTAGCAGTGAACACATCACACAAAACGGTTCTAAATAATGCTTATTAAAGCCTCAAAAGGTGCAATTTGCTAATTAAAATATATTACCAACTGAGCTGGAATGCCGTTGTTTCTGTCCGAGGAGCTTTAAGGGGTGAAGGGGAGGTTTCCCCAGCTCACCTGAGCGGCGAGGAGAGCTCTGCCCACCTTTGTGACCTTCCAATCAGAACAGGCCTGCTATTAGCCAACATTCAGGCCGGGGTTCTTCACAGGACTGTGCACTTCTATGGCTCTGGTGCAATGTGTAGCCTCAGAACGTATAGAGTACCTGTGACTTACATAAACCTGTGACATCATAGACCTTTATTGTTAACCAAGTAAAATGTGAGTCTCTTTGGATAAAAGCGTCTGCTAAATGCCAGTTGTACTTGTACTGTACCATTTACTTCGATAGGTTAACTCAAGAAAATGGAGGAAAATGTTTGTCTTTTACTATTATGATTAAGGCATATTTAGCTGCTTCTTAATTTTAGAAAATTTCACTTCCCCATGTCTGATTGTTTCAACGATCACCACATTTTCCTGTAGGGTGCGGTCTTACTACATAATAACCCTTCACACTTGGCTCTCCACCGTAGATCTTCACATGCACTAGCGTTACCGTCGGTATACCGCACACATCATATGAACACACCTGAGTGGACGCCGCCGCCCTCCCCCGCCGCCGGCTCCAGCTTCATGTCTCCGTGCTCTGTGGGCAGCGGGCTGCTCATCTCCCCCAGCGACGAGCCGTCCAGGGAGGGCAGGTCGTCGGCCCGCGGCGGGCTCCCTAACATGACGCCACGGTGCCCGGCGCCCACACCGTCGCCACGCTCCTCCACCAAGCAGTGCAGCCGCCGCACAGGGGGAGGGTCAAACACCTGCCTCTCACCTGGGAGGGGGGAGGGGGATGGAGGGGAGGGGAGGAGAGGGGAGAAGAGGAGAGGAGAGGAGAGGAGAGGAGAGGAGGAGGAGAAGGAGAGGAGAGGAGAGAGAGGAGAGGAGGAGGAGAGAGAGGAAGAGGAGAGGAGAGGGAGAGGGGAGGAGAGGAAGGGAGGAGAGGAGAGGAGAGAGAGAGGAGGGGAGAAGGAGGGGAGGAGGAGAGGGGGGGAGGGGAGGGGAGGGGAGGGGAGGGGAGGGGAGGGGAGGGAGGGAGGGGAGAGAGGGCGAGGGAGAGGAGAGGAGGGGAGAGGAGAGGAGAGGAGAGGAGAGGAGAGGAGAGGAGAGGAGAGCCATTAGTCAAACTCCACCACTCCCAGTGGTGGAGAGTTAATGCAAACCAGTGTGAGAGAGCTGCTTGTACCATGACCAACATCTGGGATATCAGTCGCAGACAGTGTGGACATCTTCTTCACAGAAGCTTGTCATTACGGAATCAACGTCGAGCTGCACCATAAAGATTTCTATAGATACAGATGAAGATATCAGAGGGTAAACATGGCCAGTGAGCGGGGGAGCCCCATGACCCTACAGATCACAGGGAGACGGGCGGAATCCCTCCGGAACCAGAACGTCACCGGTGGAGCCCGTGATGAAGCCCAACAGATGGCTGGTGACTCATGTGATGTGACGTCTCCATTAAATACATTTCTGCGGGGAAGAGACTCTTGCAGTTGGAGGCTGGCCAATAAAAACGGGGTCTCACTACCATCTAAGCAGAAAATCAAATGGACCCCCCCCCCCCCCCCTATTTTCTGTATTACAGATGTATAGTACATGTATTGCACAGCCAAACATTGTGTGTTCTCAGTTCCAAGCCTCCTAAAAGGAAACAGAATTCACCTAGCTAGAAAGCAGAAATGAAACCAGTCATGTGAATGGGTCATATAGCACTCTATTTAAGGACTGTGGCTTTGTGGATACTATTGCAAGACTCACCCCTTTTCCTGATAAGAGTTAAAGGCATTTAGAACAATTATATTCCTCCTAAATAACATTGATAAAAAGACAGACAGAATTGAATACTGAATGAAAAAAACACCTGGCAACATCGTGATTTAAGCACTTAATGTTAGTTATGGCCAACCCTATTGTAACTGAACTAGACCAATGTTAAAACAGCCCTGGACATATGCAGCTGCATCTTCTGCTAAATCTTATTTACACTGTTCTAATGTGTGTGTGTGTGTGTGTGTGTGTGTGTGTGTGTGTGTGTGTGTGTGTGTGTGTGTGTGTGTGTGTGTGTGTGTGTGTGTGTGTGTGTGTGTGTGTGTGTGTGTGTGTGTGTGTGTGTGTGTGTGTGTGTGTGTTTAGCTTTAGTTGGAGTTGGGATGTGTTTTGGTTGAAATATTATTATAGCATTACGATATTTTTAATGCAAAAATACATTAATTGGCCAATACAATCAAAATAAAAAAACATTCAAAGAGTGAAGTTTCACAAATCTGAGACAATTATTATTAAGAATTTAATAATAATTATTATTATTAAGAATTTAATAATAATTATTATTAAGAATTTAATAATAATTATTTATTAATTATTATTAATTAAATAATTATTATATTTTTTATATTTAACCTTTATTTAACCAGGAGAAGTCTCATTGAGATTCAAAAAATATTTTTTACAAGTGAGTCCTGGCCAAGACAGATATTATATTATATTGACAATTATTAATATTATTGTAAATCCTAAATGATTCTGTACCCTGGATAATACTGATGGAGATGGAAGGCACAATCCTTTAGGAGCATAGACCCAGCTAGCAGAAAACCAATCACACATATTGATCCAGCCCTGTCTCCTGATACCCAGACAGCGGTCCCTCGGACCCCACGGGGTTAAACACGTTTACACATCATACGTTAAGGATGCCAGCCTTACCTCAGCAGTGAGTGTGTTACCACGGGATCTGCATCTCCACCTCTTCCTCTGTGTATCTGGGCTAAAGGCCGGAGGACTCCTGGAGGCCGGTGGACTGCTGGAGGCCGGTGGACTCCTGGAGGCCGGTGGACTCCTTGAGGCCGGTGGACTCCTGGAGGCCGGTGGACTGCTGGAGGCCGGTGGACTCCTGGAGGCCGGTGGACTCCTTGAGGCCGGTGGACTGCTGGAGGCCGGTGGACTCCTTGAGGCCGGTGGACTGCTGGAGGCCGGTGGAGACGGAGCAGATCTCCCTCTAGATGGGGCCGCTGATAGTGAGTATCAGAGCAGCAGGGCAGCGTGCTGAGCTGGCTGATGCAGCCCTACGAGGAACGGGGGGGAGGAGGAACACAACAGGTTACTGTAGGTCGTCTAAACGCCCTGAAATCCCCACAGGGCGCCCAGCTCTTTCCTGTTTTCAGTTACTAGGCAGCCTATTCTTGGTGAGCAAACAGTGGCCTGCAGACAGAGGAGACCCCGCGGTTCCTCCTCCACTACGCGGCAGCGGATCGGGGCCCCGCTCACTCTGCCATGTGCAGCATTAATGTTTCCATAGGGCGAGTTAGCACAAACTAATGCAGAAATCAGACGTGTTGTTGGCCTCCATACAGAGGAGCAGCCGAGCGTGTTCTGAGTGCGGGCGGTCAGAACCCAGATGGGATGTAGACCTCGTTCAAAGCCTGGGATGGGTTGGATGCAGGGTGCAGCTGTGGATCAAGCACCGATTGCATCACCCTCTTCAGGGCCTTTCCTCCAGTCTGTGGCCTCAGGGAGGAGAGGGGAGTTCTTAAGTTCTGACCATTAGAACTAGAGGCTGACTCATGGAGCTGACTGGGAGAAGAGTGATCTTTTTAGTTTGAACCACAAATAAGAAGGCAGAAGTTGCCACTACTGAATTAAACCTGAAGAACTGCTTTGTATCATATTTTAATCGTTATCCAAAAATTATCTTACATTGTTTCAGCGCCAGCGCAGCAAAAAGACTCACAATGTTTGTAGGCATCAGAGTGACTGACCTACTGTGAGTGGCCCACAGTAACCCCTGTCCAGCTGGCTGGGTCCAACGGTCATCTTATCGATATCTGAACACTCATTTACCTCGGGATTATTTTATCCCGGGGACAATGATAGTGTCGCAATATTCCAAAAGATACTTGTAATAACCTTAATAATGGTTTTATCACTTAAAGCAAGACATGTTAACACATTGAAGCTATTTGCCTAAAATCCATAAAGTTCCTGACAGTGTTGTTGTAGTGAAACACAATGAACTCAAACTGACGCTCAGAAGGAAGTAGTAAGAGTGACTGGTGGGAATCAGAAGCTCTCAGGATGCTGTCCATCTGACAAGACAGAAATAATGCAAAGAATGGGTAAAGGAGAATTACAAACTCATTAGTTTTAGGTTCACAAGGCACAGTTTGAGTTTTTAAAACGTGGGAACACGTTCAGCATCAGAGGATTAAACTGAACAACATCCACCATGTCAAAAGGATTCATGTGACAGGATGGGTGGGGGGACCAATATTCTGCTTATCAACTACTAACAGTAACCCTAATAAACCCTAAATACTAACCCTAATTAACCCGAACCCTAATACAACTATCTCAATCCTATCTCATACATCTTCTCTATAAGGTGGAGTCATTTCGGTTATATCTTCTTTATCAGAGGTTGATTAAGGCCAACTTCACTTTAGTTTGACTCTGTTTAGCAATGGAGGAGCACTGAGTCCACCACCTCAAGTCAGACTCAAAACTAAATATAATTGAATATAACATACCATAACACTGTGTCCAACGCCTCCAGTCAGATTCAAGACTTAATATAAGTTAATATAACATACCATAACACTGAGTCCACCGCCTCAAGTCAGACTCAAAACTTATATAAGTTAATATAAAACATGACATAACACTGAGTCCACCACCTCCAGTCAGACTCAAGACTTAAGGTCTACTATGGAGGAAGGTTCAATCTTAAATTCACCTCACAGCAGGTCAGCTACAGATCAGATAGTGGTTGTGTTGGCGTTAGCCAAACCAGTTAGCATGAGGCTAACTCCCAGCAGGGGGACCACAGGTCAGTAGAACCTAAACCAGTAAAGACTGTCAGCCTTCGTTCTGGGAGAGGTCCTCCTCCCAGTTCAACACTTCACTGGTCGGCCAGCAGCGTTAGCCCAACCAGTTAGCGTGCGGCTAACTCCCAGCAGGGGGTCAACAGCTAAACGTGACCAGTAGAGAGTGAAACCAGTACAGACTGCCACTTCATACTGGGAGACGTCCTCCCAGTTCAACCCTTTGATGGTCAACTAGAGATAATAGACTTGTTGTGTTGGCTTTAGCCCGTTAGCATGTGGCTAACTCCCAGCAGGGAGTTAAGAGACTACACCAGAACAGACCCATTGTGTCAACCCTCATACTGGGAGGGTGTCTCCCAGTCCATCCCGTCGATGGTCTTACTGGTGGACCAGTAGCGTTAGCCCAAGTGTTTTAGGTCTCCGCGGATCGGACTTCCTACTGACGGCTCCTCACGTCACTAACTACACAACTAACAACACAACTAACAACACAACTAACTGCACAACTAACTACACACCCCAGCACACCACCGACCCGTCCGGGGTCTCCCTCCCTTCACTCACCTTGGGGGGGGGGGGGGGGTCTGGACCAAACACCGACCGATGGGGGCTTCAGGGGGTTCGTAGGTCGGTTCGTCTGCGGGCGCTGAGTCCAGCGGAGCTACATGCTAACAGCTAACGGCTAACGGCTAGCTGCTAGCTCCGTCACGTGACCGCAGGGGGGGCGGAGCTACATGCTCACCGCGAGCTGCTAGCAGGGTTGCCAGATTGGGCGGGAACACTGGCTGCTAGCTCGGTCACGTGACTACATTGAAGCCGAAAGTACAAAACAAGACTCAGAACGGCTCGAACTAATACTTGTAAACTCAAGGAAGGGTCTTTCTTGGCTTGATAATCATCTGTTTTTACATTCCACACACTGAGTGGGTCCGTCCGTATTCAGAGATGTACATGAAGCGGCCGTTTATTGCGTATTGTGTGACTTTATTGAGTCCCTCCCGGCAGGTGTGAAGGGGGACAGGTGTGGTTCCAAGTGGTGTGCCAGCAGCACCCCGGGCGTCTGCAGGAGGCTTCAGTGTGTGAGCTGGTCCTACTGGTCAGATAGGGGGAATGCTGCTCCACATGTCTAACACCATTTCACACTAAATGTCTAAAGTAGGTGGATGACTGTTATCCATCCATCCCCCCTCCTCCTCAGTGAATACATCCATGGAAGGCTGTGTAATTATCCAGATGAATCGGTTCTATCAGCAACATAAAAACAATATCAAATGCCACAGTCAATTTAAATCTAATATAGTTAAAACCTGTGTTAGTAATACATATAACGTATGCATGCTTAATAAGTTTATCCTCTTAGTTCTTACAGTAGAAGGGGACGTTAATATATTGTAATATTGTAATGTTTCCTTGTGGCCGCTGGATGTCGCTCTGACTGGTAGTGAGCTTATAGAGAAGACGGATGGAAGAAGAACCACAGGAAGTAAACACCGTTCAAACACAGCACGCCTCTATCAGCTCATCGTTTAAAGCCCTTCAATGTTCCTGTGATCGATCAGGTCCTGATTAAAGTGATCATGCCCGTTATCTGTGCAGCTATCGGCTGCAACAACAAGTTCGTCAAAGGCTCCGAAATCAGGTTCTACAGGTGAGTTAGGAGACGCGTTCCTTGTCTAAGGGCATAATATTGCCTACAATGTTTTAATATATGATCAAAATATTCGGTATTGCCTTGTTTTTTTCCTTGTATTCCATGCATATCATATCATTTAGCTTTTTAATTGGTGTTTCTTATTTAATTGATGTGTGTTACTACTTGCTTGCTGGTAGTTTCATGATCTAAAGCCACTTCAGGCTTCACACCTTCTGTTCTTTAGGAGGAGCGACTTCTCTAATATCAGGTCGCCAGGTCACAGGGAACCAGAACCTGGTACTGACCTAGTGACCTGTGACCTAGTGACCTGTGAGCTGATATTAGAGAAGGTCAGAGGTTAAGCCTGACAACCTAGTGGTTAGATCTGATCCAACATTGTGGGATGAGCTTTTATTGTTCACAAAGTGGTCAGTTTCTACTAATAATAATCCATGGCTACTGATCTATATTTATTTTCATGCTCTCCAGGATGGTTGGAGAAGCTTTAGTCCATTTTAATAATACTAGAGATCGACCGACACGCTGTACAGTAATCCAATATCTGTCCAATGACAGGTTCCCCCTCAGCAAACCCCAGCTGGCCAACCAATGGGTGCACAGCCTGGGCATGAAGAACTTCCTCCCCACCGCCAACACCTGCCTCTGCTCGGAGCACTTCCGGCCCGACTGCTTCAGGGACTACAACGGGAAGCAGTTCCTCAGGGAGGACGCCGTGCCCACCATCTTCACCGCCGGCCACGACTCAACTAAGGTCAAAGTTCACTGATTAGTTTAATGAAACATTTAGACCATTAAGAAGACCGTTACCCACGGAGATCGTACTCTCTTGATGTTCTCTGAAGCACCTTGGCCCCTAGTGGCTACCATTAACTTCTTACCTTGTTATATTAACTTGATGTATTAACTTATTATATCAACTTGATGTATTAACTTATTATATCAACTTGATGTATTAACTTATTATATCAACTTGTTAAATCAATTTGTTCTCAAAGTGGGGTCCGGGGACCCCCCTTTGAGAACCCCTGCTGTACAGGTTCTGTATAGCCCATCTTAGCCTTGCAGTGTTCTTGTTTGTGTGGAGAACGGAAAAAAACATCATAAGCTTTATCAAAGAAATTAGATGAGTGCAAAACTTGCTGAAGCTCAGGGCACTTTGAAATATCAAAACCTGTGTTTATAAGATGATGAGAAATAAACAAATCGTTGTTTTCTTTGAAAAAGCAAAAGAGAAATTTGACATCATTAGTGAGGTCTTGTTGGACTGACAAATGTCGAAGGTTTACCTCTCTGCATTTAAGAATGAATCCAAACAGATTATCTCTGAATCCTCCCATAGTTGATCTACATCAGGCTGGACGGGATCAGAAGCACGTGGGTCAGTCTCTGCTTTGCTGCACTGTGGACTCTTAACCTTCACTCTTCATTTGTATTTTCAGAACGTCTAAATACAAAGCATCTGTGCTTTCTGTACACATGTATTTTCTAAAAGAATCAAATCTGGTAAAAGTTGACCGGCAATCACCTACACCGCAGGTGACATTGCAATTTGGTCCATGTGCATGAACAATGCCCACATGTTGCATTAAAGTGAACAGAGTGAATGTCCTTCGAGGACACCCAGGGCACTGGTGCATCAGACGCATGATGGTTTAGCACAGAAGGTTATTCACGCGCACTGGCGCAGTACATTCACTGGCAGTGGCTTCTCGCTCTCTTCCACAATACTGACGATGCGCATCTGAAGACAGGTCAGAGTACTTTTCAGGTGCAGTGGGTTTGCAATGTTAAAAACCAAATACCAAATTTGGGGTTACGTCTGTGAAGTGTCCCTACCAAAGCGGAGACCAAACTTACGCCCATGGAATAAAGTACCCAGCCTGTCAAGAATCAGAGGCCGCTCCATTCCGACCTATAAATCACACTAACCATCTCATCGTTGGAGGCAAGAGAGTATACGGGCTCCAGATGTGCGAGATAAAACTAGCACATTCATTTGAGTGATTTTAGCCTGTGTGTGCCCGTGCCCACGATAAATCACCGTACCCTATCCATACCCAGATGGTTCCAGAAAATAGAAAAAAAAATCAACCGCGCAGGTCGCTTGTTATTCTTGTCATCGGCAGAGCACTGTCAATCACGCACAGCCTTTGATTTCAGACCTTTGACTCTCAGGAGTTTCAAAACAAATGCGTGACAGAACACTGCCAATATTCACGTGTCTCAAAGCTTGCGCCTGTGTGGTCAAATCTCTGAAAAGTCAGTTCGGAAAAAATACATTGCAATGGTGTACATTTACACCTTTACAAGTTTTAAAAAGAAATATTCAACCTTTCAAAACGTATTTCTCAATGTATGAACACCTGTTTGCAGAATCCCATTTACAAGGTTTAAAAACCGGGAAACAATGAAGTACACTGTTGGAACGGTGCCAGATTGGAAACTCTGCAAATGCGCTGGTGACATTTTTTAAACTTTGAAAATGTGTCTGTGAATAAAAATTCACTTTGAAAATGTGTTGGTGAAAATGATGAAGAAGATCAAATATAACACAAAATCATGTTTGCAGATGTTTGAATTTTTCTTTCAGGCTATAATCTCTTTTTTCAGTGTTGCAAAACCTTTTTTACAAGATGTTGAGTTTTGAAACGCAGACTTACAAGACTTTGAAGCTTTTTTTTGGAGGTTTGAACTATTGCAGGAAACTGGCTCAATAATCTTCCGTATCCCGAAGAAGCGCAAACTGTCCGAATGGAGGAGACATAATATTTGTCTTTTCTTCATTCCTTTATTTTGTATTAGTTTGTTTGAAGAGAAGAGCAGAAAATACAATTGATAATAATGGATACTAATTCCAGAAACATATTATTTGAATCGAAATGAAATCATAGGATTGCTGGTTATTAAGCACACAACACCGAAAGAAAATAAAATGCAAGAAAGAAAGACTACTGGGGAAGTTAATTTCAAGATCAACATAAGTTTAGCCTCTTTTTTTTCAAACGTGAATTGGGATTCTCACTGTTAGCGACAACCTGATTGAAATCAATACGAAAAGAATGCATTGATCAAAAGAGCGCTTGGTGTAGTAGACAAACTTCGGAAAACTGTAGTTCCATCGTAGAGACGCTAGAGGTCAGCAATACTCCCTCGTCGCGCAATGACGTCGGTTAGGACAAGTGGAGTCGAATTCATTTTAAAAAGCGCCGTCTTTTCCTATGTTCGAAAGCAAGCGCATTTTCATCTCTCCTTGACCCGATGACGATTTCCACAAAGGTTAAGTAAAGGAGGCAAAAAGGTTAGGAGATTTGACTATTCGTAGAGGAATTGGGACACAGCTAAAGCCCCTGACACACCGCCCCGACACGACCAGACGCCGACGCCCGCTTGCCCGACGGGTCCGTTGCCTCTCGTCGGCGACAGTCGGGAGAGAGGAAGCTGTGAAACACACCGCCACGACCACTCCCGACGACACAGCAGTCTGTATGTTCTGCGCTTGCGTGAGATGCAATAATTCTCCATAACAGCGGTTGGCGCTAGTCTCGTGCCCGTTATCCGAAACATGAAAACAGGAAATGACCTAACCGAGAAACCATAGAAGAAACCAGGTAGAATAAAAACAAAGCGCACAAAACAGCTTGTTTATTTTTGAGCAGACGTTTTGGACGTTTTGGAAAAAAATTCTTGGCAGCAAAATGGTCACTTCGGCTGAGATGCTCGTCACGTTGGCTGCTCTCGGGCTCGTTGTTGTTGCCCGAAGACATCGCAGGAGGGAAAAAGTAAGCAGAAACCTCCCACACACCGCGCTGATTCGCTACGGCACCGCCCGTCATAATCGTCATAGATGGCACACAGCCAATCAGAGTACCCGACGAGTCTACTCTCCCGACGGCCGACAAGTCCCGACTGAGCATGTTGAATCGGCCCCGACGAGACCCGAGGGCTTCCGACGCTGCCCGACGGAAAGGAACACACCAAACCGACGCGGTTACGACGCACACCAAACCGACGCGGTTACGACGCCGTCCGACTGGTACCGACGAGGTTCGACGCCCGACGGTCGGCTTGGTGTGTCCCTGGCTGAAGGAGTCTCACCAGGTCCTGTCGTCACGTGCCAGCACTTGGACGTTGGATGTCCATGTCCTACAGGCTGCAGCGAGACCTCACTCACCTTACTCACCTTACTCTGACGGTTCGGTACAAATACGTGTACCGTTACACCCCTAGTACCTACTTGTTGTACCAACTTGTTGTACCAACTTGTCGCATTGACTTGTCGCATTGACTTGTCGCATTGACTTGTTGTATTAACTTGTTGCATCAACTTGTTGTATTAACTTGTTGTATTAACTTGTTGCATCAACCTCTCGTATTAACTTGTTCCCTCACCTTGTAGTATCAACCTCTCGTATTAACTTGTTGCATTAACTTGTTGTACCAACTGGTTACATGAACTTGTTGCCTCACCTTGTAGTATCAACCTCTCGTATTAACTCATTGTTCTTACTCGTTGTTTACCTTGGTGCGTGTCTGTAGTCTCTGCAGATCGAGCTTCGGAAGAGGGGGGTGGTAACCAAGGATACCAACCTGGCGGCTCGGCCGGTAACGCAAACCGGAGAACGGACGAGGGAGGGGGCGAACCCCCGCAGGGAGAAGAGAGGGGTGGTGAGGGTGAGACACGCACACACGCACATGAGATAGATAATGTTATGTACACGGACACACACACATGAGTTAGAACACGTTATGTACACACACACACACACACACACACACACACACACACACACACACACACACACACACACACACACACACACACACATGAGATAGAACATGTTATGTACACACACACACACACACATGAGATAGAACATGTTAAACAACCAGTTTGAACGCTTAGACAATAATCTTGTGTCACATTGTAAATCTTTTATCTTTTAACGTCTTCTCGTTCCGTTTGTTTCAGGGAGGACGAGGAGGGCGGGGGGGAAAGTACTCCACCAATGAAAGGTCAGATAATCAATAATAATAATGCAGTGGATTTATATTTAAGGGGGGAGAAGGGAGGGAGGTTATGTAGTGTAAGCGATCTAAAGGGGGAGGGTCTGAGGGTTTAATGAAGGGAGTGTGTTGGCCCGTCTGTTGAGGAGTGTGTTGGCCCGTCTGTTGAGTGTGTTGGCCCGTCTGTTGAGTGTGTTGGCCCGTCTGTTGAGGAGTGTGTTGGCCCGTCTGTTGAGGAGTGTGTTGGCCCGTCTGTTGAGTGTGTTGGCCCGTCTGTTGAGGAGTGTGTTGGCCCGTCTGTTGAGTGTGTTGGCCCGTCTGTTGAGTGTGTTGGCCCGTTTGTTGAGGAGTGTGTTGGCCCGTCTGTTCAGATGAAGGGAGTGTGTTTGCCCGTCTGTTCAGCAGTGTGTTGGCCCGTCTGTAGAGGAGTGTGTTGGCCCGTCGGCCTTTCAGCCGGTTTGGGGACAGAGATCCATGGTGATAAACCTTAATGGAGGTGATGGTTACCAACATGTGATTTGAATCATATGTGGAACGGTGTTCAGCTTTCCATCGTCCGTCTCCTGCAGACAGACGATGGGCCCCAAGAGCAAGCTGTACGACGCCAAGGGCACCCTGATCTCCAGCGGGAAGGACATGTGCGACTGCCTGGACGTGGACTGCATGGGCTGCTTCTACCCCTGCCCCGACTGCGGTCGCGCGCAAGTGCGGCGTGGAGTGCCGCTGCCACAGGAAGTGGCTCTACGAGCAGGTGGAGGTGGAGGGCGGCGAGATCATCCGGAACAAATGTGCTGTGTGAAGACTCCAGAACGTTCTGGAACCCTTAGGGGGGGGGGCACTGAGGTCCTCGACCAAAACTAAAGTGTCTTTGAGTTTGCCACACTTCAACACTAAAGACACCTCTTCTATGCTGTATATTTCTAGTGTGTTGTATGAATATGAATAAAGATCAGTTTGTGATATCTGGTCTGTCTGCAAGGGACACTTCAAATATAGGTGTTAGTTGAGTTTTGGCACTAAATGTTCTGATTGGTAATGCATAATATGGGGTATCTATTATGGTGTCCAGTATCAGAATAGCCATGAAATACAGATCTTAGTGAATAATCGTCATTCAAATCTCATTATGAAAGGGGAAGAAGACCAATAGCTAGTATTTGTATTTTTACATTTACTCTACTTGCTATACCTAATGTTCATTCTGTAACAGGCTGTTTGCCACCACCTTGTCTTTCAATGAGCACTAGATTATGTCAGCTGTCCAGATCGGGTTTAAAATACAAAGACATCTGCCATGTTATGAATAGCAGTGTTTAGTTTCGACTTGTGCAATCTTACAAGATAATCATTGACTCAGATTCAGCTGTATAAAATATACATCGCCGTGTGATTGGTTGAGGCGGCCAAAGGATTATTTTAAAGGCTTATAACTGGAGGGCTGTTGGAGGCTGACATTGTCGTTGTTTTTAGAAGTGTTGTTTTCTAAGCACACAATCTCACAGCTTTATTACTAGCAACACATTGTATTTGACCCCAATTATGTGTATTATGGGTGCATAACACACAAGGCCTCGGGGTTGGAGACTCTCTGCTTGTCTCGGTGTCAGGACGGTACTGGAGGCAACAATTAGCTGGTAGCATCTCTGTAGTGCTTCCTTGACATCCTGACCACGCTGCCTGGGCGTGTGCACGTGCACAAATTAAAAGTTATAAATACTCTCCATTCTTTTTTCTAATCTGGATACTGTTATACATTTTAGAAACAAACACATTATGCAGATGGTTATTAGGAGCTGGTGCCGCTGTACGGCCCCCTGTTCGGCCCATCCATTACCCCGTCATAATTACAGTTCACTCCGGGGCTGGTCAGCGTCAGCCTCAACCCTGGGAGGCTGGCTGCCGCCTAATAGATTTGTGAGAGGTTACAAAACATCGTGGTACCCTTAATCTTTCCTTGGGCGCTCTAATGACCATAGATTGTGTTCTTTCAGATGGCAGATGAAGTTTGGTCTGGCTTACTTCTAAAACCTGTTGCATTGCATATTTTAGGGGAACAATTTCTGCAAAGTCATCCTGCTTTCCCAACAACAGAGATATGATTTCTTTGAGTTGATGGTTCCTCTGTGCTGACACAAAAGTCAAATAGGCGGCATTTATGAAATGCTGACAACAAGCTTTGCTTAAACAAGCTAGTATTATTGGACATCATACCAATGAAGCATTAGGCCTAAGCCAGTCAAATGAAAGCAATACATTAGATTGTTATAGTAAAACAATCTAATGTATTGCTTGCATTTGAAGAATAAAACAAGCAAGTCAAATCCAGAATCATTGGATCTATTATAATTCTTAATAAAAGTATTAAAGTATTGTACTTCCAGCAAAGTAAAATCCAGCATCACTAGATAAATGAACTATTATACTTAATTGTTAAATTGAGTATAATAACCCTTTAATCCATCGATTGATCGAGCGATGCTGGATGTTATTGCTTGTTTTGTTTTGTATTTTGTTTTGGGAGGAACCGTCTTGGGGTCCAGAGTTCAGAGCTCCTGGATCGACGGGGGTCCGGGGGGGGTCGATGGCGGGCGAGGTCCTTGGGGTCCCGACCGAACGCGCAACCTCCTGTATCCTGGTGACCGGGAGCAGACCCCAATCCCAGGTCGACACAGCTCACCGCACACCAATCACCGACCGCAGCACAGTCAAAGAAACGCTAGGTTTACGTGAAGGCCTTTTTATTGTTCACTGAACGTTGTAGCGCTGACTGGGGACACAGAGGGGCGGTTAACACATTGGGACGTCCTCCAGAACCCGTTGACAGTCGGTGTTACTGCTCTGACACAGGGAACATTTGCAGCTGCGTGCCACGGGGTAGGTGACGCCCTCCAGACAGCCCTCGAAGTGCTTCACCTCGTAGGCCCAGTCCCCGCTGCACGTGTCCTGCAAGGGCCGATCGCCAGGGACCACCGGGTACTGCCGACCAAAGCTCATTAGATGAGGTCTCCTTCTTTGTTTAGAATCCTTACCTTGAATAATTGTGGGCCAGCACACACACACGTGTGTAGATTAGGCTGAGGGTTTTGCCTGGGTGCTGTGCTCACCTCTTGGTAGCAGTGGCCTTCACACGTGGTGGTGTTGATGGACTCGGTTCTGACGCAGCTCTTCACGGCGATGGTGGTCGGGGTCAGGAGGCAGGTGAATCTGCATGGCTGGTCCACGGCCCACGTCATCGCCAGCACTGCTGCCATGACAACCAGCTGCATCCTCGTCTCGCTGCAATACGGAGCCCGACCACAAGGGGGAGATCAGCCTGCACATCACACAGCGATCAGAGGACGGGTCACGGATCAACGGCCTATGGCACAGAACCCGACACACCGATGGAGCTATGCAGTGTGATGCTCTATATTAACAAGCCTTCTACAGCAGTTTGCAGAAATAAAACGGCTCTTATGAGCTGGCAAAGTGCAGGCAGAATTTTGTATTTACTTTGACTACTTTCTGTCCTATTTTGAAGAGTTCTTCCTTCACCATCAACAGACCGAATTTACAAATTGTACACATTCTCCGCTCAGATGAGGATGAATGCTTTAAAAATGCATTCTTTTGCACACTTTTGCACACTTTTAAATGTTTTGCGAAACCTTTTGTTGAATATTTTATGTCCTTTTTCTAACTCAGTCAAAAATGCAATTACATTATAAGAGTTTGCAAATTCAAAATATTCTAGTGCATACATATGATCTAAAGTATTTAAATGCTCTCAGCACCTATAATGCATGGGCTTTAATACTCTAATAAGCCCATTTAAAGAGGAATCTCTAATTGCACAACCAAAACGGACTATACTGTCGATCATCTTTGCCTATCTGTCCCCAATCCCACTGCCAGACTCACCTCAGAGAGCTCTTGTGAAGTGTGCGTCTCCCCAGAGAGCCCGTCATCTCCGAATCATCACCGACGCTCAGGGTCTTAAATAGTGTTCCCTGAGAAGGCACTAATCCCTGCAGCCTTGGAAACAGGTGGCAGATACCTGCAGACAACGCCTTGTTTGTAGGCAACAATGTGAACCTTCTCCTCCAGAGAGGGAATCAGAGCCGTGTCTCAAGGTCTCCCCTCCTACACACCACAGGTCAGTGTCTAAAGTCTGCCGGTGAGCGGCTTAAAGGAGCAGACAGCGGCCCACACAGCGACAGGGAGACCTCCACTGTGCTATAGCAGTGTTTGATTCAGCCCAGCCGCAGACACCGGGGCGATGGGTTGAAGGAAGCATCGAGGCCATCAGGGATTAAACAGCTTCATTCGTCTCATGTTCTGCCATCACCTGGCTTTAATTAAATAAAACGCTTTCTTTGGGGATGCAGACATTGTTTGTTATACATGGTCCTCTCTCTGTTTAATGTTCTGGTTTGTTTTCAACCAAAGATTTCAATGTGTTAATGTGTGGACTTCAACATTGCAACAACTAGAGACTAACAACAGAGCCCACTGAGACACTGTGCAACATGACATATACTGTGCAAGGATTAAGAAATCACATGTTAAAGTATTGTCAATATCTGCTGAAATAAAAGGTGTTATGGAGCAATAACAGGATCTGTCGATTACAGCTTTGAAAACAGTATCGCCCCAAATACAAACATGCTTTTCTCTGTAGTACTCTGTGTACTTGTTGCTTCCATGCTGTGTGCAACGTGCCTTTTCGTGAACATAGCTCTGCTGTTGATTCATAAAACCCTGTGGAGCGGCCGAGAGGAGCGGGTTCTCAGACACACGGTGAGCTGCCCTCCCTCTCATCTCTCTGCTCCCGACCGAGCGAGCAGCTGGGGAGCGGCGCCCTGTTGGGTGCTCTCTGCTGCTGCAGCACGGGCCGGGCCGTCTGCAGCGAGGGCGGAGGACTCGTTGAGGCTCCGCAGCGCGTGCCTCTGAGTGCTGCTGTGCTGCCTGCCCTGTGTCCACAGAGAGCTCTACTGGCCCCCCAGCGGACCACCACACCGGGTGAGGCCGGCAGGCTCTGTGGCCCCCTGGTTGCTGGAGTTGTTGCTGCCAGTCACTGTTCTTCCATCGTATTCATCAATAGTTGACATTTTAACAAAAGTATATATTTATATTAATTAGAATATCTCAAACACTTTGTTTTAGTCTCTTTATGTGAGATAGCAAAGTATTGTAATTTCATTGGGTTTAAAGCGCAGAACACATACTGTCATAGTGTCATAGTGACTTACTGATCTACATGCTCTGTAGGGATGTGGACAATCCCACCTTGACGAGTCTGTTGACCTGTGTGTTGACCTGTGTGTTGACCTGTGTTTTGACGTGTATGTTAACGTGTATGTTAACGTGTATGTTGAACTGGAGTAGGTAGAAGGGTTCCGTTCTCGTCCAGATCATCCCAATAATCCAGCGTTCTTCCTATGGTCAGTATTGTGGTCGTGAACGTTGGCCTGAACCTCGCCGTGTTCAGAGCACAACATCCTGGGCTCCGTCCGTGTTGGAGAGGACCCACGTGTGGTTCAGGGGGGAGCTACCTCACAGGACGGCTGCTCTGTGGGGGCAGTTGGGGAGGATATCAGACAGAACCAGCTGAGCACAACATGGAAAGGGTCTTGAGATGCATCTGGATGGCATCGCTCATCCTGCCAGGACAGCTTCAGCATCAGGAGCAGTTGTTGTCTTTTGGTGTTTTTCCTCTTGCTGTTGAGGTTCTAAATCCTGGTCTGAGTTTCAACATGAGGAACATTTACATCCCAGGTCCATCCGAGCCATGAGCTCATCACCAGCTCTACAGAGAGGTCTCCGGAGAGGTCCTGGAGGGACTCAGGACCGGTTCAGGATTAAGGGGATACTCCCAGTACCCCGGACCCAGATCTGGTTTAAACCGGCCTGCAGTAGCAGATCAGAAAGCAGATAAACTCGTATGATAACTCAGAGTAAAGCTCTGTGTGCTCTTCCCCCCTTACTCTACAGGCCTCCATCAGGTCGGATGGAGTTGTGCGGTGGCCTGCAGTTTGTGCGTTGGTGGCCTGTAGTTTGTGCGCTGGTTGTCCGTAGTTTGTGCGCTGGTTGCCTGTAGTTTGTGCGTTGGTTGCCCATAGTTTGTGCGCTGGTTGCCCGTAGTTTGTGCGCTGGTTGCCCGTAGTTTGTGCGTTGGTTGCCTGTAGTTTGTGCGTTGGTTGCCTGTAGTTTGTGCGCTGGTTGCCCGTAGTTTGTGCGTTGGTTGCCCGTACTTTGTGCGCTGGTTGCCCGTACTTTGTGCGCTGGTTGCCTGTAGTTTGTGCGCTGGTTGCCTGTAGTTTGTGTATTCATGCAGCACAACAACCGGCCGGAACACATGGAGAAAATAAACAGCTTTCTATACGAGTATTTTAGATCATTGAGCATAATTTCTGAACAGGCCCTTGTAGCCGGTGTGTCGCAGGGAGTTCATTTGATTGAGTTGAAAAACAGCGATAAGGACGCTGTGTTCAGCGTCATCCAGTGATGAGACAGGGCAGGGCAGAGAGGAGACTGCAGCAGAGCGCAGTGACCGCCTTCGGCCACTGGGGGATGATCGCGCTCCGTCTGCGCTGCGGTGCATCCAGATCTTCAGTCTGTCGAGGGTCTTCATCACGCACAATAGAAGAAAAGGAAGGGTGTGTGTGCGTATAGGTAGGGCCAGACATATGTGTGATGCTCCGACCCACCGCGGGCTATTCCATAAGCGGGGATAAACTTTTATCCATCCTTTTGTTTTCCTGGGCGGAGCGGTCGATGGCACCTCGCTGCACACCTGCCCGCTCGGAGGGATTGATGCAGCGGTGCATGTGTCTGCGGTAAGGGGAAGAGATCCTGTTGAATCGGGAGGAGAGAGGACGTCGAGACGCCGCCAAAAGTGTCATCGTGGAGTGCGTCAGAGCACGGATGTGGAGTTGATATGTTAGCCGACTGCCTGCGACGAGGGATTTTAATATTCCCAAAACAAGACGTGCATTTGGGCAAAGCAAAGAGCTGCATCCTCCCCTACCTCCAGCTCATCTTCGTAGGGGGCTGAGAGCCTCCACGGCCCTGTAACCAGGTGAGTACTGCAGGCGGGAGGCGGTCTGACAGAAGCGGGAGCATCTCGTGCGTAATGCATCTCACATACTGACAGTTATTGTACCTTCATGATGATGCTGGTAGAGATAAAAGGCTGATCATAATCATAATGATCGTTATCATAATCATTATAATCATTATAATAATACTCATATATGAATCTTAATAATCTCAGCATCTCGTGATGATGATGGAGTTGTTTGCGTCTCCTCTCTGAGCCGCCTGCTCCTCGCGGACATCAGAGAGGAGCTCAGAGAGGAGCATCGTGTTGTCTCACTGCTCTCATCATGTTGTCTCACTACTAAAAGAGGGGCAGCATGTTGTCTCACTGCTCCCATCATGCTGTCTTACTGCTCCCATCACCTTGTCTTACTGCTCTTCGTCTCTCTGCTCCCTCAGCTTTAATCGGAGGAGGAATAAAGTCCTTCCGAATCCCTGGAGGTGAGGATAACAGATCGGATTTTCTCCACCCCTAAAATGGCATCCAGGACTCCGGAGCCACCACACAAAGCCTGAGAAGTGCTCTGAGAACGGATCTGAGAACGGCTCTGAGAACGGATCTGAGCTCAGCGTCTGACTGAACCACCTGATGGGAACCGGAGGCTGGGCAGCCTTGTCACTGGCGGCCTGTTGATCCGACCAGTTAGGGACTAGGAGGATAAAGGGCGTCACCCC
>OLKM01000667.1:202695-247001 GCA_900291075.1 Melanogrammus aeglefinus
CAGCGTGGATATTGGTTTGTACCGTGAAGACCCAGTGTTCTCTAACATTCAGAATACACGCAGGGCTAATCATTGAAAACTAAATAAAGTAAATAGTTTGCCTGCGCGCACACAGCACACAGCACAGACCTGAGGCCGCGGTGGATCGGCTGTCACAGAGGATCAGAGAGGTGGGGACCAACGGGGAGGACCGGCCTAAAGGGTCCACCGTCCTACCTGGAAGCTCTTTCTTTCTTGCTTCTCCAGAGCAGCCTGCTTACCCACAGTTTATAATGAGGGTACATTAATGAACAGTTAATAAGCATTAATTAATGCGGTACAAGCATTAGTTGTGTAGCATTAGCAGGGTTAGGGTAAATGGATTAGGTTAGTGTGTTAGGAGGTAAGGGTCAGAGGGATATTTATCAAATAATGAATAAATGAATACCTTAGTTCCAATGAAAACCACTACCTTAGTGAACATGAACATCATTAGTAAACATCTAGACCATTGGTTAAACTGTTAGTTAGTTTATGCTTGTAATGGCTAAAGTAATGTTAATCTGTGGTTAACTAGTTGTATATAATAAACAACTAACATATCTTGGCGTGATAGAAACTGCAGGTGACTGCAGGTCGAGTGTTGTATGAAACTAAAGGAGAACCTTAGAGGCCAACACATACCGACCCATTTTGTCTCAACATAGATATAAAATATACCCAGTTATCAAACACCAGTTTAGTAGCACTCAACATAGGACTGGCTTTTATGGGTTTATATTCACCAACCATTGGCAGGGTAGTCAAAGTATGGTTGAGTGTATGTGCATGTGCACATCTTTAAACCCACGTATGGCCACTTCAGTGTCCACTGTGTACACAGCCTCAGCACTGGGTACATCTGTGAGCCTGGTAGGGATAGAGTTATTGCAGATAAGCCGACATTTATTTGAATCTTACGATTGTAGAAGTACAGTGTGATTGTGTCCCTCTTTCCACCATCAGCACCTTGAGTTTTGACGAGTTTGACTTGGCTGTTTAAATCATCTCCGCTCCACATTGGGCAAAGCCTGGAGGCTGTCGGTCGTTCTCATGACAAAAGGTCGGAGAGCTGGATTGTATTTGGGCTCCGAGCGACGGTCACATGACGCGGTGTTATGGTAGGACTGTGTGGGGCACATGACCGGCCCTCATCGGCCTCCCATCAGCCTCCCACCGACGGAGCCGCGGGCGGCTGATGGAACATGGAAACACGTCTGAGATGGGCCTCATATCGATCAGGGTTACATAAGGACCTGCTCTCCCACAGCGATGCCAACAACTGGACTTGGTCGAGCTAGAACAGGATTAAGACACTGTGGAAAATGTGGAAAAAAAACGTTCTCCCTCTAGCCCTCTCTCTCCTTCTCTCTCCCTCTAGCCCCCTCTCCCCCTCTCCCTCTCTCTCTCTCTCTCCCTCTTTCTCCCTCTAGCCCCCTCTCTCTCTCCTTCTCCCTCTAGCCCCCTCTCTCTCTCCCTCTCTTTCTCTCTCTCCCTCTCCCACCCTCTCCCCTCTCTGCACTCGTACTCTGGAATGACTCTTTGCTTTTATGTGGAATGAGTAATACTTGCTCTTAGGGTCCTGTGTGTGTGACTGTGTGTGCGTGTGCGTGTGCGTGTGTGTGTGTGTGTCTTTATGTATTCCTGTAGGTGGGTGCTAGCATTAATTCAACACACTGGGGCCTCTGAGGCTAAAATGATGAGTCATGAAACAGAGATAATTAAATCCACGTTACGTGAAGCTCCATATAGGATCCGTTAGTCTACAGTAAATACACTGGTGCTGCCTTCAGATGATGAGGATTATCAGAACCTTTCTGTCTGTCTCTCTTGCTGAGTCTGATCAACATGTTCCTCACACACCAGTTGTGGTCTTGACTGCTCCATCTTCTCTCCTGGCATCTCCCAGCATCACTGAGCTGAGTCTAGCTACCAGGGTGGCCACGTCTGCCACACTCAAACTATAGCGCTGTAGCCCTGTGCTCTTTGTTATTCCACGGTGTGTGAAGCCCTAGTAGGTGATTCACGGTGCTGTTGTCCACAGACTCCCACTGCCTGACGCACCCCGGTTCTAAAGGCTGAGGGGGGTGAGGCGTTGTTTACCTCGGTGGCCGCCGTGCCTCGTGCTTGGAGCCCGGAGACCGAGGCGGTGGTCAGGCGGCCGTTCTGAGGGGGAGTCTTGCTTTACATGTTCACTCCCAATAGTGTTGTGCTCCGTATGCCAGCACTCATGGAAAACACTTTCAGCAACAGCAAAGTGTTCATCGTGTTATTTTGACTTACAAACAAATCCATGTAAGAGGTGTGTGTGTGTGTGTGTGTGTGTGTGTGTGTGTGTGTGTGTGTGTGTGTGTGTGTGTGTGTGTGTGTGTGTGTGTGTGTGTGTGTGTGTGTGTGTGTGTGTGTGTGTGTGTGTGTGTGTATATACACACACATGTATGGACACATGTAAGGGAAAAGTAGCTCCTTAACTTTTTAAACTTGTGCCTCACAGTGAGCATTATTCACGTACATTTAGTTAATTCACAATTTTAACTTGAAAAGGAAAAAGAAAACATTTTAAAAAGAAAATATATACTATAACAAATTTCTAAAATATATTTTCTCCCAGCATGAGTTCAGGGCGTATCGAGGTGCACACAGAGCGGTATGTGTGGCCGAGGGACCGCAGCACTCCTGGGAGCTGTGAGTTACTTCAAGGCCCTCACAGTAAACCCTTTCTGCGCTCAGCCTGGTTCTCCAGTGGGTCTCAGAGTGACCCCTGGCCCCGCTGGCCCCGCTGGCCCCGCTGGCCCCGCTGGCCCCGCCGCACCCCTGGCCCCGCCGCACCCCTGGCCCGCTGGCCCCGCTGGCCCGCCGCACCCCTGGCTCCCGCTGGCCCCGCCGCACCCCTGGCCCCGCCGCACCCCTGGCCCCGCCGCACCCCTGGCCCCGCCACACCGCTGGCCCCGCCACACCGCTGGCCCCGTCACACCCCTGGCCCCGCCACACCCCTGGCCCCGCCGCACCCCTGGCCCTGCCACACCGCTGGCCCCGCCACACCGCTGGCCCCGTCACACCCTGGCCCCGGTCGCACCCGCTGGCCCCGCCGCACCCCTGGCCCTGCCACACCGCTGGCCCGCCACACCGCTGGCCCCGTCACACCCTGGCCCGTCACACACCTGGCCCGCCACACCGCTTGGCCCCGTCACACCCTGGCCCGCCACACCGGCTGGCCCCGTCACACCCTGGCCCCGTTCACACCCCTGCCCGTCACACCCCTGGCCCTGCCACACCGCTGGCCCCGCCACACCGCTGGCCCCGTCACACCCCTGGCCCCGTCACACCGCTGGCCCTGCCACACCCCTGGCCCCGCCGACACCCCTGGCCCCGCTGGCCCCGCCACACCGCTGGCCCCGCCACACCGCTGGCCCGCGCCACACCCCTGGCCCCGCCACACCGCTGGCCCCGCCACACCGCCTGGCCCCGCTGGCCCGTCACACCGCTGGCCCCGCCACACCGCTGGCCCCGTCACACCGCTGGCCCCGCCACACCGCTGGCCCCGTCACACCGCTGGCCCCGCCACACCGCTGGCCCCGTCACACCGCTGGCCCCGCCACACCGCTGGCCCCGTCACACCGCTGGCCCCGCCACACCGCTGGCCCCGCTGGCCCCGTCACACCGCTGGCCCCGCCACACCGCTGGCCCCGTCACACCCCTGGCCCCGCCACACCGCGGCCCTGGTGGAAAGTTCCCGGCCTTCTTTTTCTTCCTTTTTCCAAATAACAAATAGTGGTTTGTTGCTTTCTGTCCGTTCCTGGCACCAGATCTAATTATGTGGCCATGAATCTGCCTCATACTGTAAATGGTGTGGAGTGGAAAGGAAAATATCACAAATAAACATTGGAAGTTGCAAATATTTACTGATGTTTCCCACCGAAGGTTGAAACATCATCACTATGAAATCATATGTGTGTTTAGTTTTTAAACTATGTCTTTTAATCTATGATACTATGATATCATAGCTGTTTAGTTTTTAAACGATGGTACTATGATATCATAGGTGGTTCATTCTTAAACTATGTCTTTTAAACCATTGAACTATGATATCACAGGCCTTTAGTTTTTAAACTATGACGCTATGACATCGTAGAGGGCTCCACATTGCATTCCTCTCTCTTGTTCCGTTGTGATTATGGTCAGTGGAGAAATACTGTGGAAAAAACACTGACAGCCAAAGTGTGTTCTGCTCCAGAAGAATAAAACACACACGGTGCAACTGTAGCATTAGCTCATGAATGACTCTAGAATAAATGTAGGAAGAATCGAGAGAAAAAGAAACCCAACAAGTGACCTCATAGCAGACGGTAACGTGTGCATTGGATTGTGTAGAAGAGAAGCAGCAGTATTATAAACCAGACGTTTGGACGGCTGCAAACTGCAGACCCGAAATCTAATTGAGACAAAACACGTTGGCTGGTCCACATAGTGCGCTCCCGTGATGTATGCTGTTTTACCAGTTCTGTCTGAATGCTGCAATAGAGCTCTATATAGACGTACATATCTCCATCCAGATAGATAGATAGATAGATAGATAGATAGATAGATAGATAGATAGATAGATAGATAGATAGATAGATAGATAGATAGATAGATAGATAGATAGATAGATAGATAGATAGATAGATAGATAGATAGATAGATAGATAGATAGATACTAGATACCCATTAAGAAATATAATGGAATATTTTCTGTTGTATCACACATTTCATCTTCATCACATCAGCTTCCATAATTCATGTTCTCACACAGAGAGTCAATCCCAATGAACAATAAGAAGGAACATAATCCTGTTTCATATCCCAGCTCTAAAGAGCCGCAGGCCTCCCTTCAGTAGGGGAGAGAGTTGTGTGTCTGCTACACCAACATCAGGGGAGAGCCTTATTATTAGTTATCTCAATGTTTGCCTGTGACTCTCCGGTGAGCTAATTGGAACTCTACACCCTCCCCTCAGTGCCAGCTCAAGAATTGTACGTTGGAGGCTAAAAATAGATGGAGCATTTACCGCTGTTGCAGGGAGGAGGTCTCGTAATTCAAAGGAGCCTGGCTCCTCGTTGAGTGGTGCAGCAGGAGTACTGCTGGCGGCCTGTCACTCATCCCGCGGCTCCACCATACAGCAGATAAGACAACGCATGGAAACCCTTTTTCAATCGCTGAAGTTCAGAGTAATGGCAATCCTTCACATGCATGGCTGGGCGGGGCTCTCCATTGTAGCTTCGGATCCCATCAAGCCTGATCAAGAATAGTATTAGAATATTAACGCCAAAGGGTGGGGGAAGTTATGGACCACAGTGAATAAGAGTGTTTGGGCTAAGTGTAATCATTGCCATGGCAACAAAAGCTGGAATCTGTGATAGGAGTTATTTGTCTATGGAAAGCACTATCCTCAAGAGAGAGAAAGAGAGAGTTAGTGTGTGTGTGTGTGTGTGTGTGTGTGTGTGTGTGTGTGTGTGTGTGTGTGTGTGTGTGTGTGTGTGTGTGTGTGTGTGTGTGTGTGTGTGTGTGTGTGTGTGTGTGTGTGTGTGTTTGGTTTTGTGAATAATTCCTGTGTTAGAAGCGTGTGTGTAAATGTGTGTTCCTTCTGTAACTGCTTTTTCCATGTCTTAACTCTGTTTGGAAAAAGTGTGTCAGAGTTGCGCCGGGCGGCCTCGTCCCAAACAGGACGCTGGCAGCAGGAGCCTCGAGGATGACGACTCTCTGCTGCGGCTCAGCAGAGCAGCTCTCTGTTCGCTCGTATGTTTGGTCAAAGTGACCCTTAGAAAGGCTTGTTGTTTTAAGATCAGGCCTTCTGAAACACATCTGTCTCTCTATCTGGGGGGCACGAGGGCCCCATTATTCATACAAACACACCAGTGTTAGCCACGTCCTGAAGCAGCCTGTCCTGCTGACCCTCCGGAGGAGATCAGTCAGAATATGCTCCACCTCTCCTTGACTATTGTATATTATTAACTGATTTGGACGCTACTTTCCCCTCTACATGACATGTGAGTGTTGTGTAGTCATCCAACATGGTTGTAACACGCAGAGGTGAGCGCGTTCTATTTTGACACATGAGAGAGAGCCCTGCCATTGGCTGGATGGCTTGCAATGCCTCCCTCATATCGCCTCGGGGTGATATCAGAGGGGCATTCATTTATTTGAGAGAGGCATTCATTTATTTATTATGATTATTATTAAAGGTTGGGTATGGAGTTCTCTTTTTTGGCCATTTTTGTAAAATTACGTGAAATCTTTATCATAACCCACTTACAGCCACTGAGTTAAAGGGCTGACGTGAAAATTAAACAAGTCAATCATCGGTGGAACGGGCAGGGCTCGAAAATCTCCAGCCAATTATATCCAGACCCACCGAGTGCGATTGGACAGTAAGTACGTCAATCAAACGGTCGTACTGCACTCCCCCTCCCCTTCCCCCAGCGTGACCCCTTTGTGAACGTACTCAAAGCTCATGACCCAGAGCAAGCTTCTGTTTGTTGTTATCCTGCGGTAGCTACTGGAGCTAGCTAACTAGCTAATGGCTCGCTCTCGTGCATCTGTGTTCGCGCTCGTGCATGATTGCCCGAGCAATCATGCACCCCGCGAGAGTCAGGGTTGAAGGAGAGGGGGCAGGACCCTTTGAGTTGTGTATTTTCAAAATCTGTTTCGAAAATCCCATAACCAACCTTTAAGAGTATCATTATTATTATAACAATTATCATTAATAACATTATTAATACAATTATTATGTATTATCATTATTATTTGTCAATGCAAGTAAGGAGGGTTTGGCCACACTAAACCCAAACCCTGAGAACACAACATTATCCACTTCAGGTGGAAGTCAGCAAGCAAATACCAACACACAGCCCTGTAATACAAACACAACAGGGTCTTCAGCAACTGTTATATCATAACATAATATAACACTCATTCGACGACTATTATAACATAACTTAACAGGTTCATTCACCAACTGTTATAACATAACATAACAGGTTAATTCACCGACTGTTAGAACATAACATAACAGGTTAATTCACCGACTGTTATAACATAACAGGTTCATTCACTCTTAGAGCCCCTTGCCCACAGAAGCAGTGTGCATTGTGGAAGAGCGTCGCCATGGAAACTCCTCAAGGCCTGCCCAACTAGCGCAGTGGTGTGTGTGTGTGTGTGCGCGTGTGTGTGTGTGTGTGTGTGTGTGTGTGTGTGTGTGTGTGTGTGTGTGTTGTGTGTGTGTGTGTGTGGTGTGTGTGTGTGTGTGTGTGTGTGTGTGTGTGTGTGTGTGTGTGTGTGTGTGTGTGTGTGTGTGTGTGCGCGCGCGCGCGTGTGTTGTTGTGCGTGCGTTAGAGACACAGACAGACGGATAGAGAGAGACAGACAGAGGGAGAGAGTAAGAGGAACAGAGAGAGACAGAGACAGAGACAGACAGACAGACCAGGACAGAGAGACAGACACAAACAGACATACAGACAGACAGACAGACAGACAAGACAGACAGACAGACAGACAGACAGACAGACAGACAGACAGACAGACAGACAGACAGACAGACAGACAGACAGACAGACAGACAGACTAAAGCATGCGTGGAGGGTGCAGACTCTGAAAACATCTGAAATCCTCCCAGGGAAGCAGAGATTCATGAATTAATTCAGAAGACGGTTTCTTCATCATTTAATATTGAAGGAAGTGACATTTTATAAGTAACTCATAAAGCAGAAACTCTTTCCTTTCACCTTTCACGTCCTTAATGAAGCCCAGACTGTTCTGGTGACATTGGTGGCTGCCTGCTGTCGCTACAGACACGTCTTCGTCTTCCAAAGGGGTGATCTAAACCTCCTGCCGTCTAGATCACCTAACCAACCAGTCTCACCCTCCCTTCAGAGACGTGATCTGTAGTGAGTGGTTCTGACCTCCCAACCCTTTACTGTGCCCGTCTCTTCCAGACATCTGTAGGGCCTTTAACTAAACACATGATCTCAACGCAACATGGCCGCGGTGCTCAGAGGACAGACAACTCGTTCTATTCACTCCTAGTTTGCAGAAACAATTGAAACATTTATTTTTGCAAGTTAAAAAAAAAGAGTCAATGTACACCTGTTGACAGCCATTGTGTGTGTGTGTGTGTGTGTGTGTGTGTGTGTGTGTGTGTGTGTGTGTGTGTGTGTGTGTGTGTGTGTGTGGTGTGTGTGTGTGTGTGTGTGTGTGTGTGTGTGTGTGTGTGTGTGTGTGTGTGTGTGTGTGTGTGTGAGTGTGTGTGTATGCATTAGAGTATGTCTGTCATGTGTGTGTGTGTGTAATACGTGTTGTGTGTGGATCTGGTGATGTGTGGAGTGCTGTGAGTGTGTGTGTGTGTGTTTGTGAGTTGTCTTGTGATATTCTGGTACTTCCTGTCCTACCGCCCAAACAAGGCTGGTTCCTGCAGCCTTATGATTATCATTCTGTGGTGGACCAGCAGCTAAACAAACAGCAGCTCGAGGGCTGTGAGTCGGGCCTGTCCATGACGACTGATCTGTTTTCATTTGAGACGCGTCAGGGTGATTTATCGGCCTCAGAGCAGGGCCGTAAATCACATTCCCTGGCACCTCCCCTCTGATGCAGAGTTCTACATGTGATCACGTCTCTCGGGGCTATTTACAGACAGACTTCTAAATATGTCCATTATGTGTTATCTTCCATCGGAGGCCGGCCGTATAACCAGCGTGGCTGTTACTCTGTGATTTAAAGGCTAGACTTGGGTCTGTCTAGCTCTTTGTTCGAGCACATTATCATTTACTTACATTATTAAATAGATATATGATGGATAGATGAGAGAGAGAGAGACAGAGAGAGGTAGAGACAGAGAGACAGAGAGAGATAGAGGGAGTGGGAGAGAAAGAGAGAGAGAGAGAGACAGGGGGGGGAGAGAGAAAGAGAGAGAGAGAGAGAGAAGAGAGGGGGGGAGAGAGAGAGAGAGAGAGAGAGAGAGAGAGAGAGAGAGAGAGAGAGAAGAGACAGAGAGAGAGAGAGAGAGAGAGAGAGAGAGAGAGAGAGAGAGAGACAGAGACAGAGACAGAGACAGGGAGAGGGAGAGGGAGAGAGAGAGAGAGAGACAGGGAGAGAGAGAGAGACAGGGAGAGAGAGAGGGAGAGGGAGAGAGTGGGAGAGGGAGAGGGAGAGGGAGAGAGAGAGAACACAGTTATTGTGATTGCGTTTCTTCGAAGCCCATGCCAGCGGCTGCTTGTCACCATATTCAATGCTTAGAGTTTATAGTTTGGTGTCTTCTTCAAGCAGAAAAACTCTGGCTTTGTAGAAGATTCAATCTTCAAAATGCTCAACAGATCTATGGAATACTATGACTTTCATATGCCTCATCTATGTGCTATGTGTGTTCTATGTGGATCTATGTGGTTCTATGTGGTTCTATGTGGATCTATGTGGATCTATGTGGATCTATGTGGATCTATGTGGTTCTATGTGGATCTATGTGGATCTATGTGGATCTATGTGGTCTTTCTGTGCGGTTCTCCCCTGTCTCCAGTCACTCCGTGTCTTTAGGTGGGATGAGGGGAACAACATGCTGTCGTAATCCGTGGCCGTCGCTAGCAACAGACACCAACAGGCCAACTCCAGAGTGAACCGGTTGGGTTCTGCCTCTTTGGTCTCTGGTTGAAGCTGGAAAAATATCTCCAGAAATATCGTCTCTAAATCCAACTAGAGGCCGCAACTTGACCAGGAGAATGGTTCTCAGTTGTGATTGGTCTAGGTGGGTGCGACCTCGCCTGGCCCTTGGCTCACCACAGAAACTTCAGACTGAATTATGGAGAGGAGCTAACTCAGGAGCTGACTCAGGAGCTAACTCAGGAGCTAACTCAGGAGCTAACTCAGGAGCTAACTCAGGAGCTAACTCAGGAGCTAACTCAGGAGCTAACTCAGGCTGATGTGGGCCTGCGGCCATTGCCGTGGTTAGCAGCTGGACGGTAGCAGCAGCAGGGAGAGGCTAGTTAGCTAGCTGGGCCAGGGTGTCTGCTTTCAGAGTCTTGGCGCACAGACCGCTAGTTAAGAGGGCTGGGACGCTAACAGGCTGAGCGGGGCTGAGACTTGGCCAGCAAACTGCTGACAGAGAGGGATTCTTCTTTCTGTCTTGTTCAGTCATTAATCATGAGATTATTTGTTATCATGGGGAGACGTATTTGAAACTGCCACTTCTTATCCGTAGCCTAAGTTACGATATATTTTTGTTGATTTTGAACTCTACAGAACTACTAAGTCTCCAGCGCTCTAAAATCCTCTCAATATAGCAAGTAATCACATGATGCATCCTGAAGACCCGTAGCAAAACGCCTGGAGGGAGAAACCATTAACTAGACGGAACTAGTGTTTCTTGTTTGGTTCTGGATATCTTCTGAAGAAGAGAAATTCATTGAAAAACCACACACTTAGAGATCAGCTGTTTGCTCATAGTGACTTTAGAAACCTACATATGACAATATTGTCCTATGTAGGTATATTAGAAGGTTCCATGGTACTAGTCTGTGTGTCTTTAAGGGCTCTTAAAGGAACAATACAGGCTGAAACACCTTGACATCGTTAAGATCTTTCTCGTGTATGTATGTATGATGTGTGGAATGTTACCCGGTGATCAGTCAGAGGACACAGGCGTATCTGCTGTGCCTGCGGTGTTGGGGATCTAGAACTAACAGACTTGGGGTGTAGCCACGATCTGAGCTCCATAGACGGCAGAGGATCACATCAGTTCACCAATCAGTGATCCGCCACATCTCGATGGATGTCACGTTGATTTGATCGTCATAACGACCATGTTGCTATGCTGCGTCGCAGCAGCAGACGTCTGGCTGAGAGCGCACGGCTCGGCCTCCAGGCCTGGCATTCTGGAGAGTTAGGGAACAGATGTGTAGTCAACGGCACAGCGCGTTCAGATCTCCAGATACTAATAATGAGCTCATCATCAGACAGGGTGGAGCTAATCCAAGGAAGGCACACTTAAAATTACTATAGGTTTGCAGTTTTACTTTATTGCATTTATTTTAATTATAGATGAACCTACACACATGTGTGCTTGTGCCTTAATATGTATTCATTTGCGCGTGTGTGCATGTGTGTGTGCATGTGTGTGTGTGTGTGTGTGTGCGTGCGTGCGTGCGTGCGTGCGTGCGTGCGTGCGTGCGTGCGTGCGTGCGTGTGTGTGCATGCGTGCGCATGCGTGCGTGTGTGTGGTGTGTGTCTGTGTGTGTGTGTCCATCCTAACCATTTTGGTGTCTACGCACGTTGACTCAAGAAGAGATGTTCTGAGGAAGGGAGGAGAGTCTCCGTGATGCTATCTGACTTCCTCTGCGTGCCCTGGGTTTGTTCTCAGTAAATTGCAGCTTCAAAGTATCCAAAGCCATTTCCCTACAAGACTTCAATAAGAATACATTATGAAACCATTCAACATTCAAACTTTTTGAACCTGGAAAACATCGGGGCTTTTTCTTCACTTTAAAACGGGCGCCATGACAACAGAGTGGCGTCCTGATGCGCTGTGTTTACACAGACCTGGCGGGGTTACATTACGATTGGTCACTGGAGACACGTTGTGGACGGCCTGTGTGCGCTTCGTCTCATATATAACTGGATACGGGGTCTGGGCCGAGCCAAGCGGACGGGGGGCCGTGTTCTCTCTGAATGAGCCCCCCTCCTCCTTTACATCAATGAGAGTGCAGTTGATCGTATCCATAGCTCATTGACGTAACAAGACGAGGACTAACACACGATCACAAAGGGATTAGGTAGCATCAGATGAGCCTGCAGTCGTACCGTTAACATCAGGCCCCTGGCCCTCTGTGCACGAGACATGTTCAAAGTCTCTCTCTCTCTCTCTCTCTCTCTCTCTCTCTCTCTCTCTCTCTCTCTCTCTCTCTCTCTCTCTCTCTCTTCTCTCTCTCTCTCTCTCCTCTCTCTCTCTCTCTCTCTCTCTCTCTCTCGCTCTCTCTCTCTCTCCTCTCCCTCTCCTCCTCTCTCTCTCTCTCTCTCTCTCTCTCCTCTCTCTCTCTCTCTCTCTCCCCCCCCCCTAAGACTTGGAAAGCCAGCGTGCATGTGCGTGTGTGTGTTCTGATGCATGTGTGTGTGAACGCTGCAGGGGTGTGAGGCAAGAAGCCGCAAGAAGCATCAAATCCCTGCTGCCGTTGGATTAGTGTCAGCGCGCAGGAAGCAGCCGCGCCCCGCCCACAGACCCCCAACGCTCCGTCTCTCGGGGCGCATCGCTCCGCTCCTCTCTGCCGTCGGAGCGATGTTAGAGTCCGCGGTACACCTCAGCGACGGTCACTTCTGTACCGATCTGCTCTCACGCCAGTGGCGTCCCTAGGCTGTTTCATTCAGGGCTAAAGCCCCCGGTATTCTTTAATTAGCCCCGAATCTTATTTAAAAAAATAATAATAATCAACTTGCTTTTTTATTTTATTTTTTGCTTGCTTTACACTAGAAACAAACATAGGGACTCCAGGGGCATCTCCTTCTAGATAGTCCTATCTGGCAAGAGAATAAACGGTTTCTAAACAAGAAAAGAGAATAAACGGTTTCTAAACTGTTTTCTAAACTGAACCTATACTATCCCCGTCATATATATATATATATATATATATATATATATATATATATATATATATATATATATATATATATATATATATATAGGTAAGGTCTGTCTCACTTGTATTAATTTTACTCTGAAATAACTTGAGTGGAACTTTAGATGTCTGGGGATGAGCAGCACAGCAGTCAGGTAGCTAGCTATAACAAACGGCGTATTTTGTGTATTTAGGTGAAGCATTATGAAAAATGTGCATGCGCAATAAAGCATACAAAAAATGTATTTGTGCGCTGTGCGCGCATTTTCCTTTTCCCTCTGGGCTAAGCCCCGGGTATTTCAAAAACCTAGAAACGCCCCTGTCTCACGCCACAAGCGCTTCAAGGCAACGACAGACGACGATGATGATCTTTGGTTTGACGCGATTTACTGGAATAATTAATCTCGTCGCCATGTTTATTCATACGTCGTCACATCGTGTGTTAATAAAAGCTCGAACGTTCAACGTTCAGCGAATCGTACAGCGATAGGCCTACTACGATTGAGCGGGGAGGTATGCGCCACAAGGCCATGGAGCCACATGAAGATTTACTGAAGAACCGTATAGAACAACCAACCCAGGGCTTAGAGACACACCGCATCTCACGGGCTGACACATTCCACTGATCAGAGCCGGCTGAGGGGATGAGGTCCTCTCAGGATTAAGTCAGGAAAGAGAAAAGTGTGTCTTATTGCTGAACTAAAAGTACCAGTGAACCCAAAATCGTATATTTTTGTTTCAATCACGTCTTCTATGATTCTTCAATATCACAATATATGACAGGTTGTCACTATTGCAAATACAAAAGTATCATTCATTGGGAAATATGCAGACTTCTAAATATGTCCTTAATAAATACTGTATATTTTCCAGCAAATAACTGGTTACAACAGCCATAAGTGAAAGAAGCGTTAATGTACAGTATTTATCAGTTATCTATAAGGCTGTCTGGCTCACAGCTCTCAGATGGGAACTCGTCTCCAAAGGTTCTCCCTGCCAGGAACCTTCCTAATTACTGGGGCAGGAAGACAACGTCTGCACTCCACATTAATCTCATTTTAACCACGCTGATCGACTGATTGTGTTCCAGGCATTAGTCAGAGCCAAACAGGGTTTTCATCCTGTCAGATAATTTGTGTTTCTAGGAGCAGAGCAAATAATGCGAGCAAATTGTTTATATTTTGAGACAGCATCTGCGTAAAATAGGAATCAACTTAACAACCATAGATTGATGAATCCTGAGGTGTCACAGTGGAGCAGGTGAATCCATTCCTAGGTGTGTGGTTCTAAATAGAACACAATATAATATAATAACATTGTAATATAATACACTTCTGGAAGGCAAATCCTAAGCCTAATGTTCTGAGCACACGTGTCATGACTTCTTATTACAGAACAGGAAACCTCGTCGATGATCCCCGGCTTATAACGCTCAAATTCAACAACATGTGCGAGCTAAAGTATCCCAGAGCTGCTGTGGGTGGTAACCATGGTGATGACACGTCCATCCTCCAACTCTTGCTAGAAACACATTAGTTTGTTGTTCTGCTTCAGAAGTTTGACAAGCCACCACGGAAAGATTCATGTAAAGAAGCATTTTTCATTTGTCGAATAGGCCTATATCAGTCATAGGATAGTAGCATCATTGATCTATCAATCAGCACTGACTACAGATATGTCCAGGCTTTTTTCAGCTGCAAGCAAGTTGAAATGTTACACATTGCTGCATTAACGTGCTCTGGAAGCACAATGTAAGCGGGCCACCTAGCTGGCGGTTTGCAGAGTTGACATTAAACCCCTGGATTACCTGCTTCCGTTCTTTGACCTAAATCCGTGAAGGTGTCGGTAATATCTGTAGTGTTCCTCCACACTGTGACGTAGCAGGAGACCTCCGCTATCTTCGGCTGGCAGGAGACATCTGTGTGAGTTAATTTATTTACGGTGGCGCTGTCTCACCAGCCGGATGAACCAAAGCCACGGCGGCAGACGCTGAATGACTTCTGGCCGTGGATGCGCTGGGCTCTCCCCAGGGGGGTCGACACAAACAAAGGACGTCAGCTTAAAGCTGTACATGGTTTACTTTGAAACCTGCTGGAGTCCTCGAGTGACACTCAAAGCAGAGCACATCCTAGTCTCTCCAACGCGCTCACGCCTCTTATCAGCCATTTGGAGTAGTCTCTCATATTAAAAGATATAAGACAGGGTTACTAAACCGCCCTCGCGCTCTCTCCTTCCTCCTCAACACACTCACTGCACACAGAGATGGGAGTGGGCAGCGTCTCTGCTATCCCTTCCCCGGCAGGAACGACGCACTCATGTGTGTGAGAGAGGAGAGTGGTTAGTGGACCCGATAGAGGGGGTTTGGTGATAGCCGGGTCAGGCACGCGTGTGTGTGCGGTTCACTGGAAGGCACACTCGCTGTGCGGTCAGTGACTTCATGTTTCCCCGGAGATAAGGAGCAGAGCTGAGGAGGACGAAGACAACAGAGAGAGCGAGCGCTGGGGCGTGCGAGGGAAGAACGTGGGATCCAACATGGTGGAGACGCGACCTGCTCCTCTTGAGGGATGGGGCGCCAGGTGACCACGTGCACACGCTCTGCTCCATCACGAGGAGCAGAGCGTGTTCTGAACTGAGCCGCTCCAACAGGGGACAGGTGCTTATCAACGAGGACGCATCCTTAATATTGATATCAATAATTACCTCACGAGTGATGGTGGTGGTGGGGGTAGTAACATCAGGACTATTTGTATTCATATAATATCACATATTACGCAGCAATTCGGATGAGCAGTCTTTTGTGCAATCAAGTGGTGTAGGGACTGAATTAATGAATACAGTCTGTATGTACTAGGAACCAAATTTAATTCAGTCGTTTTATTGATGGATGTGTGTCTTCATCACGTATTCAATAATTGTGGCTTTTAAATTGTAATGAGGAGGTTGTACTGTTTGAGGGCTGGATGGGTCATTATTGAACAACAAGGACTTATTAAATATGTTGTTTATTTGATCTCAAATTGCTAGTATCCGGTGGTACTATTAGAGATTGCATTTGCCAGCGTAGGGATTCATTCCTAGTCTTGAACGTGGATAGTTTCACTAGTTATGATCTTGTTAAGTGAGGAGAAGGAGAAAGCAGAATGCTGGAGAGAAACCTGGGAAACGTAGATGATCTTTAAAATAATGCCATCGATAACAGTTGAAGAAATCGACTGAAGGGATTCTATTCAGCCTACTGTGATCCCCTCGTGGCCTGAGCTCAGAAGTCCTTCCCTGGCTGTGTGTCTGTTTACGTAGTCCAGGAGCCTTTCAGAGGACGCTGAATTCTGTGATTGTGGAAACAACGGCCGTGTTGTTGGAACGGCTATTTTTAGAGAACTGATTACATTTCTGGTACATTAATGTCAGCGGGATTGAAGTCTGTGACTGGGTATTCATAACCTAAAAACTAGTGTGTATTCTGCACGGACGAACTCTGCAAGAAAAACCCTTTCAGGCCAGGCATAATCTGTTCTGATAGTCCGCTCCGATTTAATCAACTCAAGAGAGCTCATGGCGCCGTTTAAACCAGAGGAAGATCGTGATTCTACAACCGTTTTTGCATTTTGATAGTATCTAGATTCAGAACGTGTTTACACAACGCTCTGAGACCAGTCTCAACCGGTTTGAAGCAGGGAGGCGGCATTACTTTGGACAATGCCCTGGAACGTTTTCCTAATGGAAACGCAGGCTCAGGGTTCGTAGCGTCGTGAGGACAGCGGGCCTGGAGCAGAGAAGACTCAGAGGACTGTCGGCCGGCCGTATACAGACCGGGGACACCAGGGCCGAGACGCCTCAGACACAGAGGACCTCAGACACAGAGGACCTCAGACACAGAGGACCGCAGATACAGAGGACACGCAGACACAGAGGGCCTCAGACACAGAGGACCGCAGGCACGGAGAACCGCAGGGCACGGGACTGCACTATGTTTCCGCTGGAGATTATTGTTAGAAGATAACAGCGGATCGATCAGCGCAAACCCCCTCCCGAGGTGATGTTGACAACGGTTGCTACACTCTCCCACACCTGTTCCTGGAGGTGTAGCGGAGACAAAGCCCTCTCTGCACCCTGATCTCCAAAGGCTCTGGTGTAATTACACTTCAGACAGCGTCTATGACTGCATCAAGATGCATATTGTGGCAGAATCAATCCCACGGTTCAACTCGTGGTATAAAGAGTACACTTAGTGTGACTGACTAAAGGCTGCTGACCACTCCAGTCCACTGTCACTCGGCCTGCGTGACAAAGAGAGACCGCCGCCCCCCATTCCCCCCTTAACACGCTGAATTCATGGATACATATTTGATAGTTCTCATGACACCGAGCCAACGTCTCTCATCGCCAAACGTCGCCTCATTCCGTGATCCCAGCGTGCTACAGAGCACCGCGTTGCACCGTCTGCAGCTGCATGCTGGTGATCAGCAGCGAGGCAGAGCACGGCGTGCGACTCACAACACTGCAGTGATGTCACAACAAGCAGCCACGCTGTAGTGCCTTTGTTTGGGTTCCTCACCCCCACAAACGCGGTGATGATCAGAGCCGCCCGTTACCCTCAGCCTCGACCAGGGATGATTCAGATCTGCTTGCCTACAGGTGGAGACGGTATCTACCAAAGTGTTCCTTCGCTCCACGTCGGTGGAGAGGAAGAACGCAGGTTGTTGAAGTGCTTGTGACCGGGCATATATAGCACATTTAAAGCTAATGACCTGTTTTGTTAATTTGTCTTTATTTTTACCAGAGAAGCAGCGAATAAGGCCAGGAGCAGAGCGGATTCTGTGTTCAGACTGTCATAGTAATTGCCTTGCGCCGGCTGAAGCAGTAATTGCCTACAGAATGTCTGCAACTCCTCAGAGACGCGTGTATGAGATGCTCAAATTATCGAGGTGGAGAATTATACACCAGCTGGTCTGCTTATGAGCAGGGCTGTCGCGTCCGCGCGCGTCTTAATAACCGCAGACACTCTGACAGCCACACATGACAATTATTCACATGACGGTCCACCGCGGAATCCCAAATTTAAAATATATACGGTGTGTCCAAATGTGAGCGGGAAGACCCTGGGAGATAGGCCTGTGGAAATAAGCACTCGCATATACAAACACGAACACACACACGCACGCGCACACGCACACGCACACACGCACACACACACACACACTACTCCCAACAATGTGTGTCAACAGCACGCGCATACATACACACACAACACACGCACACCCCTCCTAACAACGTGCTGCCCCTCCATCAGGGCGGGGTGCAGGGGTTAATGCCCGGTAACGGCAGGACCCCCGGAGCTGAGGGCTGAAGTGTGGACACCAGGGTGTTCAGGACATCATAAACGAGGCTTAATGGGCCAGTGTGGGCCCCATTACCCATAATAGAGGCCCTGGAAGCCGGCCAGTCCCTGGGGACTGTCCCTGGGGACTGTCCCCGGGGACGGTCCCCGGGGCCGGCCCCAGGGACGGTAGGGTGTGGCGAGGACGGCCAGCGACTGGGCCAGCACTTTGCTTTTGGGGCGGGGGGCTATGCCACAATGTCACTTCCTGCCTACAATGATGATTTATTAGATGCCCTTCCTGTTCCTGTTTCTGTTGCAGTGTGCCCAGCGGAGCAGTGTCGTCGTCTCCCCCCCCCCCCCCCGTCTGTCCGTCTGTCCGTCCGTCCGTCCGTCCGTCCGTCCGTCCGTCCGTCCGTCCTTGGAAACTGCGGAGAACGAGCAGAACTTTGTGACCGGTCATCCTGAGAGCCAGTGGACACCGGGAAGAGCGAGGACGTTTATTGGGAAGAGTCAGAGAGGATCTCTGAATGGAGACGAGCTCCGAGCGCTGGGAGCTGAACAGTGAGTCACGGCCCAAACGATTGCCTTAAACAAATACAGAATATATACGCAGATGTACGAAGAGACGATGTTTAGAGACTTATACGAGTTCAAAGGTGTTTCTTTCTTTACGTGAAACCAGTGTGTCGTAAAGGGAGAGATGTGAATATTTTACTATGATAGAGAACTATGTTTGGGTGTAATGTTGACATGTTTTCCTGGGTATGCTTCGTAGGTGTCTTGGTTAGCCGGCAGCGGGATAGCTCTCGCTGCACGTGCGCAGTAAGCAGTATGACTGGATCTATTTTTATCTTGTTTTGTATCCTCAATCAAACACGCGCTCGCCAATCTCTTGTTTCTCACCATTTCATAACTCCGATACCCACGACAAACCGATAGTACAACGAAGGGTGGGAAGAGAGCAGCGAGAGGGAGAAATACAAGACATATCCGGGCGACTGACGCATCGCAGTCCATAAAACACGTTCCTTACAAATCAATCCACCTTAACAAAGATGTCAGGCACATGTAGACAAACATGATTTTCTGCCACATTTACTTTTATCACAGAGGTGGTGGAAAATCCTGGGCATTCGATGCCCAAAGATGAATCTAAAGATGAGGAACTTTTTCTCTTTTCTTTTCTCAGATGCAAATGTAGAGTTGCCAGCTGCTGGCTGAGGCGTTTCCACGTTAAAGTTAATTGTATGCAAAGTAACATGGAGGTGTGTTCTATTCTATTTTTTTAAACCTAGCCTTGATAATTACATAACCAAAGGTGAAACCCTGTCTGTTGTGGACTTCTGGAACATGTCGTGACATAATAGTTGCACACTGAATAGAACAAAATGTAAATACGCAGATGTTTATACGTGTGTGTCTCTGATGTGAAATAGAGTACTTTTTGAGAGTATTCCTTCTCCTTTCTTTGACTGTTACTAACCTTCATCCCGCTGTGTTGTCTGTGTCGGCGGTGGTGAGGCGGCCTGTCGTAGTCGCTAGAGGGCCTCTGCTCAGCATCCTCTGTGGTCATGGTAACGGCAGCGGGGGCTTTGTTAACCATCCCATCATAAATGTCACACCTTGTGCTCTACGTCATTCCCAACCCGGAGCGCTGGCGACCGCCGGCCGCTCTCCTGGCTCCAGAAGCATCCTTTGGTCTGAAGCCGTCTTCGTGACCTTCAGGGGTTCACGAGTGTGGAGGGGGTCGCAACACGTTTTCGATGTCATAATGAGGAGGTACATATCAGTTATGGCAATTTGAACTTAGTTTGTGATCGCATTAAGGCAGTTCAAAATGATGGATAAATATATTTGGTAACACCTTATGAAAAGGGTACATTAATAAACCGTTAATAGACATTAGGTTATGCAGTGATAAGCATTATTTTAGCATGGGGGTTATGGTTAGGGGTTTAGGTTTAGGGTTAACACCCTTAGTAAAGGTTTACTACTTTACTGCTACCATGAGTTAACTGTTAATTAACGTGAGTCAATGCTTAATAGTGCATTAACTAAACTTATCGATGGCTCATTAGTGTACCCTTATTGTAAAGTGTTATGGTATATCTTAGTCTGTTGGCTGGACTGGCCGAACCCCCTGGCCGCCCCATAGGACAGCACAATACCAGTGTGTTGGGCCCTATGTAACAAGGTTACAAAATAAAAGTTTGATGTGAGTTTTTGTGTTTAGTCGGAAATATAATGGACTTTATTGATCTTAATACCTAGAGACCCAGACTATAATGTATAGTCGTCAAGTATTCAGGGTCAGGATGGAAATCTCCTCAAGCAAGTGAAACCATGTCAGGGGATTTATGATGGAACTTTTAGTTATTTTCACAACATTTGCAATTCGGGGAATAAAAAGGCCTGTTTCATAAAATAGAACATCAAATACTGTAGCTTGTGTCTTGTAGTCTTTATAAAGGATTTCATTTTTCTTCAGCTTTCGCTAGTTGCGGCCTGCTTGTTATTGCAACCAAATCTCGCTCAAGGATAATTATCTCTCTGAAATCTTGTTGTGAGAAATGTCCTTATTAACATTCAAATCTAAACTCTCCTTCACTTTGAGACAATATTAAGCAACACTTTATCTCCTCCAACAACACAAACTCTTCTTTCTCTAGCTCTTACTCAAGTCTCGCGAGACTTATCAGAGAGCGACTTGGACACAATAACAATCAGACCGGGTCAAGCAAAAGGTGAATTAAAAAGGATTATTTCCCTGCAGGGATCCTTTCTATAACGTTAGAATATAATCTGAGCCCGTCAGAGGCAGATGCAGGCCCGTTAAGAGGACGTACAGTGACAGGGTGCTATGCCCCAAAGGGCTGCATGGCCGTCTGATTCCCGTGTTACGGCTGAGTCACTCTCACCCCATTCTCCACCAATTAGTCCCCGAGACCCAAAGGGAACCCAGCGCTCTGCGCCTCCTTTAACGACCTTAAACCACACAACTGAAATCAGATGGGAAGATCATCTTTGAAGAGCCGTCGACTGTGACACTATATATTTAATATTAAGTTAATTATAATGCACCAATCACATGCAGAAAAACGTACTGGAACACAAGAAAGACATGTTAATTCATGTCTTGCCTGGAATACTGAGCATAGCATAATGGGGATTGGGTTCTAATATATTAGATGATAATCTGATTATTAATATAAAAATAAAAATAACACACAATTGTTTACATTAAAGATGCTACTAACTGTTTGCGTTGCTTGACAAACATTCCCTTGACCAGCATTAGTTATCAGAGGATTGTAAAGATGATCTTTTATCTAAAACCTTCACATGCATTCAATTAGAGGGAAACTTGATGAAGACGGCAGCGTTTAATCACGAGACATTTGGATTCAGAAGCAGTCCTCCTGTGTCTCCTGATGGACGGCGTCCCATCCCATAATGAAGTCAGACTCGTCCTCAGAGGTCGCACGGGGCTGTGGGCTCCGTGGTTCCCAGCTGTTCAAAATATGCTTAGAACCATCCGATGGATTTCTAATAAAACAACAAGTTCCCGTCAGTACATCGAGGGGTTCCAAGGCCGAAACTCTAGACACATTTTGTTGATGTTAAACCACTGCAATTTGATCTGCAGTGTTGCAAGTTTAGGAGAACAAATTCGTTTTTATTGTATTGTTTCGTTGCCCACCACTTTGGAAGAAACCAGAAAGAAATGAAGGAACAAAAAATAAACACAAAAGTTGAGTGAGGAATCCGATAATTGTAGTGCATAGCTTCGGGGTGGCATCACTCGATGAAGGGCTGGTTCACGAGTGGCCTCCTGGTGCACTCTGAGGAGCCTTACAGCCACGAACGCAACACAATCAATCAGGCCAGTCAGCCAGAACTTCTAGAGACAGGGAATTGTCTGCATTACGTTTTGGGATGAAATCCCTCCCTACCTTAAGTATTTATAGCAAACATGCATTATAGCATTATCGCCAAAGCACAGAGGCCCTCGTGACGAGAGGAACACAATCCTGAAATTGACTAAAACTACAGAGTGCCAACAGGGAGAACAACCGAATACGTCTTAGAAATACAGCATCTCTCCATCGATCTAGAGTCCAACCAAACAGACTGAACGACAGGAGAGAACTTACGGACCCTTGACCACCACGTGTCCCCCGGCCCCGTTGTCTCCATACAGGCCATGTGGGCAGTGGGGGGGGGGGGGGTTACTACATTTCTTTCTTTCTTTCATTCTTTCGATGTTTTCTTGCCTCTATCTCTTCTCGGTTCATGTTTGTAGATATGCGAGCTCTCTGAATGTGAGATGATAAAATAGTATTTAATTTATGTTAGACGAGGTTGTATTATTCAAAGACTTAACCAGTAAGGCCATGCCTATTGATTATGGAGGACTTTCTGATTATTGTTGTTCAAACTCCAGTCAAAACAATGAAGTAAAAATAAATCAATCCTAACCATGGATTGGGCTATGGTACGAAGTAGCCTCACTTATGACAGTGTTTGGGCTGAGATGACGCAGAGGCATGTCATATTTATATACCACCATGAGGTTCTGGAGGTGCTCAAGTGAGACCCCCAGACCAGCAGACTTGGAGGCGCCTGACGAACCCCTCAGGAGTACCAGTGTGTTGGAGAGGGCCGCCTTCCAGCGGCTCTACGTGGAGGGACACCTTTAGAGAGAGCGCAGGCAGGCGGGCATCGAACCCATGAGTCAACAGATATCTATGCAAGGTGGAGCAGTTGGATCAGCCAAGGTCCCGTCACAGCGCCAGTGCAGCGGGGGCTCCCGTCTCTGCAGATTCCACCGCCACACGCCGGGCGGTCCCGTCTAGAAAACACCTCACTGACGCTGCAGTCGGCGCCCCCCCGCGCCCCCCCAACCCCGCCCCCGCGCCCCCCAACCCCGCCCCCCGCGCCCCCCTCGCTCTGCTGGGCGCTCGGTGTTCATTCTTAGCCCTCGGCGTTCAAGCTCTCATCCCAACGAGTCATCTTAGATCTCCATGACTTCAATATAGATCAGCAATGGAAATTAAATGGATTAATGATGAACAACAACCCGGCCGCTCCCTTGGTTGAGGAGGTCTCCCTGCGGTGTCCGTGTGAGTCGTGGCCAGCCTTGCGTTAATTCTGCATGATGCTTTGTTGTGGAAGAGCGCGTCCCACTGATGTGTGTTTGTATCCCTCCCCCCCGCCCCACTGTGTCTGTCCTGGAGCTTGTCACCCAGACCCTTTACTCCTCCTCTTCCTCCTCCTCCTCTCCTCCTCCTCCTCTTCCTCCCCTTTTCCTTTCTTACTTACGTCTTTTTGGTATACCTTCCAACTTTTGGATTTTCTACATTCATATCATTTTTGTAGGCAGCAATATGAGATGTGATTGAAAATGGAATCTGTGCAATGTTGATTAAAGAAAAAAATATAATATATTCAATAAAAATTCTGAAAGCACTTTGTGTTGATGCGGTCGTTTGTTTGTGTGTCTCCCTACGATCATGAACATCTAGTATAACAGCTAACACCTTCCTTCTACCTGAGGTCACAGAGCTGTCGCCTCACCTCCGACTCTCCTGTCCTGTCCGCTGTTAAACTACCTGGCGTTAACCTTTCATACTGGGCAGTGTTTACGGCTGAGCAAAGTCATTGGACAGAAAGGATATATGGTTTATGGTTGAAATCTATACATATTTTCTTTGACATTGATCTTTTTAAAATAATCATGAAGTGGTACATGTCATACATAATGGTAAATAACTGAACCTAAATGTGGAACAATGTTAAAATCAACCAAATCTGCACCTTAAGAAAAAAACTGTTCATTGTGGTCAAAATTGCAGGCTTTATGCCTCTGAGTTTTGGCCAGTATTTATTTATCTATCGAGTTATTCTCATGAGGAGGAGGAGGAGGAGGAGGACGGAGGTTTTCTGCAACAATCGATCATTTTGCAGAGCTTAAGTTTGTCTGGGTGCATTGGGCTCCAGCTGTAAATGCAAAACGAATGAATTAAGACCGAAAACATTCCCAGAACACTTGGGGAACTGGACAGCAACAAGCATTTTCTCTCAAATAATCTAGTCACTTACATCGTAAATCCTGAATTTGGCGCAGGTACATCGTGATGTTCTAGTCCGAGAGCTCCCTGATTCTAACTCAGGAGCCGCTCCACGGTCTGAGGACCAAACGCTGTGCGGCTCAGGAGACCATTTAGGGAGGCTGCTTCTGAAACCCGATGCTCAGGCCGTTCATGTTTGACACGGCCTAAATATTTAAAGGGTCCCATAGTGGGCGCGATGACTGGACCGCGCATCAATCAGGCTCTGGTGGAGCGGATGGCTTCCTGCCGTCTGAGGACCGGCCTGGCACAGCAGTCCTCCTGACCACCTCCGCACGCAGGTCTCAGAGAGTGACGTCATTACAGTGACCGGACTGTTCCCCGTTACGACTCATAAGGACACGATACTGCGCGCTGAAGACTGAGCTCTGATACAGATACGGCCGGACTTTGTTGGGAAACAAAGAACGATTTGTGGCCCTGATGATGTGTTCTGCTTCATGGCTCACAGTCCAGCAGACCGACAGACAGACACCAGACGGACGGATGGACCTGGATAGATGCTCAGCCCTGTGATAGTGCACAGAGAGATGGGGAGAGAGAGACGTGGAGCTTAACTCTGTCCTCCGGGAAAAGACCCCATTGCTCAAGGGGTAAGGCGACACCTGACAGAACAATATCCTCCACCTGACGCCACGCATGCCTGCGGTGAGTACGGCCTCGCCATGGAAACCCGATGCCGCCGTACCGCCGCCGTACCCCCCCCCCGCCGTACCCCCCCTCCCTGAAACCCAACCACGCCAGGCCGCTCCACGCACCTGTTAACGCTACACTTAACGCTAACCTTACACCTAACACTTAGGCAGAAGAACCGCAGACGGAGCGGCTGACACCTCCACCCCCAACTCCACCAACCCCACCTCCACCCCCACCCCCACCCCCATCACCAGTGTCCCTCCCTAGGGGGGGGGGTCACTGGAGGGCGGGGCTGTTTACCATGCAGTGACCTTCTGCTCCGGGGGTCAGACGCTTTTCTTTCTCACTTGATTATATTTAAACGACCGCAAACGAAGGAGTCTGTCTGACGGACAGACGGACGGGGAGACTTTAAGTGCTTTGGCAGAGAGAGAGGGCGCGAGTGAGTGAGTGAGTGAGTGAGTGAGTGAGTGAGTGAGTGAGTGAGTGAGTGAGTGAGTGAGACAGAGACAGAGACAGAGACAGAGACAGAGACAGAGAGCCATAGAGGCAGAGACAGAGACAGAGGGTCATATAATGTTAAGAGAGATTGGTAAAGGAAAGTCATTCTATGGCTTGGCTTGGAAATATATTTTTTCTTGCTTTGTTATTCTTTTCTATCCCGTGTTACTTTTTGTGCTTTGTAAATGTACATCTTCATTCCAATTAAGACCTTTGAATCTAGGATCTCGATGGAACCCCTAAATATAGAGAGTTGGGGTCCAAACATCTGAAGGCCTCCATCACTGCTGACACCTCAAGGTGCGGAGGTCAGAGGTCAGAGGTCACCCCCTCGCCCCTCCCCCTTCTGTCTATAGGGTCCGGCTGCTCTGAAGGTAAGGTGGAGGTTGAGTCTATTTCTGTGCGGAGAGGGAGAAGTGATGATGAGCTGATGAAAGAGACTGAACCGAGGGCTCCCCCTGGCCGTAGAAGGCCCGGACCGGGGGCTAAATCCGGTCCACACTCCCAGAGGGTCATCTGAAGACCCAGCCCCCAACCTGCTCACCTCCTGGCCCGGCAGATCCTTCATACCCTCACGGTCCGACTTATCGGTTTAACTTCAGGGAATCTCGATAGCCTAGCCCTAGCCCTAGCCCTAGCTTAGCCCTAGCTTAGCCCTAGCTTAGCCCTAGCTTAGCCCTAGCTTAGCCCTAGCCCTAGAAAATAGAAAGAAAATAAATAATGGAGCAAATTTCAACGAGTTTCACAAACATCTAAATGCGTGACATGCTGCTGCTCCAGCTGTACCAACCAAAGGAAGAATCTAGGATTGTACATTTTCCCACATCTCCTGGTCGGGGGGGAGGGAGGGAGGGGAGGGAGGGAGGGAGGGAGGGAGGGAGGGAGGGAGGGAGTGAGTAGAGGGAACCGTCTGCTGTTTGTTGTCATGGTAACTGGCAGGGCGGTGAGCGGAGCCGAGAGACAGACTCTGGTAATAGAAGCTTGATCAGGAGCCAGTGTTTCCCGGGCTGCTCTGCTCTCCGCCGTGTGTTCCGACACGACATCGAGTGCAGAAACCCCAGAGCTCCCCCGTACGCTCTCTCTGTGCGTACGGGGCGATGGAGAGGCGTCAGCAGCCGTCGCTCAGTGTGTTGGGGCAACTGGAAAATGAGCAACAAATTTACATTTTGCTGCCACTGTTATCCACTGCGATTTACAACCACACATTCACCCGTTCATGCACACATTCACACCCCTACGGCGGATTCAACCACGCAGGGCGACAGCCAGCTGGTCAGGGAGGAGTCAGGGTGAGGGACACCTCGACACTGTGGAGCCGGGGATCGAACTAGCAACCTTCCGGTTACCAGTCAACCCGCTCTCCCTCCTTATAAACCAATGAAACGTACATAATAAACACTTAACATCTCATTGACCACCTGTTTGTAGAGTTATTGTACGTAATGCTGGTAGTCTGCTATCTACACTGGACCTGATTAGTGCTACATGGGCCCAGGTACAGGCAGGACCCAACACAGGCAATTGATGTTTGCTTTGTGTGAGCATCAAAGCAAAGGTTATTCCGGTTGGAGCAGCAGACAGCTCACAGTGCACATGAGCTGAACGAAGAGACAGCTCAGCGTCGCACATCTGATGCTGCGTTCCAGGGAAGGGTTGAGCACTCTGCGTGTGCAGCTCGTCCTCCTTCATGAAGTGAGGACATCTCTGTGAAATGTTTTCAATGCTAGAGACGTCAGTGTCTGAGAAAGCGGTTAGAGGGTACAATATCCCAGCTGTGACGCGTGTGTAGAGTGGAGTTATTCACTGCATTCAGAGTAAGGAAGCACGTTTCAGACTCATCTCTCATTCAGAAAAAAATACCTTGTTCTTTTATACTTCCTTCCCACCCACACACATGCACGCGCACATGCACAAACACACACACCTACACTTTTTATCAATGATCTAAAAAATTGCGTACATAATAACAGGCAACCATTCACAAGGGTTGACTTGTAGTAGCCTCCTAAATGACGATTTGAGGCTCAACACACTGAAGTAGGCTCAAATCAAGGAAATAATCGCGTACAATGAAATCACTGACTGTTTTTTTTTCCAGTGACATGTGGACAAAATAATTGTAATTGTTCCTCCTTGAGGAAACCATTTGAATTAGCATGACCTTTGTAGGGTTGAAATGTTGTTTTTCCACGACAGAAATAGAATGAAACGGCTCGGAGGGAAACAAAGCCGTCCTCCGATTCAGAACATCACAGTTTGCGGCGGGAAGCTTTGCATAAAATGAGCATCGGTAAATTTAGCCGCTCTTACGTAACACGTAGCGCTCAGTTCGGATCTTTCTGATGAGGCAGAAGAGAGTCACTCGGGCTTCGGCTCTGGGCTCCTCTGCTAATTATTTTTTTGCGGTAAATCCGCAAACATGGCCTGCAGTGACAGCGCCGGGTGAGGGGAGCGAGAGAGCGGGCGAGGGAGCGAGCTCCAGTGACACGATCTGAAGGCTGGGAGGTTGAACTCGGCTCTGAGGGGAGGTTCATAATCCTCAGAGGAGACGCAGCGCTACCTGCCTTCTACTGACAGTAAAACCCTCAGCTGAAGACTTGTGGCAATGGGAAGGCTCACAGTAATATCAACGGTGTTCATATTCAAACAACAGCAGCAGGAAACTGGCTAGCACAGAGGCCTACTGTTACCATTTGTCTTGTAAATAGAACGGTGTTCAAAACAGGTTGTCAAAATAAATAAATCATAAAATGGATTGGTCTATGGTGCATAGTAGCCTAACTTATTACAGAACAGCGTTTGGACTGAGGCTACACAGAGGCTGTTACCACCGTTTGTCATGTAAACAGAGCAATGCAGTAGTAGACAATAAATGCATTTGCTTAGCCTTGTCACAAATCTAGTTCGCTTGGGTCTTTCAACTTAGTCTAAATCCTAACAAACGCCTTGAAGCTCAGCCTGCTCTGAGGGTGATGGTGAAGCCTCCCGCGGTCCCAGGCGACACAGAGCCATTGAAGCAGAGGAAGCCATATCTAATAGACGTCTGCATCCACCAAAGGGCCTCGCAACTCACTGCATCGGATTGGAAGCCAATTATTTATGAATCCGTCCGCTGTTTGACTCTTAAGGCCCAGTCAGTCCTGAACCATCCCCCCGGAGGACAGAGACCTGTCAATCAGACCACAGAGGGACTGAGACAACATGAACCGAGAGCCAGCGTTTCAGAAGCTTGTCTTCCTCCACCGATCACTCTGTCTGCCAGGCTGGTTTAGCTGTTCCACACGGCGCTCAGTTCCCCGTGACCGAACACCCCGAACATCTCCCGGTTCTCCCCATCAGGACTGCCGTGAGCCGGGGAGAACGTGGATCAGAGCGGGAGAGAGGCTAGCGTTACGGAGGCAGACTGAATTGTGGGTAATGCACGTGCTAGTGATGAGCAGTCAGTGACCACGTGTGCTGTGGCTCAACATGAGCCGACTCCTGTGAGGTTGACGGTTTCGATGGTCACTGAGCGCCGCTCAAAGCAGCCATCGGCTCTTTTAATTATTCTCTAGAGAACGTTTAAAGGTGTACTGTGTAGGGTTTAGTGTGCATATTGCATCCAACTCAATTATCAATGTGAATGTGAATGTGAATCAATGTGAATGAAAACCAACCAATTCTTATTTCAATGGAATTATAAATTATTAATATTAGGCACTTATTAGAAACATACTTATGAGTAGAACAGTCCACTGCTGCCACTAAGGCCTCACACTGTGACCTCATGGTGTGAACTTTAACCCCTCTCTTCTCGAAAAACAATGCTTCGATGCTAGCGCCACATGGTAAACAGCGGAATGCTATGATGCTAGCGCCACATGGTAAACAGCAGAATGCTATGATGCTAGCGCCACATGGTAAACAGCGGAATGCTATGATGCTAATGCTACATGGTAAACAGCAGAATGCTATGATGCTAGCGCCAAATGGTAAACAGCAGAATGCTATGATGCTAATGCCACATGGTAAACAGCAGAATGCTATGATGCTAGCGCCACATGGTAAACAGCGGAATGCTATGATGCTAATGCCACATGGTAAACAGCAGAATGCTATGATGCTAGCGCCACATGGTAAACAGAAGAATGCTATGATGCTAATGCTACATGGTAAACAGCAGAATGCTATGATGCTAATGCCACATGGTAAACAGAAGAATGCTATGATGCTAATGCCACATGGTAAACAGAAGAATGCTATGATGCTAGCGCCACATGGTAAACAGCGGAATGCTATGATCCTAATGCCACATGGTAAACAGCAGAATGCTATGATGCTAGCGCCACATGGTAAACAGAAGAATGCTATGATGCTAATGCCACATGGTAAACAGAAGAATGCTATGATGCTAATGCCACATGGTAAACAGAAGAATGCTATGATGCTAGCGCCACATGGTAAACAGCGGAATGCTATGATCCTAATGCCACATGGTAAACAGCAGAATGCTATGATCCTAATGCCACATGGTAAACAGAAGAATGCTATGATGCTAATGCTACATGGTAAACAGCAGAATGCTATGATGCTAATGCCACATGGTAAACAGAAGAAGGCTATGATGCTAATGCCACATGGTAAACAGAAGAATGCTATGATGCTAGCGCCACATGGTAAACAGCGGAATACTACGATGCTAATGCCACATAACAGTGGATTGCTACGATGCTAATGCCACATGGTAAACATGGTTCTTCTTACCGTGGGCGTCATCCAGTCTCACAGCGGGCTCACATGATTGGCCCCAGCAGCCTGGGGTCGGGTTGCAGGTCACTTCATGTGTGTCGGACTGGGGAGTGTGTGTGGATGACGGCTGCTTGACGCAGCCTCACCTGGGTCACACTGATTGGCCTCTGGTGAGGCTGCACACCTGTAGCTCGTTGAGTAACCAGTGAGCACAGGTTGAACCAGCCTCACCACTCACTCACAGTTTCAGAATGGGTCAGCAGCCGGATGGACCGCTGTCGTCAAACTCGCAAAGCACCATGGGTGCGTGTGGCCCCGACATCGCTACATGACAGTGGTCGCTTACTTATTGATTGAAATTCCCAGATGGGAAATTTAGGGAATAGTTATTAGTAATTATTGTTACAATAAGTATTAAGTTAGTATGTGAATAAAGTTTTGAATTGTTTTTGAATTATTCTTGAAGTGTTGACCCATTGTTTTGTGTATGTTACCACAATCAGCCGGTCCAAAGAACTGCTCTGCTGGAGATCCAAGTGACGAGCTCCCTTTCATCCAGGACGGCCGTTTGGAGAGACCAGTAGGCCTCCCTCAAAAACAAAAAAGTATTTGATGCCGAGTGATCTGATTGGACGAGCTGATAAAGGCCTGAGACCACCACAGATGCCTGATTCTAAACTTTTCCCATCAGAGCAAAAAAACAAATCTAAAATCAATTGCGTTCCCCCGCTTTAACAAGGGCTGGAGTAATTGTTTTCATGATTTCGTAATAAAATGAGAAAAACAAAGTGTTTCTGTTCTGCCTGTTTATTTTCATTCAATCATTTACGTCAAGTATTTTATCCAAAGTGTCTTCCAGGAGAGGCCGACAGCTGAGCATTCAATCAATATTAAATAACCAAAGTGCTCGGAGCTGCAGGAGCACGTTCCTGGAACAGAAGAACGGTGTAGACGTACGCAGGCGTCAGTGTGTGATCTGTCAGCTGGAATCGCAAACAAAGGTCCTCTTTTTCAAACAAACTCTGCAACAACACTATAGTAGGCTTGCTGGCGTATTCTCCCATTGTTCAAACATAGTCAAACAAGTCACAGGGGCGTCCTAACACCAGGTCTCTCGGGTCCTGTGTTGTAGGCTGAGTCTGAATTCATCGCTAGGCAACATATCCATCACATCACCTCTGCTGGTAACCTCAGAGCGACAGAGAAGGGGATCAGTATGCAGAGGAAATGGTTTGTGGAGTGTGTGCCCCGCTGTCACTGCGCTCTGACGTTGGGAGGAATGGAAGATGGCATGATTGCTGCAATATATTCTGAGTCTTGCATCGAGGGGATGGCGGTGTGTCTTAATGTGGGGCATCCATCCTTCCTCTACCGTGTATACAGGAGACCGACACGTAGAGCTTTATTTGGGGATTACAAATACATTTCCAACTGACATTTCAAATGGAATTAAACTTATGAAATGCCAGCAACAACGCTGAGACAAATGTTCTATTTTTTTCTATTAAAGCAAGTTAGGCGATGAAGAACGATTCCTCCCAGAAACGGAGAGAGCAGAGGGCGATTTAATATCAATCTGTCAATGAACTGAGTGAGAGTCTTCCTCTTCCCTCCTCCTCGTCGCTGTGGAGGACACGCTGGGTCGCCACGGAGGCAGATGGACGGGGCAGCGTCTCCGAAGGACGATTAGTACGCTCGACGCGTGATGTTGCTCGCCACATGTTGGGCAGATCAAATCTGTGACCTCATCACAGATGCTGCTCCCCAGTGACAGGAGGCGGGAGGTGAGCTCCGGCCGTCGGCTGTGATCGAGGTGCTTCATGGTCAGTGTGTGGAGGCCGGCTGCCTTTAGTTCGTTGAGTTCAGTCGGGGATACTTTAGGTCGACTCTCTCTTATGATCCACCTCCTTCTGTGCAATTTATCATCAATGCAATCGTATGCAAATATTCATCAAAAGTCTGGCCCCATAAAGTTTGTATCAAAACAACGGATGTTTATAAATGATCCGCTGTGTACTTCATCACTAATGCATCAGGGGGGGGGAGAGAGAGAGAGAGAGAGAGAGAGAGAGAGAGAGAGAGAGAGAGAGAGAGAGAGAGAGAGAGAGAGAGAGAGAGAGAGAGAGAGAGAGAGAGAGAGAGAGAGAGAGAGAGAGAGAGAGAGAGGAGAGAGAGAGAGAGAGAGAGGAGAGAGAGAGAGAGAGAGAGAGAGGAGAGAGAGAGAGAGAGAGAGAGAGAGAGAGAGGAAGAGAGAGAGAGAGAGAGAGAGAGAGAGAGAGAGAGAGAGAGAGAGAGAGAGAGACGGCCTCAAGCGAACACGACCCTGGCCGTCTGGACCACACCAGGCCCCCCTCAGACCTGCGTGGTGTTCCTATGGTGCGTATGGATGCATTGGAAGTAAGCTTCAGGGCTAAGCTAACAACAACACCTACTCTGTGAGCGGTTCATTCACCTTATTTGTCAGTGTCTGTGTGTCCTGCGGTCTATTCCTCACGTTCCTTCTGACAGCCTTGTTTTGTTTCCTCTGTCGACGTGCTCCAGGAATACATTTGACCCACCCTGTGGCTCTGGGAGCCGACCGCTCACGGCCCCGGACACTTTAACACTGTTTACATGCTGCTCACAAGACGGGGAGCAGAGTGGAGACGACAGATGAGTGGATGATCCGTGGGGGGGGGACGGGGACGTAGCCTGGCTACGACACAGTAGACCTCATCCAAGGCCAACACAACGTATCAAGGATTCATCTTTTCCTCACACACACACACACACACACACACCACTAAATCAAATTAACCAGAATATATTAGAGGAAAACGAATGTGTTTGTAACAATATTTAGTGATGTTGAGGGCAGAAAAGAGATCGTCGTTAATCTCTTTGTAATGAGCTCAAGTCAACCAAAGAGAGACTGATAGCATTCAGCTCTCTGAGTTCATTGTTCAGCGCTGCTCATGAAGCAGAACATGCCGTTGTACACACAGCTTTCAGATGTTTGCATTGATTATGATCCTGTTCACAGAAAATAGATTTGGAAAACTAACTCCATAGGCCTAGATCGATAATCCTATAGACCATTCTTATTAATATTTCTATATCTGTCGTGTGTGAGCTTGTGAGGTTTGGTTCCAGTATTGTCCACCTTGACATTGAACACAGACTATAGATGCTAAATTGCTTTGCCTGTGGTGAACATGACTCTATCTTCAGCGAATTATAATTCAAAACAGCGTGAGAGAAGCCCACTGCAGGAGAGACGCTCCTGAAAGGTTGTTTTGGTGTTTGGCTGCTTCCCGGCTGGTCTTGTGCTTCTGAAGGGCTGCTTTCCCGGTGGTCTTGTGCTTTTGCATGGCTGCTTCCCGGCTGGTGGTGTGCTTCTGAAGGGCTGCTTCTCGGCTGGACTTGTGCTTCTGAACACCTGCTCTCCGGCGGGTGTTGTGCTGGCCTCTGTGGATCACCAGGCAGGGTGAGGCTTGGGCCCGGGACCAGCGGGGTCCAGGGTATTCTGGGTGAGGGCTTGGGCCCGGGACCAGCGGGGTCCAGGGTATTCTGGGTGAGGGCTTGGGCCCGGGACCAGCGGGGTCCAGGGTATTCTGGGTGAGGGCTTGGGCCCGGGACCAGCGGGGTCCAGGGTATTCTGGGTGAGGGCTTGGGCCCGGGACCAGCGGGGTCCAGGGTATTCTGGGTGAGGGCTTGGGCCCGGGACCAGCGGGGTCCAGGGTATTCTGGGCTGGGCCTCAGGCTGCTGCCGAGCGACTCCTCTGCTTTATATGCAGGACCTTCTAATGAGTTATGGACGCTGTCTGCTTATGAGTAATGCGGCCCCTGCCTCCTCTACTGCTGACTCCTACAGAAGAGAAGGAGATTTTTCACCCAAAAGATTCCCCAAGCTTGGTCTGCATGGAACGAAGTGCATTCACACACTCTTAATGATCTCCTATCTCCATAATTGCCGGCACGCAGTGGGGTGGTTCATGTTTAGCGTTGCCAATGACAATAACTCGCCAATAATTTTCCTTTAAGGACGGAACACAAGTGTATGTCATGGACGCGTATCAGACATACTTCATGGATGACGTAGTGTGAATAGCAGGGGAGTGTACCGGCTATTTGTGGCTTTATGTTCATTTTAGGTCTGAATCTGAGTGCTGGCGGTGGCTCTCTCCGGCCCGTGGGGACGGGGCTATGCCAGAGCGTAGAACACATGAACAATACCGTTTGTTCCTCATCTTCACTTCTGTTTAAAGTGGAACTAAACTGGGGAGATGTGATGTGAAGCTTCACAAGAACCCAGCAAGGAGCCAGGAACCGGCTCCCTTTGAAGGACACTCGTTCACTCGTTCCCTCGTTCCCTGAGTAGGACCACTCGGTCACGTTAATCACCCAGGCAGGCAGAGAAATGTGAATCATTCTGTTCTATTTCGCCATTTTCCATCTCAATCTAACCAACGTCATTTCTGCTTCTGATTATTTTGGGTTTGTATCTGACAATATGAAATGACTCCTTCCTTTTGTCAAGCCCAGGTGAGCTCCTTTACTTGGAAATACATCATACTGAGGCGGAGCGGACCTGAACGCCGTTTCACCTCGACTGTAAACAACACACCCGACGCAAGGAGAGGAGGAGCAGTCTGGTGGTGTTAGTGGTGATGGAGGTGGTGGAGGTGGTGGTGATGGAGGTGGTGGTGGTGATGGAGGTGGTGTGGAGGTGGTGGAGGTGGTGGTGGTGGAGGTGGTGGTGGTGGTGGTGGTGGAGGTGGTGGAGGTGGTGGTGGTGGTGGGTGGGGGTGATGGTGGTGGTGGTGGTGGTGGTGTGGGCAGTGGGAGGGTGGACGTAAAGCTCCGTCTACGCTGGCTGCTGCTGAACGACAGTTCGTCTCCCGTACAGAAGACTGAACAAACAGCAACACGATGAACTGTCCCCTGCATCACAGGGAGGGAGGGTCCACACACACACACACACACACACACACACACACACACACACACACACACACACACACACACACACACACACACACACACACACACACACACACACACACACACACACACACACACACACACACACACTCACACTACCCAACGCTGAAAGACTGAATCCAGCCAACGCTAGTTCCAGGGTTGCGGTTCTCGTTCGTCGCTTCTAACACGGCGCTATCTTCCGAGCAGCAGGCTAACCTGTCAGCTTCACTTAGCGCCCGCTGCTACCTCGAGCTACGCTAACGGCGGCGTGTGCTTCGTCTCTCCGTCACGTGCAGTGTGGCACAACAAAGCTCCGAGCTGACGATTCAAGCGGAAACACCATCCCCTTCAACTTAGAGCATCCAATTATCTGTAATTGGCCCCTTTTGCTATCAATAAACATTTTAATTCTACTTTATTTCCTATTCATCTACCGTATGAACTCACTGTGGTTTTGGAGGGCTTGGAGGCCCGGGTTCTGGCAGCTATCACTGCAGGTAAGGGTTGTTTACCACATAACACTGCTTTAACAGGAGCCAACACACCCTGCTGCTGATCCTCTAATATAACCCCGGGAAATCCATCTCCATCCTCTCAATGATCTGTTAGATCGCTGCCAAAAACACGACCTCTGCCAGTTATTGTCTCCGTCCTCCGGTCTCGCTGTCTCATCAGACCGGGGCCTCCTCTCGAGGCTTAGGGTGCCGCCGTTTGACCTCTGCGGTGGTTAACGTCGGCCTCCCAGTTGTTTAGGGTGATGGAGAATTCCCTATATTACGGTATGGTAGCTGAGTAAAGTTTATCCATATACCAAGATGAATGCTGTGAGTGCTTGATACGATTGGCCACTTGACGCGTATTATGTGTCAAGTTTGGTTAGGACTGATGAGGCATATTTTCTAAATGAAATATATAGCACTAACAGCATAGTGTTGATTAGTTGATCTCGATCTGTGATAAGGATTTAACAGAGGATCACTCCCATGTTTGTGTCTCCAAGCCCCTCCTGTCCCCATGGTATCAGGAGAAGCGTCTCTTTTTTTGAGACAGGGTTACACCGCGGATGCTGCTATCATCTCCGTTTCATTCTGGAAGCGTTCAGGAATAAAATCGACCTGACTGTTTGCATGTGGTTTGAAAAGCCAAACTATCACAGCTCAAAGAAGATCTCTGGACCTGCCCTCTGCTCTGAGCTGCGGCGTCGCCTCAGACAGAACTCCAGCTCATCTGAAAGCAGAGCACACAGCGAAATTTCCACTTCAGTGGAACCCCTCGGAAAGACGTGTCACAAGGGAATCACAAATACAGCGCGGTAAACCGCAAAGACAACTGACGCAGACATCCTCCTCTCCGGGGCTCAGAGAGGATCCTGCTCCGCCGATACTGCGATACGCTATCGACTGCAGACCCAACGTCTGACTATTTTTGGTCATTTATTTCCTTTTAAATATCATTGGCATCAAATGATTGTTATTGGCTCAAAGTGCACTTCACAGTTTAAAATACTGCTTAAGCAATATGTCTCAATCTGTATCCTTGGACAACGTGTACACAAACGGAAGTACTACAATAAGAGATGTCCCCAAAAAGGAACCACACAGGTTCACTCTCATTCTTCACTGATTTTGTGACTAAGTTTTTGTTGTCGACCACAATCCAGAGGTTCACTGACGCAACACGTAGCAACAGAGAGGCTGTTGAAATAAGTGTTGAAGGTCGTTGATTGTCTCTAAGGTCTTCATTTGTACGAACAGGACACGACCAATGAGCATGTCTGCTGACGGCAGGAAGTCTTAAATAAAGCTTCTAGGATTAACAAACAAAGTGACCAAACCTTAATCTGTTGAAGATGTTGTTCTTCACGGTGTCCACTAACTCGGGACCCCATAGCCGCATGAGGAGGAGCTCTTATGTCAGATAAGCGTCTGGAGAGATCTGAGCGCTGATCATCTCAGTGGGCATTAATCTGCTTCCTGCTCTGACCACGTCCCAGTGAGCCGCTACCCGGCCCGCCACCCCCAGCCGGGACCACCGGCCCCCCAGCCGGGACCACCGGCCCCCCGGCCGGGACCACCGGCCCCCATCCCGGCCCCCAAATTGAACCACCGCCCCCTAATATCAGGGTGTATCAGGGCTGCCTGTGGCCCCCGCCTGCTACTCCTCCATCATCTGGGGAGGAGGTCTGTGTGGTGGCAGACCACCCTCCACCCCCCTCCCCCTGGCTCTGCCCTGCCACAGCCTCGCTCTGCGGGGGCGATGTCTCGTTTAGCATACAACCAGGCCTTCATTAGCAGCCCTTAATTACTACCTGGGAACGAGGGGCGGTCGAGGGCCTCCGGTCGATAACACCGTTCCACACCCCGTGATTCACACACTCTCTCTAGTCCGGTGTTGTTTTTGTTGTTGTCGTTATCGGTCTAAACGTGCGGTTATTTTCCGTAGATAAGTGTGTATTTAGGTTATATTCTAGTAATAAAAGCGTAAACTTAACCTTCAGGTCTAACAGAGTGAACCGATCAGTAGCGTGAGGCCATGGGTCGGGCAGTGAACCCCGTATCAGCGCTGAAGGCTTCGCTGCCATCAGGTACCTCATCGCGGTGCCTGTGGTTTTTTAATTTTTAATTTCCTCCGTTTCCTTTGGTGGGGCTTAGTGCGTCGTTATCAGCTTGGTCCCTACCCCGGTGCCTGCGTCCCACGGCTCCTCACTCAGCTGCTGTTGTTTGTCCTGTTTCATTACTTTATAATCCTCCTCCTCTAGTTCCCCCTCTGGTTTCCACCTGACAGAAGACAGGCAGCAGCATGACGCGTATCAGGCCCACCCTGACGCCCCACAGTGGGAGGGTCCGTCGCCCACTACCTCAGGGTTCCTTCCAGCCCAGCGTCCGTGATAGCAGGCGGCCCCCCCGTCCATCCTGTCTCCTTGCTCTCTGATTATCTACTACTTGTGGTACAGAGGTCTGCTCCTGAATCGTTTTGACAAGACACCGTCGTCACGCAGCAGGGAACGAAGTATCATCTGTGGTGCTCCACTGCGCACCTCATGTACTCAGCATCTTTCTACCATGGAGACAATAGATGAACCAGCAGTAGTTATCCAAGCCCTTGTTTGTCTATTGGTGAAACGGTTGTTCCAAATGCATTCTGGATCCGCTCCCATCCAACCGATGAACAGATCGAGCTTTTTGTCCTTTTCAATAACTGATGATCATACCATGTTGCAGAGAGCCTACATTATAATATAAATAATATTACTCATCCCAACTAGGGACTAGAACGTACTGGTACAGAATCCTTGTTATGAGTCTGGTCGGTGCCAGGTTCCCTGGGTTCCAAAAGGGCGAAGAAGAGCGAGTTTAAACGGAGTAGACAGGCTGACCTTTAGCAAGGTACACGCCTCCGGTCGCCCACCACAGAGACGTGACATCCATCCTCTGTCGATTCAAACAGGCTTAGCGCTCTGCTCTTTTCCCAAGACGTTTGGGAAGAGAAGAAACACAGACATTTATAAAGACATGAACACAGCACTGTCGATTGATGTCGGCAATCACTTCTCAGCTGGGTTTACCCTCAAACACTCGTTCTGTGTCTCAGGACACGTTCCAGCGGTCGCTGAAGCCTCAGCAGCCACCAGGTCGATGTGATCTCAGGGGAAGCCGGAGCATTGTCCGGTCCTACAGAGAGTGCTGTGCTGTGCAGGTCTGTCGTGAGTTAGCCTAAACTACGTGATGTGCAGTTCAGCCACGCTCATCAAACAAACAATGGACTTCAACTATGTTAAAGCACACATGATCAAACCGCACGTTCAAAATCGGAATATCATATCGCAATTTCTTACAGAATTGCAATTCGATCAGGAGGGACGAGTATTTTATGTGAACAGTCAGTGACAGCAACACGTTTGGGCGATCAGACACCATTACATGATTCCTGGGGTGGACGACCCCCCCTGATGGGGTCCAGACGGTGGGGGTGGGTTGACTCTGGATGCAGTCCTCTGCCCCGGAGGACACCATCTCTGGAGGGGGTGGAGGAGGGAGGGGGTGGAGGAAGGGGTGGAGGAGGAGGACCTGAAGGATGGGGACGTGGATGAGGGGGAGGTGGAGGAGAAGCGGGTGGTGGAGGAGGAGGTGGAGGAGAAGAGGGTGGAGGAGGGAGGGGTGGAGGAGAAGAGGGTGGAGGAGAGGGAGGAGGTGGAGGAGGGGGAGGTGGAGGAGGATGAGGTGGAGGAGGAGGGGATAGAGGAGGAGGAGGTGGAGGAGGAGGTGGAGGAGGCTGGGGGTGGAGGAGGACGTGGAGGAGAAGAGGGTGGAGGAGGGGGTGGAGGAGGAGGAGGGGGGGAGGTGGAGGAGGAGGAGGTGGAGGAGGAGGGGATAGAGGAGGAGGAGGTGGAGGAGGCTGGGGGTGGAGGAGGACGTGGAGGAGAAGAGGGTGAAGGAGGGAGGGGTGGAGGAGAAGAGGGTGGAGGAGGGAGGGGGTGGAGGAGGAGGAGGTGGAGGAGGGGGGGGGTCGAGGAAGAGGAGGGAGGAGAAAGGAGGAGGAGGAGGGGTGGATGAGGGAGGGGGTGGAGGAGAGAGGAGAGTAGGAGGGAGTGGGGAGGAGGAGAAAGGGTGGGGGAGAAAGGGTGGAGGAGAAGGGGAGGGAGGAGGAGGGCAGACACCAGCCTCAAGAAAAACAGCAACAGGCATGAAGAGAGCTGCAGAGATGGACTGGTACTCCTATTACTGCATAAAGTCCTGATTGGTTGAGAGATGAAAGGGGAGTGGCCTGTGATGACAGCGTGGGAATCTAGAAGCCAGCGTAGACACATGAGGAGTAGAGAGGAAAGTCCTCTTCCTGATTGAACTTTTGTTTTAGCGACATTACAAATGGTATCAGCGCTCAGATCGTTGTTATATTGTATTGCCGGGTCCTGGCCGATTCCGTCCACTGATGAAGGATCCCCCTTCACTACCAGGGAAGGAGGTAATCGATTGGCAGCACCGCGAATAACATTGACCCACATCGCTCAGCTGCCAGCGCGTCATTGGTTGGGCGTGAGTCCGGCTGGCTACCTCTCCCTCTCTCTCTCTCTCTCTCTCTCTCTCTCTCTCTCTCTCTCTCTCTCTCTCTCTCTCTCTCTCTCTCTCTCTCTCTCTCTCTCTCTCTCTCTCTCTCTCTCTCTCCTCTCCCTCTCTCCCTCTCTCCTCTCTCTCTCCCTCTCTCTCTCTCTCTCTCTCTCTCTCTCTCTCTCTCTCTCTCTCTCTCTCTCTCCCTCTCTCGCTCTCCCTCTCCCCCTCCCTCCCCCTCTCCCTCTCTCTCTCTCCTGGGGGTCTGAGGACTCGCTCTGTCCATTCATCAACTCATCTTGTCAACCGTCGTTTCCTTTTTGTTTTTCCCCACAGATGGAAAATGGGCGCTGATCAAAATAGCGCGCGGCTTCAAGAACAGAAGAGCGTTGTTGTCTCTGCAGGGTGAGAGCATCAGAGTACCGCCGGCTTTGGCCCCACGCTCCCCTCTGGGCCACCGAGGACCTTCCATATATTATATATATATATTATATATTATATATATAATATATATATATATATATATATATATATATATATATATATATATATATATCCACACATTACGGCTATTTGTGAAACCTAAAATTAATGCGCCGAAAATACAAACAAGAATAAACTGCTGGACCTGAGATGAACACACGCTGTTCCTGCTGAAGCCGTCTGCCTGCCCCCTGTCCAGGGGGTCCCCTTCACAGGACGGGACACGCAGACCCTTGGAGGTGGACCCCCCCTCGGCCCCCCCCCCCCCCAGTACACCAGCAGTAAAGCCGTAGTTCGCTGCTTTCAGGTTGAAAGGAAAGAAAATAAATAAAGGAAAGGGAGCAGCTTCATGGTTCTGTTGATGATACTGTAGTAGAGATGTGTGTGTGTGTGTGTGTGTGTGTGTGTGTGTGTGTGTGTGTGTGTGTGTGTGTGTGTGTGTGTGTGTGTGTGTGTGTGTGTGTGTGTGTGTGTGTGTGTGTGTGTGTGTGTGTGTGTGTGTGTGTGTGTGTGTGTGTGTGTGTGTGTGTGTGTGTGTGTGTGTGTGTGTGTGTGTGTGTGTGTGTGTGTGAGCAGTAGCACCTGTAGTGGTCTGCAGCACCTGGCTCCTTGATGGACAGCAGATAAACCACCAGGCCGTGTCGACGCCGTACTCGCTATAGACCAGCTATAACACCAGCTATAACACACACTGCTATAAACACACACGCTATAAACACACACGCTATAAACACACACGCTATAAACACACACACTGTAAACACACACGCTGTAAACACACACGCTATAAACACACACACTGTAAACACACACGCTGTAAACACACACATCAAAATAGTTGAGGGAGGGGGGGTGAGAGACAACGAGAAGACGCCCACACTCACAGGACGGGCCGGCTAATGCTGCACCCCACGCAGCTGAGCTATATCTGGGGCCCTCCACCCCCTCCACCCCCTCCACCCCCTCCGCCACCTCCACCACCACCACCACCACACCACCACCACCACCACCACTCCACCACCACCCACCACCACCACCTACCACCACCACCACCACACCACCACTCACCACCATCACCACCACCACCACCACTCACACCACCACCTCCACCACCACCACCCCTCCACCACCACCTCACCACCACCAACACACCACCTCCACCACCACCTCCACCACCACCACCACCACCACCACCACCTCCACCACCACCACCACCTCCACCACCACCTCCACCACCACCACCTCCACCTCCACCTCCGCCTTCAACACCACCACCCCCACCACCCCCTCCACCACCACCAGCACCCCCCCCCATCTGTCCCCATGCCCGAGGCCCTGCCAGAGTGCTGCTGAAGGTGTGAGGCTGTGAATTTATGATTTATGATCCGAGCGGACGAGCGGAGCGACGGTGCGATGCTTTGTTCCTCCGACCAGTGGGTGTGACATGCTGGGATAAAAACGGAGAATGAGACACAGAGTTAAGAATGTGTGTAGAGTGCGTGCGTGCGTGCGTGCGTGCGTGCGTGCGTGCGTGCGTGCGTGCGTGCGTGCGTGCGTGCGTGCGTGCGTGCGTGCGTGCGTGCGTGCGTGCGTGCGTGCGTGCGTGCGTGCGTGCGTGCGTGCGTGCGTGCGTGCGCGCGCGTGCGTGCGTGCGCGTGCGTGCGTGTGTGTGTGTGTGCCCTCCATGTTCAACCTCTGTAGCCACGGGGACACGTTAACACATCAGCCTGCCGATGCACCAGGCACTGCTGAGGAGGAGTCTTTTTGGTTTTTGATCATGAGGTCGTCTGCACCTTTGACCCCAACCTAGAGGACGCCTTTCAGACCAAGGTCATCAAATACCAACCACTCCTCCATACAACCTCAGGCTATCTGTGTTCATATTCGTTGTATCCACAGGTTGAGCCACACTGACATCAGGCCAGGAAGCCGTCGGGGGAATGTTCTTCAATCAAGGGAACGTTTGTTAGAACTACACAGAGTGCATTCTGCAACCCCTCCACCCAACCACGGCGTTAGGTGAAGACCGTAGGTCAGCAACGACTCCAGCAATACATTTATGAACCTTTATGTTATTATTACTGTATTAGCACATGGTTATCTCCTGCTCTGTAATGTGCAGTATGCAGAGGGTCAGTACTGCAGAGGGTCAGTACTGACAGTACTGACCCTCTACTGCAGTACTGACCCTCTACTGCAGAGGGTCAGTACTGCAGAGGGTCAGTACTGACCCTCCACTGCAGAGGGTCAGTACTGCAGAGGGTCAGTACTGCAGAGGGTCAGTACTGTCAGTACTAACCCTCTACTGCAGAGGGTCAGTACTGACCCTCCACTGCAGAGGGTCAGTACTGACCCTCTGCAGTGGAGGGTTAGTACTGTGGAGTACTGACTCTCCGCAGTACTGACCCTCTGCAGTACTGACCCTCCACTGCAGAGGGCCAGTACTGTCAGTACTGACCCTCTGCAGTACTGACCCTCCACTGCAGAGGGCCAGTACTGTCAGTACTGCGGAGGGTCAGTACTGACAGTACTGACCCTCTGCAGTACTGACCCTCCAATGTGGACCCTGCAGTACTGACCCTCCACTGCAGAGGGCCAGTACTGTCAGTACTGCGGAGGGTCAGTACTGCAGTAGGCTCTCACGGTACAGATGGGGGGTGGGGTACGGCGGGGTGGGGGGGGGGGGGGGTTGCGGGGTGTGTCGTAACGTCCGTCCAGCTCAGCGGCCTGCGCTGAGAACGCCCTTCCTGGGAACAAGTGTGAGTACTGAGGTCAGTTCATGTAGAGTTATATCACTGCTCGCCGCCTCCTAACAGCGCCCCAGGAGTGAGACAGACAGCCGCCCATGAGTGAGACAGACAGCCGCCCCGTAGAGTGAGACACACAACCGCCCAACCGGAGGGACGTACACATAATATATAATAATCACGGAATAATCACGCATGTATGGATGTGTGTGTGTGTGTGTGTGTTTGTGTGTGTGTGTATGTGTTTATCTGTGTGTGTGTGGGTGTGTGTTTGTGTCTGATAGTGTGTGTGTCTGTGTGTGTGTGTTGTGTGTGTGTGTGTGTGTGTGTGTGTGTGTGTGTGTGTGTGTGGTGTGTGTTTGTGTGTGATAGTGTGTGTGTGTCTGTGTTTGTGGTTGTGTGCGTGTGTCTGTGTGTGTCTGTCTTTGTGTGTGTGTGGGTGTGTGTTTCAGTGTGTGTGTGGGAGTGTGTTTGTGTGTGATAGTGTGTGTTTGTGTGTGTGTGTGTGTGTGTGTGGTCTGTGTGTGTGTGTGTGTGTATGTCTGTGTGCGTGTGTGTGTGTGTGTGTGTGTGTCTGTGTGTGTGTGTGTGTCTGTGTGTGTGTGTGTGTCTGTGTGGTGTGTGTGTTTGTGTGTCTGTGTGTGTGTGTGTGTGTGTGTGTGTGTGTGTGTGTGTGTCTGTGTGTGTGCGTGTGTGTGTGTGTGTCTGTGTGTGTGTAGCATGTATACCCTGCCATATCTCCGATGACATAACCGCCTCTCTTTCTGTCCTTTCTCTGTTTTTTTCTTCCCAAACGGAGATGTTGTTTTGTGAAACCCATTTGCGTTGATTGAAAGCGATTGTGTACGTTGTGTGTTCCTGGTGATGGAGGGCAGGGCCAGGGTGCGCTGATGTGTGTTGTGGTGCGTGTGATACGAACGTGAGCCGAGGTAAGACCCCCGACGTATCGTCTGACACGCGGCAACAACAAGCGTGCATCCGGGGAGGGGATTCACTTCCCGAGACGGCAGGCTAATCGCTTCAGACGACTGGCGTGTTGAATCACCCTCTATGACACCCCCACCTCCACGTCTGAGGAGAGTACCCCCACCCGGGGGACGGGGGG
>OLKM01000668.1:0-2500 GCA_900291075.1 Melanogrammus aeglefinus
CATCGCTGCGCTTTATTTGGCTGTGGGAGTCCGATGGAAGTCCGTAGGACTGTCGACCCACGCTCCTCTCTTTCTTTGTTCCTGTTCCGGTACAACACAATCCTTGGCGTGTTGTACAGGACAGGACGGCTGGCACACTGCGATGATGAGGTTTTTGCGGTCCTTCTCATTGCCGCGTTCTGTCCTCTCCGTCTCTCTAGCCAGTGAACGTCGGTCCAAGTCTCACGCTGATTTGGCTATTGCGCGCGCGTATGAGCGTAAAAAGTTACATTTTTTGAACTCCTCGTACGCGCGTATATGTACGCGCGTATATATACGCGCCTCATACGCGCCTAACGCGAGTAAAATGTTGCTTATACGCGTGTAACGCGTGTACGCGTCTCATACGCGCGTAAACCAATGGATCCCTCTGGAAAAATTGCCGATTTTATACGCGTGATACGCGGGTAATGCTTTTGGTGTGGCCGTACCTTTATGCACCCCTCTCCTCCGGCGCCGGCCACGAGGACGGGGGGATGTTTGGTTCACGGTAACCTCAGCGTTACATCACCGGGTGTGGTACTCCCTGAGGCTCCTCCTCTCCGGGGGTTCTCTGAGGCTCCTCCTCTTCGGGGGTTCTCTGAGGCTCCTCCTCTTCGGGGGTTCTCTGAGGCTCCTCCTCTGCGGGGGTTCTCTGAGGCTCCTCCTCTCCGGGGGTTCCCTGAGGCTCCTCCTCTCCGGGGGTTCCCTGAGGCTCCTCCTCTCCGGGGGTTCTCTGAGGCTCCTCCTCTGCGGGGGTTCACTGAGGCTCCTCCTCTGCGGGGGTTCACTGAGGCTCCTCCTCTCCGGGGGTTCCCTGAGGCTCCTCCTCTCCTCTGCGTGGCGACGGGACGGCCCGCGACGGCGCCGCCGCCACGTTCTGGTTCTGTCAAAACGTTTGCTTTCTGGGGCCAAGTGGTGGTTGGTCTTTGCACCAGGAAGCACTTTGGGTCGTCTTCTACTCAGGGACACCACCACCACCACCACCACCACCACCACCACCACCATCCACCTCCCCCACCTCCACCACCACCACCACCACCTCCACCACCTCCACCTCCACCACCACCACCTCCACCACCTCCACCTCCACCACCACCACCACCACCACCTCCACTATCCACACCCCCACCTCCACCACCACCTACCTCCCACCGTCCACCACCACCCCCCACCTCCATCCTCCATCCCCACCACCTCCCCCACCTCCCACCTCCACCACCAACCACCCCCACCTCCACCACCTACACCACCCACCTCCCCAACCTCCACACCACCTCACCTCCACCCCATCCACCCCACCACCACCACACCACTAATCCTCCTACCACCACCTCCACCACCACCACCTCCACCACCTCCACCTCCACCACCTCCACCCCTCACCCCTCACCACCACCACCACCTTTGCATGAGCAGTGAGATTGAATCATTAAATATCATCTCTGTCTGGTGAATAGAGAGGCGGGCACACTGCCTTCAGCCCAAAGCGCTGTGGCTGGGATCAGCTTCCTGACAGACGTTCCCGTGTGCTACACCTCACAGCTCAATGGGAACTAGATCCCAAAGTCATCCCGACCGAACCCAAAAAAGTGATAATCAGAATAATGATTGACAACACCCCCAACAACTGGGCTGTAGAGATCCAATGAGGCGCTCTGTCCCGGGACTCATCCCGGGACAGAGCGCCTGGCTCTGGAGACAACGCTGGGAACAGGGTTCATCCTGGTGGTTCTGGGGCTCATGTCGTCCAGCGCCCCTGTTCCTACAGTCTGCTCCCAGAGCCTGGACCATCCCCAGCAGCCCCATGGGGCAGCGTCTGTGCTGAGGTATGAGATCAACTTGTACCGGTTGTTACATAATCCAAACAGAAAATAGGAATCTGGGAAGAGAAAACATGTCAGCTGACGCCACCGGAGACACGCTGCTGCTGGTGTCAACAATGGTCCCCTGTCCTCCCTTCAGTTCAAACACACCAGCTGTAAACAGCATGTTTGTTGTTGTTTGTTTAGTCGGCGGGGCCAACCATAGATGTACCCCCCCCCCCCTGGACCTCATGCCCAGGACTGAGCTCAGGGCTCCAATGAGCAACACCCCCTCATCAGAGCATCGTTCACCCTTCAGACATTATTAGGATGGACATGAAACAGACACGGCACGTGAGCAAGCGTGTCAATTAAGATATATTAACGATATATAATATTTATATATATAATATATATATAATATAATAATAATAATAATATTATATATTAATAATAATATAATATATTAATAATAATATAATAATAATAATATATATATAATAATTCATTCCCCCCCTCCTCCACCTCCTCCTCTCCTCCTCTTCCTCCTCCTCTTCCTCCTCTGCTCCTCCTCCACCTCCTCCTCTTCCTCCTTCTCTTCCTCTTCCTCTTCCTCCTTCACCTTCTCCACCTCCTCCTCTTCCTCATCCTCCTCCTCTTCCTCTTCCTTTTCCTCC
>OLKM01000668.1:10000-30405 GCA_900291075.1 Melanogrammus aeglefinus
TGAACAATCTAACAAAACTCTTTAAATAGACCAACTCAAGTCACATTTTAGACATACGTAGTGAAAGGTACTTAAACTAACTACTTTGCTCTAGCTGTTCCCAGCAAAAACAAAATCCTAGCGGTGAGTTTCTTTCATTGGGATCAGCAGTTTAAAACGCCCTAACAGCGTGTAAACTAAACGAGCTCTGGATAACATTAGCAGTGAGTGACGTTTACATAGTCCCAATGGGGCCTTGTGTTTGTGGACCACTTGGCCGCGTGTAGAACTAAACGAAGCTCTGGATAACATTAGCAGTGAGTGACGGTTACATAGTCCAATGGGGCCTTGTGTTTGCTGGACCACTTGGCCGGGTCGCTGTGGTGTTTGTTGTGTGTGTGTGTGTGTGTGTGTGTGTGTGTGTGTGTGTGTGTGTGTGTGTGTGTGTGTGTGTGTGTGTGTGTGTGTGTGTGTGTGTGTGTGTGTGTGTGTGTGTGTGTGTGTGTGTGTGTGTGTAATACTTTGAAATACAAACCAACTTTATTATCTCAACGGGTGTCGGGTCAAACCAGAGGTCTTGTTTGAGGAAGCTGCGGCTTTTAAAACTGGTCTGCAAATACCTGACAGGATTGGCTCGTGCTGCCTGACCTATAACAGTATCTAACTGATAGGCCTATCGCTGAGTTCACTGTTTGCCAACATTGGTGGCCACATTCTCACACGTGACTAATCGATTCCGGCGGATATGTTGTGACTTTTCTAAGGTGCCTACCTGTTGACTTTCTGAGGTCTCTGAGGACTTTTCTAAGGTTTGTACTAGGGATCGACCGATTTCTTTTTCATCAGCCTTAGCCGATTTTCATGAGCCGATACTACCCTGGAAATCCAGAGTTCTCGCGAGGGCACAATTTGAATTTGCTCAGCGATTCACTCTGGGAACGAGCAATATACTCGCGTATATTCTGGGCCTCCCCTGGCCCAGAACATTAATACATCGATGTATCAATATAGGCGGGCCAAAAGTGTTGCTGTTTTACCGACCGGATACGGCAAAGTCTTATCATTGGTTAGCTCCACTGGTCTGGATACGTGACCCCTTGTATTCTTCTGATATTTTCAAATGCATGCTTGGTGCGGCCCCTCGAGTTGGGCCATTTTCATTACTCGTTGCCAGACCCTACAGTTTTCTAGATGTGGGTCTGGATTTCCAGGCTAAGCCTCCATCAATTTACATCATAAAAATGACACAATGATAATAGCAAATGTAATGTCTCAATTTAAAAAAAATGAACATTTATTGAACTGTCTGTAAATCATGGCGGAAAAAAAAAAATCTTATCGGCCGACCGATATATCGGTCGATCACTAGTCTGTACATGTTGACTTGCTGAGGTCTGTTATTGTCTAAGGTCGGATCATAGTGACTTTCTGAGGTCTCTGAGGGCTTTTCTAAGGTCCGTAGATGTAGACTTTATGGTCTCTGTGAGGACTTTTCTAAGGCCCATAGATGTAGACTTTATGGTCTCTGTGAGGGCTTTTCTAAGGTCCGTAGATGTAGACTTTATGGTCTGTGTGAGGACTTTTCTAAGGTCCGTAGATGTAGACTTTATGGTCTGTGTGAGGACTTTTCTAAGGTCCGTAGATGTACTTTATGGTCTGTGTGAGGACTTTTCTAAGGTCCTAATGTAGACTTTACCGGTCGCTGTGAGGGTTTTTCTAAAGTCCGTAATTGTAGACTTTATGGGTCTGTGTGAGGACTTTCTAAGGTCCGTAGATGGTAGGACTTTATGATCTGTGTGTAGGACTTCTAAGGTCCGTAATGTAGACTTTATTGGTCGTGTGAGGACTTTTCTAAGGTCCGTAGATGTAAGCTTTATGGTCTCTGTGAGGGCTTTTCTAAGGTCCGTAGATGTAGACTTTATGGTCTGTGTGAGGACTTTTCTAAGGTGTGTAGATGTAGACTTTATGGTCTGTGTGAGGACTTTTCTAAGGTCCGTAGATGTACTTTATGGTCTGTGTGACGACTTTTCTAAGGTCCTAATGCTACGGCCACACCAAAAGCGTTACCCGCGTATCACGCGTATAAAATCGGCCATTTTCCCATAGGGAACCATTGGTTTACGCGCGTATGGGACGCGTACACGCGTTACACGCGTTTAAGCTATGGCAAGCCAACCCCCGCCATAAAAGCGCCATCATTTAGAACGCGATATCACCTTCATTACGCCGTAAAATACGCCGTAAGAATGTAAGAAAAACGGGCGTATTTTTACCGGCGTCATGCGCAAAAAAAGCCGCCCGCTTTTTTACGCCACAATTTAAGCCTTCTTCAAGAGCGCGCGCGTAAAATACGCGCGTCACAATTTAACATCTACAAAGCGCGCGTAAAATACGCGCGTTTTGAACATCAAAACGCGCGTTAAATACGATCCTTTGAACATCAAAACGCGCGTAAAATACGGCGTTCCTCTAGTATGCTAATAATCTCCGCCCTTCTTTTCTCTCAGCCAATGCATTTGAAGTGTTTGCGCCCAATCGCTGACCAAGACAAGCAGACCAAATCAGTTCAGCAGCACAGATCTGCTTTGAGAATTTCTCCTCTCATTTGGCGTTAGTTGTAGCGTCATTTAGATATACATATTAGTAAATGCAGCTGCAAATGTTGTGGTTTCCCGTGGCCTATTTGGAAGTAGAGACGCTGGACCTGTAGGCAGGAATGTTGTCGGATCGAATCCATTTATTACCATATTTCGGCTTTTGTCAGAATGGTCACGCTTTTATGACTCGCAATGCTTTTTTCGTCGGCAAAGCCAGACCTCACTGTGTTATAAGTTCCAAAGACAGTGCCTTTTTAGTCAGGCCAGCCAGATCATATCTTGGTGGTTCTTGTAACACGCTTTATAAGTTAAATTATTATTTAAATTATTATAGCCATGCGAGCCTTTATTTTCATGGAGTTATCGTTACACTCCTCTCGTTCAATCGGATATAAATAGCCTACACAGTGGAAAGGAGTGAGAGGGAGGCCACAGTTACAAAAGTGTCAAACAAGCTGTCCTCATAATCACCATTTCCCTAGGCCTATATGGTTTTCATGCCGACAAATGGTTGGAAATAAAAAGTAACGTTGTGAGACCCGGCGTATATTAGACTTGTTAAATGCAGAAATGCTTGCTCGGCATAGTGTCATATTCAGTTTCAACACCTCCAATTCCAAAATTATGTTTTCATGTCGTCAAATGGCTCGAAAATAAAGTCAGGTGTGTGAGTCCGACAATACGACATCTACTTGACTCATATCACACCTCGAACGCAGGTGCGAGGAAATGTTTTCTGGTGGTAGCGTGCCACTCGCTGCAATAGGGAAAAACCTACCTTTGCCATACGACTACTACATACTGCTGTTACAAACTGACTCGTTAGCCCCTAACCCCTATAAAAGTTAGAAAAGCATTTATATTTAAGATTTAATTAATTAACTATAGTGATATGTCAATTAAATATATGATATGTGTTAAAATATGTGTAATGTGCTTTAATTTAGAACTCTAGAATGGGTGGTCTATGTGGTGCTATTTCACTTCATTAAATGTACCGAGTGTTTAACACAAATACATAATTTAATTGACGTATCACTATAGTTAATTAATTAAATCTTAATATAAATGCTTTTCTAACTTCTTAGGGGTTAGGGGGCTAACGAGATCAGTTGTAACAGCAATGTAGTAGTCGTGATATGGCAAAGGGTAGAGTTTCTCCCTATCCAAGCAGTGGTGCACGCCAAACCAGAAAACATTCTCCTCGACCTGCGTCGAGGTGTATAGTCAGAGTAGATGTCGAGTCACAACCTGACTTTATTCGAGCATTTGACGACATGAAAAACATAATTTTGGAATATTGGAGTGTTGAAACTGAATAGAACACTGCCAGCAAGCATTTCTGCATTTAACAAAGTCTAATATACGCCGGGTCACAACGTTACTTTATATTCAACCATCTATGTCGGCATGAAAACATATAGGCCTAGGGAAAAGTGTGATTTTAAGAGGACAGCTTCGTTTGACACTTTTGTAACTGTGGCTCCCTCTCACTCCTTTCCACTGTGTAGGCTATTTATATCGATTGAACGAGAGGATGTAACGATAACTCCATGAAAATAAAGGCTCGATGGCTATCAATAATTTAAATATATAATTAACTTATATAAAGCGTGTGTAACAAGACACCAAGATGATCTGGCTGGCTGACTAAAAAGGCACTGTCTTTGGAACTTATAACACAGGAGGTCTGGCTTGCCGACGAAAAAGCATTGCGATCATAAAAGCGTGACCATCTGACAAAAGCCGAAATATGGTAATAAATGGATTCGATCCGACAACATCCTGCCTACAGGTCCAGCGTCTCTATCAAATAGGCCACGGGAACCACACATTTGTAACTGCATTTACTAATATGTATATCTAAATGACGCTACAACTAACGCCAAATGAGAGGAGAAATTCTCAAAGCAGATCTGTGCTGCTGAACTGATTTGGTCTGCTTGTCTTGGTCAGCGATTGGGCGCAAACACTTCAAATGCATTGGCTGAGAGAAAAGAAGGGCGGAGATTATTAGCATACTAGAGGAACGCCGTATTTTACGCGCGTTTTGATGTTCAAAACGCGCGTATTTTACGCGCGCTCTTGAAAGGCTAAATTGCGGCGTTAAAAAGCGGCGCTTTTTTGCGCATGACGGCGTAAAACACGCCGTTTTTCTACATTTTACGGCGTATTTTACGGCGTAATGAAGGTGATACGCGTCTAAATGATGGCGCTTTATGGCGGGGTTGGCTTGCCATAGTTTTTCTACATTTTACGGCGTATTTTACGGCGTAATGAAGGTGATACGCGTCTAAATGATGGCGCTTTATGGCGGGGTTGGCTTGCCATATTAAGCAGCATTTTACTCGCTTTAGGCGCGTATGAGGCGCGTATATTTGACGCGCGTGATATATACGCGGTCAATATACGCGCGACTAGAGAGTTCAACAAAAATTGAACTTTTTACGCGCGTACGCGCCGCAATTACCAATCAGCGTTTGAGCTTGACCCCGACGTCACTGCAAGAGAGAGCTTGCACAGAAGCATATCACGCGCGCCGGCCGACATCTTTCTTTATTCTGGGTGGAAATAGTAACATAGTTACGCCATTATAATGCGTTTATGTAAACATTTCTAGCGAGAAATGTGCATTTTACTTTCATATAATGTTCGCTCGGTGAATGTGAAGGATGTTGTGTTTGATAAGTTATGACGAAGAGGGAACGCCTCCATTCACTTGCATGGACAGCGTCTCTGGTTGCTAAGCAACCTCAACGTCTTGGCGGACTATATCCCTGCTGATCAACACTACGAATGGCTGGAAACACAAACAGACACACACCATGTGTTATTATATACCATGTATACCATGTTATTTAACCCGATTATTGTTATTTATATCCGAGATTATTTAATCTAACCCGATCCAAGCTCTATCATTCACCGATGGTAGTGACCTTCATGTTTGCGGAGCTTTGGAAAGAGAATGAGCGGGAGAAATTGGGCGGTCTCATCTACGCGCGTTACGCGCGTATCTGACCATTTTTGACACAAAATGGTCAAGCAACATTTTGGGCCCAGACATAGTCAACGCATCGCTACGCATACGCGTCCAGAAAGCTACGCATCGCTACGCTTCGGCCGCCATTATGCGTCGACGCGACGCAAAACGCGTCCTCCCAATTTTTGATACGCGACGCGCCGATCCGTGCAATACTATGCGTTGTCGGTGGGGGCGATACTGCAAATATTGCAAACCTTTGGGAAGCCCCGATCGGGGTTCCGGTGGTTTTGGTGAGAGTCGGGGAAGGTATCGGAGGGACTCGCGAAAGAAGATCATTCAAACTTTGGCGCCAAACAATCCGAAAATATTGGAAATGTTTTTCCTCATCCATGTCTCGCATTGGAAGCACCAGAGAAAAAAAATTCCCCATCCTGATCTCGGTGTATTTAAAGGGTGCAACATACCACCGCCTATCTCTGCGTTTCCTGCGTTGCCGCCGGATGTAAAAGGAGCAATAAAAATGCACTCCTTCTTCCGTAGCCATTTTGATCAGAATGTCACGAATGTCACGGTCACCCGCAACGTCAAGCGCGAAAACACCGGTGACTCTGCTGCCACCCGTGGCCTGATGGTGTGTTGCATGTCGTGCATTGCCCGCGACGTTTGCGTATGCTGTATAAACTATAAAAGGAAGCGCGTCGCTCGCGTCATTCGCGTCGCTTACGCGCGTTGCTCGCGTTGACTATGTCTGGGCCCTTTAGCTGCGTTACGCGCGTACATGGTACGCGAGTAACGCTTTTGGTGTGTTCGCGGCATTAGATGTAGACTTTATGATCTGTGTGAGGACTTTCTAAGGCTCCGTATATGTAGACTTTATGATCTGTGTGAGGACTTTTCTAAGGTCCGTAGATGTAGACTTTATGGTCTGTGTGAGGACTTTTCTAAGGTCCGTAGATGTAGACTTTATGGTCTGTGTGAGGACTTTTCTAAGGTCCGTAGATGTAGACTTTATGGTCTGTGTGAGGACTTTTCTAAGGTCCGTAGATGTAGACTTTATGGTCTGTGTGAGGACTTTCTAAGGTCCGTAGATGTAGACTTTATGGTCTGTGTGAGGACTTTTCTAAGGTCCGTAGATGTAGACTTTATGGTCTGTGTGAGGACTTTTCTTAGGTTTGAACACAGTGACTTTCTGAGGTCTGTGTGAGGACCTTTTGAACTCTCTGTGAGTAACTCTGAGGACTCATTTAAAAAGGGAACAGCCAGTACTAGCGCATTGTAAAGCAGCAAATGTGATGCATGGAAGTCCCTGCAAACATCCCCTATTTGGCAGCGTGTGAAAGCAGCCTGTGTGTGTTTTGTGCCTTTGAGTGCGGTTCTATACATGACAACTCTGGCACAGAAGCCAACGCCATGTTACACCAGCAGTTGATAGCCTTGTAGCTCAGCTCTGAGGGTTTTTTCTGTAAGTGAAAGGAAAAACAGGATATGCTAGCTGACACCTTTTGCTTTTTGTGATCGTCGGCAGAGTGGAGAGAGAGCATGGCCGTGAAACTGCGAAGTAGTATTTACATTATAGAATATACAACCAAGCAACAATGGCTTTTTGGAAAACATGTAAGAAATGTCAAAATAAAGCCCCCTGCACATTCTTGCTCTTTCTTTTTACGTGCTAATGTTAACCAGTGTTGGACTTTTAATGGTAGGATTCAGTGTGACGTTGGCGTGCAGACTATTTATCCCACATTGCCTTGGGGAAACCAATCTAAAATCCCACAGGATATCCTCTCCTGGCTGCTCCGCTCGCTGTAGACTCACACACCAGAAACAATGTAATGCTCATGCTGCACTACGAACATGAACTAAAATTCACTAAATAATGATATCTTGTTGATTTATATTCATTAAACCTAACATCAAGTTTAATTTTTCCAACATGAAGAGAAATTTAACCTGCGAATGAAGCGGAAATGATCCCTTAAAGTGCGTAAATATAGTACGAAAAGCAGGGTCGCCCTGGTATAGGTGAACGTTTACAACTCCCTTTAAAAAACAAAAGCGGCCGTCAGTTTAAGCTGGGTAACAGTACTGTAAGCTCCACGAGCAGCGCACACACACTAGGCAGGGTATACCCATGGAGACAGGCACCCTGGTAATCGCTCCAGCTCAGATGGGCCTCATAAAACCAACTGGCAGCACATCACCATTAGGAAATGCCCCAACTGGGTCTTTAAAACGCACGGTTCATTAACTCCCAGAGACATACTAACGTCCCTAAGACTTTTAGCCCCCCCCCCCCTCGCTATTGGATCTAAGCTAATAATCTTCTGCTTCTGGTTTATCATCACGGGCCGTCGCGCTCTGCAGAGCCAACACGACCATCTGGGTCTGCATCGTTCCAACACGACGATTCCTCACTGGCTAACTGTGTGTGTGTGTGTGTGTGTGTGTGTGGGGGGTCCCAATGGAGGATGATTGCAGTAAGAGACAGAGATGTAGCGGGTGTTGACTCAATCAACTGTAGTGTTTTGTTGTTGCTGTTCCCGACTACACTAAGCCTGATCGCTCCTGGCAGTGATTAGCAGCTGTTGATGCAAGCTTCTGGTTACAAAATAATGCATCATTTTTAAGCGTTAATTGCACAGCATCCATTGGGGATTTATAATTGGCCATAACCAATGCCTTTGGTGTGTCCTGTTATGCAGCGTTTATCTGCTCTGGTGTGTGTGCTTTCCCCGTCACTCACACCAAGGCATCAGGCACCAAGAACCCATCCCGTCTGTGATTGGCCGGCCTCATATCCCCTGGCCAGTTGCACAAGGCCTCCATTCACCCTCCCCAGTTAATGCTGAACTGCGGGCAATCATAAATCTTTTTATTTTAATTGCCCCTGCTTCGTGGTGAGGCAGCTGGGCTTAACCTTGCGAGCGCCGACCACCAGAACCGACTCCACGAGGTTTTGTGTTTTTCCCCGCGGTCGGCATTCCAGGATTCTGTTTGTTTTCCTTCCCCTGTTCCATTTTTCTTGCGGAGGAAATGAGTTATTTGTATTCTCAGCAGGGCCGCTGCTGTGTGGCCGCCTCACACTGTACCCCCCCCCCCCCCCGTGATGTTATTATCCTGCTGGCCTTGTGCGATACCGTTTTCACCGGGACCAGTCTGGGAGCTCTGGTTCTGCTCCACTCTTAGTGCCTCACTGGGTACGCTATGGTCGCCCCGGTCAATATAAATACAATATTTTACAGCTGAAGTATTTTCAGCTTTTGACCTTTGTTGACCTCTCCATCAATCTCGTTCCAGTTTGATGTTTCTGTCGGGGGCTGGACCTACCGGTCTGCCTCCGTCCGTCTCTCTATCTGGGTCTGTTCTTACCATCTTCCCTTTCATCGTAATGGAAACATGAAGGATGCGTGTCTGCAGTCTGGTGTACCCTACAGCCTGACCTCCCGGAGCCTATAGAACCAGGAGGACCAGGGAGGCTGAGACCCAGCCGGGTGGCCTGTGGTGACGAGAGAGAGGGGAGAGGGATGGAGGGAGAGGGAGGAGGAGAGAGGAGGAGGAGGAGAGAGGAGGAGGACAGAGGAGGAGGACAGAGGAGGAGGACAGAGGGAGGAGGAGGAGAGGAGGAGGACAGAGGAGGAGGACAGAGGAGGAGGACAGAGGAGGAGGACAGAGGAGGAGGACAGAGGAGGAGGACAGAGGAGGGAGTGTGTTGTTCTATTGATCAGGTCTGTTTTGGGTTGTTTTTCTAACGATGATCCCTTGTTGTTTATACCTATTACAAATAAAGTTGACTGCTCTGAAAAGGAGAATACTCAGCGCTTAACCCTGCTGAAATGGTTAAATTGTTATTGTACGCATGCGCACGTATTCCTGAAACCGGAAAATATATCCAGTGTAGTTGTCTCAGCGTTTTTTGACAGCACTCTGTTTCTCTCCAAACGCCGTCAACACCTCCTGACTCCTGTAGGCGCCTCCCACCTCCCCTCAAAGTGCTGGCGCTCTCCTGAAACCTGAGCTGGGCCCTGCACAGTGAAGCCCTCGCCATCTGGGCTATCGACCCTCCCCACCGCACCCTGCTCCTCTGTCTCTGTCTCTGTCTGTCCGTCTGTCTCTGTCTGTTTCTCTGTTCGTCTGGCGGCCACAGACCATTTATGTAAGATTGCCTGCAGCACAAGTCCTTTTTAAGGCCATAGGAAACCTTGGAATGCCTTTTAGAAAATAGTTTGTGCTGCAAAACAAAGGACCATGCTCCAAACTGTAGTGTTGGATGTCCTCCACGCTAGCTCGTTTGACTGCTGTGCTATTCGCACGCCACACCATCCAGCCTGTCCTGGATGCTATCGACACACGGACAGACGCCATGCTATAAAGTTAGCATGGCGCCACCTGTTTAGAGCGTTACGGATCGCTGTATCAACATGCTGAGTGGGGGGATCTCTCCTTAACCATTAGCAGCTAGCCGCTACTCCCCTGGCCGCTGGCTCAGTGCTACGAGCAATCTCTCAATGCGACGGTTAGCCTTGTTGATAAGCCAGTTAGCCGCCTGTTAGCTGCTCTCCATGTGGCCTGGCTCTGTCCACAGCTGGCTGGCTGACCCTGGCCTGCTGCGATCGCCGGCCAACACACTCTCTCTACTGAGGCTACTGAGTTACGGCCCTCAGCAGGTGCAGAATTATGGGATGTACATTCATTTCCACCTCCCACCCACCACTGCGTGTGGGTGCGGTGAACTACAGAATCAAATTCATCAGATTCTACCCGCCTTGTGTTTGGACCCCTGTAGCTAGTCTACACTCTGTTCTTGTTTTGTTCTATTTACTCCGTTTTGATTATAAGCATTGATTATTCTCAGTTTGAGTCTTTGTATCAAAGGATCTGCCAAATGACTAAATTGATAAATGATATGTTTGGAAAAGGCCTTGCCAATAAGGCCGATACCATCATTCTGAAAGACCATAATGACCATACATTATTGGCCAACCCACGCGCTGAGAACACGCCGTCTCGCTGTGCAGACCGCAGCTTCCTGGTTTCGTTGATCATATTGTCTTCATTACCACCGTGCATTGAGAGAGAAGAGAGAAGTCCAACCATTGGGACTGGGGCAAGCGGTTTCAGTTCCTCTCTATTGAGCGTGACTTGGTCACGCTCAATATTGGAAATAAACAAATGCCTGAAGGCGCTTATAAAGAAGAGGAAGAACTGCAATTAATAATTTTTCAATATTATATTGTCAAATGCAGTGCTGGAGTCGTGTACTCCCCGAACGGGTTTCACGTTTCGTTTTCAGTCTGGTTTAGCGTCGGCGTACATTTTGGCACACAGTGTGTGCAGGTAGCTCGAAGGCTAAACCATATCCTGTGGTTTTAGCGCCGAGCCGCTGATAACTACTGTTCTCTCAGTTAACGGCTGCCGGGGGGGGGGGGGCGGCGACCCCTCAGTATTTGGACCTGACGAGAGAGAGAGAGAGCAGAGAGAGAGAGAGAGAGAGAGAGAGAGAGAGAGAGAGGAGAGAGAGAGAGAGAGAGAGAGAGAGAGAGAGAGAGAGAGAGAGAAGAGAGAGAGAGAGAGAAGAGAGAGATGAGAGAGAGAGAGAGAGAGAGAGAGAGAGAGAGAGAGAGAGAGAGAGAGAGAGAGAGAGAGAGAGAGAGAGAGAGAGAGAGAGAGCCTTGCTGTTTTGCTGCTTCTCCTTCTCACACTCGGTTCCTCCCCAGACTCTGAGCGGAGCCTGCGACACACGGTGTCTTTTGTGCGTTCCGTCTGCTGGACAGACGCGCCATTGAAGGGGTGAGGAGGAGGAGTCCTCCCCTTCCTCCTCCTCGGGGGATTCCTGAGTCCCTCCCTCCCTCCGTCCTCCTGGTGTCTTGTTGTTCTTGTTGTCCTCTGTCGTTGTGGAGGCCCTGTTAGTGATGGAGCGCTGTGTGTTGACGTGTCTGACAGATATTGATCACACTAGACTCTTTAGGTCCGGTTTTAGACTTGCTTTTTCTTTCCCTTCAGTGACTCAGCATTGACCAAGGTCTCTCTTGACTTTAATTTGTGTTTCCCGGCTTCTCCATGATCATATCTCATGAGGTCAGACTAAAGGGACTAATCCTTCAATCAAAGATCAAGGATTTTAAAGATACTCAAATCCTGTCCCTGACGGATCAATGTCTCCGTCTCTCTCTCTCTCTGTCTCTGTCTCTCTGTCTCTCTCTGTCTCTCTCTCTGTCTCTGTCTCTGTCTGTCTCTGTTCTGTCTCTGTCTCTCTGTCTCTGTCTCTCTGTCTCTGTCTCTCTCTGTCTCTCTCTGTCTCTCTCTGTCTCTCTGTCTCCGTCTCTCTCCTGTCTCTCTCTGTCTCTCTCTGTCTCTCTCTGTCTCTCTGTCTCTGTCTCTGTCTTTGTCTCTCTCTCTCTCTCTGTCTCTCTCTCTGTCTCTGTCTCTCTGTCTCTCTCTGTCTGTCTGTCTGTCTGTCTGTCTGTCTGTCTGTCTGTCTGTCTGTCTGTCTGTCTGTCTGTCTGTCTCTCTATCTTCTCTCTAACCCTGGACCACCAGTGACCACATGCTGTGACCTGTGTCCCGACATGTTAGTGGGCACACTGGGTATACTGGGGGGCCACTGGGGGATATACTGGGGGGTACACTGGGTATACTGGGGGGTACACTGGGGGGTATACTGGGGGATACACTGGGGGGTACACTGGGTATACTGGGGGATACACTGGGGGGTACACTGGGTATACTGGGGGGTACACTGGGGGGTACACTGGGGGGTACACTGGGTATACTGGGGGGTACACTGGGGGTATACTGGGTACACTGGGGGGTATAGTGGGTACACTGGGGGGCCACTGGGGGGTATACTGGGGGGTATACTAGGTACACTGGGGGGTACACTGGGGGGGTACACTGGGGGGTATAGTGGGTATACTGGGGGGCCACTGGGGGGTATACTGGGGGGTACACTGGGGTATACTGGGTACACTGGGGGGTATAGTGGGTATACTGGGGGGTACACTGGGGGGTACACTGGGTACACTGGGGGGTATACTGGGGGGCCACTGGGGGGTATACTGGGGGGTATACTAGGTACACTGGGAGGTACACTGGGGGGTATAGTGGGTACACTGGGGGGTACACTGGGGGGTATACTGGGTACACTGGGTGGTGTAGTGGGTATACTGGGTGGTGTAGTCTCAGCAGGCTGCTCCTTCTTCACACGCCAGACCACTCGCACAACGTGTGTGTGTGTGTGTGTGTGTGTGTGTGTGTGTGTGTGTGTGTGTGTGTGTGTGTGTGTGTGTGTGTGTGTGTGTGTGTGTGTGTGTGTGTGTGTGTGTGTGTGTGTGTGTGTGTGTGCGCAATAGCTGTCTGTGTGTGCTGTGCAATAGCTGTCTGTGTTCTTTCAGACCACAGACAACAGTGGATTGTCATGCTGTAGCTGTTTCTCCATTATTTGTGGGCTAAACAGGTGACATAACGGTGGTGGTGGTGGTGGTGGACTGATATTTGATACAGGCTAACCCTAACCCTAGCTGCGGGTCGAGGCTGCTGCTGTAATGCTACACACACACACACACACACACACACACACACACACACACACACACACACACACACACACACACACACACACACACACACACACACACACACACACACACACACACACACACCCTTTCCTGTCTGTGCCCTTATTAGGGCAGAACTCCACCAGCGCTCCCCCAGCCGCTAGCCCCCCAGGACACGCCCTCCTGTCACATGTCACTTTGGCTCCAATGAAAAGTCCAGACTTTTCTCTGCCTTTCTGGAAAGACAAAACAACCACACGCTTTTCACAACTGACCCAATAACGCACACATGAGGGAATTTGTTTTCATGATCATATATATTATTTGGTATTTTAAGTGGTGGTGGTGAAGATGATTATTCTGAGTTTTGTGTTCTTGGTTAACCTTGAATTGAGTGACATTATTAATGCAGCCCTGATTCAAGTTTACACAAATGTTGTGGAGCGCTTTTATCTTGAAATTCCATCTGTCTCCTCATTCACGGCTCTGCCGGGAAACAGAATTGATTGCTGAGCAACAATGGAGAAAAACAGTTTGTGTGCATCTTTTACAATGTGGCCAGTGTTGGGTAGTAAGCTGTCTAAGCAGGCCGTGTCCAGCCTGGGCATTATGTGGGCCTATTGTTTCTCTATTATCTAGTTCCCTGTTTTGTTTTATTGGGCTGGCATGTAGGTCAAGCATTGTCATGCTGTTCCTTTGTCAGTGCCAGCAGCAGTAGGAACTAGAAACCCACTAGTAACAACCAGCCGGACGCAGGGCATCACGATGCCATTAGGTTCAAGAGTTCAATGGTGCAGTTCAGACTGTAGCTCTCCTTCCAGAATCCCAGTAGGCCGAATGGTGTTTGTCTTCTGATTTCAAAGACTGGGTCGCCGGCACCTAAGGGGTCAGTGTCCGGCATGTGATGACCTCATGGGTACCATCTCACCAGCGCCTCCCTTTGTGGGCGCTGGGGTTGACCTCGTGGGAGATGAACTGAGAGGTGACGTACTGCATGTTGACCCCATCTTCAAAGACCCCCTCCTACGCACCCGGGGTAATGGATCCCACCCCAGGCATCCCATGGGGGAGTCTGGGGGCCGCAGAGACGAGCTGGACAGGGGGATACTGGACCTGATACACAGATGTGTACAAATACTGGGCCTGATACACAGATGTGTACAAATACTGGACCTGATACACAGATGTGTACAAATACTGGACCTGATACACAGATGTGTCCAAATACTGGACCTGATACACAGATGTGTACAAATACTGGACCTGATACACAGATGTGTCCAAATACTGGACCTGATACACAGATGTGTACAAATACTGGACCTGATACACAGATGTGTACAAATAATGGACCTGATACACAGATGTGTACAATTAGTAGTAGAATACAAATACTGGACCTCTTTAGTAGTAGAGTACAAATACACAGAATGATTTTAAAATGTACTACAAATACTCCCAGATAGAGCCAAGGGTTTTGTAAATGGCTGTACTTGGATCAGAAAACAGGGTGAGGCATACTGAAATATGAATAGATATGTGTGTGTGGGATGGGGCAGTCCAGACAGCCTTTCATGGGGACCCCACACACACACTGTGTAACTCTTAAGTGTTAGTAGGCCTTCTTTAAACCCGCCCCGTGTGTGGTTTCTCCTGGAGGCTCAAACAGAAGATATTTTGGGTCCCTTTGTGTTTGTCCAGAGTCCCAGAGGGAGCCCTTCAACACATCAGGAGAAGTCAGAGGGGTTTGTAGTGTAGACTTTATACTGTCAAGGGTTTACCACGAAGTCCATGGAACTTTACAGAATGACTGGACCACAGTTCCTCTTTGCTTTGATACTGTTTTATATTATCACGTCATCCAGCATCAAGGTTCAAACAGCTTATGTTGATATCGAAGATAACAAGAATTCAGCGTGCTGAGTCACCACAGACGGCTGCACCATTGGCCTTTCCAATAGTTGCAGCGGATGTATCTGAAGGTGATCTGACGGTAAACCTATGTATAGTCTCCAGCCGATACCTGAAACACAATCGATACCAACGCCTATTTCCCCTACCTCACCCCCTTATAGGAACAGACAGGACCATGCCAGTAATCGATGTGCAGATGATTCCCTTTAACATCCATTAACGGTTGAGTCGCCTTGAATGTCTGTCAGTTTCAAATGCGTCAGGCCATTTTACACATGCAAATAGCTTTGGGGTATTTTGAAATGCATAAAAGCTTTGACCTATTTTAAGAGACCAATAATCATTGAGCTATTTTAAAAGCCAAAAAGAATTTAGTTATTTTAAAAAGCTTTAAGCTATTTTAAGAGGCCAAGACTTTATGCTGTTTTAAAAGGCTAAAAAGCTTTAAGCTATTTTAAAAGCTAAAGAGCAATATGTTTTTTTATAAGCCAAAAAGTGATATTCTATAGGTTTCATCCCCTTTATACGGCTAGCACTGAGTTTGTAACTATTACATCAGATAATTCACTTCCCTGATTTGGAACAGGAGACTCTGAGTCTGCCTGCTGTGATCTTTGTACTGTAAGTTGACTTAATGATCACCTGACTGCACAAACCAGATGCCAAGAACATCGCATCGCTGCCCTGCGTTTACCGCTCCAGCCGTTTCCTCATTCCTCCAGGTACTTCTTTGATCGTCTTTCACTCTCCATTTGTAATCGATTTTATTGGCTGCCTCTCTATTATTTGAATGAACCTTAAGTATCACCACTTGCCTTCCTAATGACGTTGTTTTATTAGGTAAATAATTTCCCTTAATGTCTGGTTTGTATCTGGCACTGGCATTTAGGGTTACATTTCTGGATCCAGATCCACTTGTCTAATGCTTTATTGATCCACCTCACTGTGAGTCGTGAAGTCGTGATGACCTGTGATGGACTGTGTGGACTAGCGGTGTAGAGACGGGGAACACAGCCAGGTCTCAGATCCTGCTGGCTCAGGTCCAGGAATCCCATCGACAATCTGAGGCCTTGCAGACGACTCGAGACTCCTTGATTGATTGATGCGTTTAATATCAGGCTCTGGGTAAAATATATGATTGTGGTAATCCTTTATTTTGATGGACTTTTGGCATTGTATGGAAGGAACAGAGAAGACCGGAAAGTGGTGTGTAGAACCGATGACCACGTAATGCTAGCCTGGCTCCGCCCGCCTAAGTACTTCTGCCCCAATTTGAATTTCCCTTCAGTACTAGGTCTGGGTCTGTGGTATGTTAGTGGGTTTTCTCCGTCTTAAATGTTCTGCGTCCAATCAGCGAACAGAGGAAGTGGCTGAGATCAATGATGTTAAAGTCAGCTCTCGTTGACGGACATCTTCACCCACGGTGTTTGGTTTGTTTACAGCCTGCGCGTAACGTGATTCCCGGCCAAACGTTAGCAATTGGTTGTGGCAGATCCGGAGTGGCACTGGGCAGATCCAATAGTTTTAAACTTCACCCGCCTTCCAGTGAGTTAACGTTTGTCAATTGAGTAGGTCCAGACTTTCTGTACAAATGAAAGGAAGTACGAGAGTCTGGTAGGACCAGGCTCCCGTAGTGGAGCACAGGGCAGAATCAAACCTGCGGTTTTATCGGCCCTTGTGGTCTGGGCGCTCGCCGGTGGAGCCACTGATCTCCGCCCAGTCTTTTTGTGATCGGCCCTTAAAACAGCAGCCACGTTTCCACACCAGAGAACCCACACCATTCATAACAGCCCCCCCCAGCGCCCTGCGGCTGACCCAGAGCCTAAACAGTCTCGTCTGCCTCCACCACAAGAGAGGCTCTCCGGCCCCACGCCCCCCGCCCTGCCGGGCTGGGCTAGTAGCATCAGGCCTGTGTACACGTATGGCGGACATTTTGGATCCGTCTTCTTGGCTCTGTCCCGTTCCCTACAGGAGACCTGTGGTTTGGGTACATTTACATTTACATTTAGGGCATTTAGCAGACTCTTTTATCCAAAGCGACTTACAATAAGTACATTTGTCATAAGAAGTGCAACAATATATTGCTATCCGTACAGTAAGGATGGTTCATAGAACCAAGTGCAAATACAACAATCACTGAGGCTAACACCATATCCCCGTGTTACAGCGATGATAGCACAGCTACTGCAATTGCTAAACAGTTAAGTACTACAATACAATACAATACAACACAATACAATACAATACAGTGTACAATGGTGGCCAGAGGGGGGAGGGTGGCTATGCAGAGTCGAGGTGGACTCTGAACAGGTGAGTCTTGAGTCTTTTTCGGAAGATAGTGAGCGACTCTGCGGTCCTGAGAACGGCAGGGAGCTCGTTCCACCACTGAGGTCCCAAAATCGAGAAGAGTTGGGACTTTGCTGAACGACCTTTGCTAGCTCTTAGCGAGCTAGCAAAGGTTACGGGTGGGGTACAGGTGTAGGAGGGGTTCCCTGGGCTCACCGGACTGTACGATGGTTAAATTATCGTTTATGAATATATATATCCAGCCAGAGTTTGTATTGTGTGTTTCGGTCTGTCCTCACTGGAATAAAGAGAGGTGTGTGTGTGTGTTGTGTGTGTGTGGTGTGTGTGTGTGTGTGTGGTGTTGTGTGGTGTGTGGTGTGTGGTGTGTGTGTGTGTGTGTGTGTGTGTGTGTGTGTGTGTGTGTGTGTGTGTGTGTGTGTGTGGCTAACAGCATGGCGGTAATACATGTCACTTCCCAATACAACAACGGCTCTATTTTCAAAGGGCCCATTGTTCTGTAGGAGTTAATGATTAGATGGTATCACACTGGGCTACAGGCCTGTGGGCAGCCTGTATGTGCAGAACATGCCTTTATTAATAGGCAAACAAATATTGTCCATCTTGGTTTTTACTTGATTCTCCAGCCGTTCACACGTGTACTACTATCCCACATGCACTAAATTCACACGTGCACTACATTCACACGTGCACTACATTCACACATGCACTATATTCACACATGCACTACTTTCACACGTGCACTACATTTCACAGGTGCAATACTTTCCCTGGTGCACCAGAATCACACATGCACCTCTTTCACACGTGCACATCTGTAATCCGTGCAATGCCACTGAGCTGGAGTCCAGCTCCGGAGCCGCAGGCTCACAATAGGCCACTTGTTTCCAGGGGAACAATCCCCCGGTTCTTTGTGGGCCGACCTGACGTTAGTGAAATGTTCACAAGTCCCCCGGTGGTTCATTCTGCTGCTGCTGGAGTCCATCGGCTGGTTAGTGTCCCTGGTTAGTGTCCCTGGTTAGTGTCCTGTTAGTGTCCCTGGTTAGTGTCCCTGTTAGTGTCCCTGGTTAGTGTCCTCCCTGTTAGTGTCCCTGGTTAGTGTCCCTGGTTAGTGTCCCTGGTTAGTGTCCCTGGTTAGTGTCCCTGGTAGTGTCCCTGTTATGTCCTGGGTAGTTGTCCTGGTTAGTGTCCCTGGTTTAGTGCTCTGGTAGTTGTCTGTTAGTGTCCCTTAAGTGTCCTGTTAGTGTCCCTGTTAGGTCCCTGTTAGTGTCCTGTTAGTTGCCTGGTTAGTGTCCTGTTAGTGTCCCTGTTAGTGTCCCTGGTTAGTGTCCCTGGTTAGTGTCCCTGGTTAGTGTCCCTGTAAGTGTCCCTGTAAGTGTCCCTGTAAGTGTCCCTGTAAGTGTCCCTGTAAGTGTCCCTGGTTAGTGTCCCTGTTAGTGTCTGTTAGTGTCCCTGTTAGTGTCCTGGTAGTGTCCTGGTTAGTGTCCCTGGTTAGTGTCCCTGTTAGTGTCCCTGTTAGTGTCCCTGTTAGTGTCCCTGGTTAGTGTCTGGTTAGTGTCTGGTTAGTGTCCGGTTATGTCCCTGTTAGTGTCCCTGGGTTAGTGTCCGTTAAGTGTCCTGGTTAGGTCCCTGTTAGTGGTCTCGGTTATTGTCCCCGTTAGTGTCCCGTTAGGTTCCCGTTAGTGTCCTGGTTAGTGTCCTGTAGTGTCCCTGTTAGGTCTTGGTAGTGTCCTGGTTAGTGTCCCTGGTTAGTGTCCCAGCTGGTTGAACGCCGGGTGCGTAGTGAGGGGCTAGAACGGACATTGCTCGTTAGAGAGCGAAGTTTAGACGGAGAGGAGCTTTTATTTGGATAAGTAATTAGAGTCGTTATTATATCGCGTAAACGTTGAGAAAGAACAACTCGGAGACAAGCTGAGGGATGACTTCTGCTGCTGGTAGAGTGGTGATGATAACACCAGCGCTATTAACACCACAGCATCCATGGTACAAATCAATCAACTAAATCCACGGCCGATTCTTTAACCAATGCACTGTTTTTGTAGCCTGGTCCTACCAGACCGTCGTACTTCATTTCATTTGTACAGAAAGTCGGAACGGCCAATTACAAACGTTCACTCACTTGGAGTGGGTGTCTGTTGAAGTTTTAAAATGATTGGATCTGCCCAGTGCACCTGGATCTGCCAAACCCAATCGCGATGGCGTTTGGTCTGACGTATGTCTGCGACGGACCGCGTCCTTCACCCACTAACGGAGCAAGCTGGAAAATCAACTTTTCAGAACCAGTGGGGAGAAGCGCCACAATATGGCCACAAAAAACTCAGCAAAGCTGTTCTTGCTCCGCTTTAATTGATCATATTCGCAGCATCCACAACAACCAATAAGCTTCTCTGTATCCCTTCTCATTGTCTTCCTGGTTCTTCTCTCGACTACAACTGAAACTGCCGCGCCGACCTGACGTCATGTTCTCAGCACTCCCTCTGTTCGCTGATTGTCACACAGATTTGTTTCGGGAAAATTCCCACTAACAACCCCAGCCCAGACTGACTACGGAAGGGAAAATGAAATTTGGCCGGAAGTAGGTGGGCAGGCGGAGCCAGGCTACTGTTTTTGACCACGACGCACTCCGACCCCTACACGGCTAAACCCTGACCCGCTATCCCCTACACAGCTAAACCCTGACCCGCTATCCCCTACACAGCTAAACCCTGACCCGCTATCCCCTACACAGCTAAACCCTGACCCGCTATCCCCTAGTACCCGCTGGCTTAGGGCTGGGCCATATGGACCAAAACTCATATCTCAATATTTTTTGTTCGAATGGCGATATACGATATTTTAACGATATTTTGAACAAAACGGGTAAAATGTGTAGTTTTAGCTCCACGCCACAAGTATTCACTATCAACCATTTATTTAGGTTTTTTTTTTTTTTTTTTTTTTTTTTTCCAATTTTTTTTTTTTTATATTTTTTTTATTTTTTTTTTTTTTTTTTTTTTTTTTTGCTCAACAAAGCACAGCTGTGCTTTAACAACAGATATGTAAGGGATAATGTATAGAACGCCGGTCATTATC
>OLKM01000668.1:30430-35430 GCA_900291075.1 Melanogrammus aeglefinus
ACCAGGAGTAGGTTATATATTAGTTACAAGTTAGGCTGTACTTAGTTAGCTCAACGATTACACGATTATTCACTATCAATATATGTATCAATATAAATAAAAAATAACGATATTAAGTGGAACGTCCACTGTAGGCCTACGCAGCAGGTACTACGCGCAGTGATGGCCGCACCGGCATATCATCTACTATTCGTATTCATCTCTTGAGGTAAAGTAAAGCCTCAGTGTAGTTGTTACATCAGTCCACACCATCTTCGATTTCACCGGAACAACTCGACTTGCAACGCGCAAGGAGTCGTCGCGAATAGTCTAGTTTCTATAAGTAGCGGTGAATCGGCATCATGGAATTGCACGCCCATTGCTATGTTCTCAGCCGAGTCAGTCAACTCAGTGCTACCGGAACTCGAACTGAACTGGGAGGAGTCGTTCGCGGATCGTTTGTTTCGTTCAGCCTGGTTTCCGTATAGCGGTAAATCGCATCATGGCATGCACTCCATTGCACGGTTTCTCAGCTCAGTTCAGTCAGACTCAGTGGGAGTAGTTGCTACCGAAACTCGACTGAACGACCGAACGAATCGATTCTCAGCGAACGACTCCTCTTAGCGAAACTGAATCACGCGAACTTGGTTCACGGAAACGAAATCACTAAACTCCACCCTCTAGTACACTGAAGATGAGAGGCCATTCAGAACAACCACCAGGATCATTCCACTTTCATAACATCTTTTATGGATCAAGGAAAAAAGCATTGAATATCTTGGGCTGCATGAATTGCTGCCACCAATATTATATATGTGTGGCATACATATATATATATCATATACTATAATATGTATATTTTTATTTTTTTTGCCTTGACCTACTGAAACATTTCTTTTGGTAATGATTTGGCATTAATTTGCTATTCACTGGCCTTTTTTCACAATCATCGTTCTCGGGTATTCCGTTAATGACAAACAATGACAAAACTATTTATTAATTAGCAAAAAACACACTACTATGTCGCTGCAAAAGGACATTGCAAAGACCAGTTTTTTATGTCACTAGGGTAGTAGTTGGGGAAAAATACTCCATCCAGGCGCATGTTTTTCTACTGATGTTTCCGAAAATCCCGGACTGCCCTGAACTTCTAGGCCAGAGCTTGGCGAGTTGGCGTTCGTGACGCGTGTGTCATGGGCCGGGGCTTGGACCTGCTGGGGACGGTCAAGCCCCTCGCCTTCCGCTGCTGCAAACGATTGTATTGCAGCAGGGCCGCAGCCGTTACCCTCCTCATTTCTGCATCATAACGGCCGTAAAATACGCTTGTTTTTCTACATTTTACGGCGTTTTTTTACGGCGGCTGATGAAGGTCGATAGAGTGACTAAATGATGGCGTTTTTCTGGCGGGGTTGGCTTCCACCACAGCGCAGCCTTTAAAGGGGTAGTTCTGTATTGTGGAACAGAGGGCCTGAATTATCCCAAGTGAGCCATCTTGGTGTTCTTTATCAGTGGAGACAGTTTACAACACATTTCATTCAGTCTCCATCTAGTTGCAGAGTTTCACTCTGTCTAGGCTAGCGCCGCGACGGCAACGGGCGCAATGTGCGCTATAGCGGTAGCGTGCTACAGTATTTAAAACACAGTCTTAACCACTTCGCAACAGTACACCCGAGGTAAATCAATTATATACGGACAGACTATATATTTAAATGTCTGTTTATAGAATAATGTTGTTAGAAATTAAAACCAACCTTGCATTGCAGTGCATTTTGAGGGGACTTGCTGGGTCTCAGCAGCAGTGTTATTATTCCTGTAGTAGGCTGCGGCCAGCGGCGGAACTGATACCGAGGTTACCAGTGTGTTACGCCGAATTCTGCGACACCCACCGAAAAGTGACGACCCCAGGGGGCGCTGTTTGCACATGTTTCTGCAATTATGCACGAGTTTGAAGCGTTAGACAGGGGATGTGACAAAAACATACCATAAAACATTAGCTCTCCCCCCAGCCATTTACCTTTTTATTAAAGGTGCTTAATAAATACATTTGATTGATTTGATTAAGCATTTTACAGGACCATTACAAGTGGGATAGAGTGTTTAGTACGATCCTTCACTTCTTTACCCATAAAAATCTACAGTCAGTGTTAAATTACGCTGATTTACCTTTGAGCATTTCCTATTATAGGCTACTGTACTACTGTAAAATGCAGTATTCTATAGAAATTAATGTTATGTGATCAGAGAAGATGAGAAGACCCACCGCGTGGCGGGGGAGATCTATATGTTCTTATTTTATGTTTTTGTTATTATAATGCACACCGTGCATGTTGTTGCAGAAAATGTGCAACAGCGCCTCCTGGGGCATCACACTTTTCGTGCGGTGAGGTCGCAGAATTCGTGTAACACGGCTCGCGTATTTTTTTTGTCCAGGACGAAGAGTGGGCGATTTACATAATATGGGCGTTGATATTAACCCCAAATACTCTCGTGCATGCGGGTATTGTCTATCAAAAAAAGTTTTTACTTTCAGCAGAGTATGCAGAGATGGGCGAGTTGTTTCAGCTGGGAATGCTTGCCTGATCTAAAATTCGAAACATGTTCCTCGATTGCAGGGTAAATTTTATCTCTCTCTTTGTGTTGTTGTTTTTCATGGGAGCTTATTAATTTTTTTTTTTTTTAGCCAAAATGTTCAACGCGAATTTCCACAAAAAAATGAAAGTAGAATTGGTCTCACACACAATCGATCGGTAGCCTAGTTCAGCAGAGTGTGTGTAGTGTTGTTGTGTTTGTTGTATAACACAATAAATTTCATTGCACATGTACACTGGTACATTGATACAATATCGTAGTATTAAGGATTTCTTTTAACAGTTAAAGTTTTTGTTCGTTTTTTTTCGGTGGGAGGGGCAATTGAGACTATTTTGAACAGACAAGACATACATGTTTTATATACATGATTATTATTAATTATTTTTGTCCGCGATTGTTTTAGATCCAGTGAATGGATCATTCTGTCACCATCACACCACTATTTCAGTTCGCAAGTATCGCATGGTGCGAGAGTACTTTTGGGGGTTAAGTAAACCGCCCAATTTACGTAAGCAAGTTGCCCCACGTTCGTCCTGGAAAAAAATACTAGCCACCGGCTCTAGTTTCTTTTACCACAGTGTAACTACAGTGTGAACGAAGGATTTCTACATGGGTCGTATTCAATTAACAAGATATGGCACGTTTGGAGGGACTTTAGTGGATGCGTCTGCTTTTGACGCAGGTTGAATATCCGCTTCAGTCTCACCTTCTGTGTTTACTTTCTGCTGTAGTGATTCGGTTTACACAACTAACGCGAGCAAAGTAAAATTCCGCTGCTGCTGAGAAAGTAGTCCCTCGATGATGCTGTCATGCGATGCAAGGTTAGTTGTTTTTATTATCATAACATTTCTTCCATCAACACAGACATTTTAAATTGTCGTTACAATTTGATTGATTTGACCTCGGGTGTATTGTGAAGTAAGGTAAGACTGTTTTTAATAGCAGCGCTTAGCCATTGCCCGTTGCAGTGCGCTAGCCTAGCACGAGCGAAACTCTGCAAACTAGATGGACTCGAATGAAATGTGTTTTAAACTGTCTCCACTGATAAAGAACACCAAGGCTCACTTGGAATCGAGGACATGTTTCCAAAATTCGAACTACCCCTTTAAGGAGGCAGCGTATTCAGCGCGACGATCACAAGATCACGCGATAATCCTAAACCTAATGTACTCACCTCCCACTCCCAAAACTCCCTACTGCAATTAAATGCCACGCCTTTGTCCTTCCGGCCATTGTTCCTTTATAAAAGGGATGATTTGTGGTACATAAGATGACTTTCATGTTGCCTGAACTTCTGATAATGAGTCTCTCGTCGTTCATATGTTGCGCGACACCTCTGAGGACCCTTTTGTGATTTGTTTGACTGCTGCTGACCTGGGGGTCACCGGTCACTGACCGTAATAATGTGTTGATGGTGAAGTTTGTGATGGGCTACATGAGTTGAGTATTGTTTTATTTTGTAAATTGACCGGAATGCTCTAGGGCTTTTACTTTTTTCACTTCTGCCCGGCTCGATCTGCTCTGGTTGAAATTGCACGCGGTTCATCAGCAGCGGCTCGCGGTCCTCAAAAATAGAAGTGCTACGGAATTAGCTAGCGCTGCGTGCGCGGGCGAGCCGCCCCTGGGGACGCGGCTGAACGACTCAGCAGCAGCGCGCCCGGTGGGGAGCGTCTCATTGATTAGAGGGAAGCTATCTGCTGCGGTAACCGCGGCCAAGACGGGCCGCGGCCCTTACGCGGCCGGTGGGATCAGGCCTTGAGAATGGGGGGCTTTAAGGGAAAAAAGGTTTACTTTAAAGGGAAATGGCTTATTGTTATACAATGTGAATAATAAAGCAATATGCAGTCCATTTCAAATCTTTATAGAAAAATGTAGATCGTGCAGACAACAGTTCACAAAATCGATATACTTTCTTCAAAAACAGGAACAAATGCTTGTATATAACTGTTGACCCAGATTTCATACACATTTTGGACTTAATGCGTTCTTTGAAAACACAGCAAAACTGGGTGTGAGAAACCACATGGACAATATAACTGAGAAAGTTGAAAGTTAAACTGCAAAAAATAAAAACGTATTTAAATAAAACAAAGCAACAACATGAACACCGTTTAAAGCATTTCCAAAAAGGAAGTAAAACAATATTTTAAAGCAGATGCCAGGATTACATTCTTGTCCAGCAGGGGGAAAATATATAAAGCACTTTGGTCGTTTTCAAACAAGATGATTATGCTAGCCTGTGTGTTGTCACGGTAACTAACGAACTACAAACTGAATGTCTTCGTTATATGTTGGACGTTTGTTTGCAACCCAAAAGTTCAATCTTTGCATTTAGATTTATCTATGAGTTTTGTAACATGGTATCTCCGTTAGTGATTACGTAGTGCTAGCCTACTGCTAGCATACCTCGGAGGAGAACAAACACACAAACA
>OLKM01000668.1:40430-52930 GCA_900291075.1 Melanogrammus aeglefinus
GGGGCGGGACACCACATTTGATTGACAGACCGAGGGTGTTGTAAAACACGGCTTCAGTCAAACACACGGAGAACGGAGCGGGATCCAACACACGGAGAACGGAGCGGGATCCAGCACACGGAGAACGGAGCGGGATCCAGCACACGGAGAACGGAGCGGGATTCAACACACGGAGAACGGAGCGGGATTCAGCACACGGAGAACGGAGCGGGATCCCAGCATCACAGGATGAACGGAGGCGGGAATATTCACACCACACGGGAGAACGGAGCGGGATCCAGCAAACGGAGAACGGAGCGGGATTCAGCACATAGCAGATGAGAACGGAGGGGGTATCCCAGCCAAACGGAGGAGAACGGAGCGGGATTCAGCCACACGGAGAACCGGAGCGGGAATCCAAACACGGAGAGTACTCACGGACGAGCGGGATTTCAGCACACGGAGAACGGGAGCGGGATCTCCACCCACGGAGAACGGAGCGGGATCCAGCAGCACGGAGACGGGAGCGGGGATTCAACCACACGGAGAGAACGGAGCGGGATTCAGCACATGGTAGAACAGGAGCGGCAGATTCAAACACACGGAGAACGGAGCGGGATCCAACACACGGAGAACGGAGCGGGATCCAGCACACGGAGAACGGAGCGGGATCCAGCACACGGAGAACGGAGCGGGATCCAACACACGGAGAACGGAGCGGGATCCAACACACGGAGAACGGAGCGGGATTCAACACACGGAGAACGGAGCGGGATCCAACACACGGAGAACGGAGCGGGATCCAACACACGGAGAACGGAGCGGGATTCAGCACACGGAGAACGGGTCTAAACTATTTTAAAATGAGCCCAAATGTAGTGTGGCTGAATGTCTTTACTCGCTTTGAACAGACTTAAGGCCAGGGGCTAAGGCCGGGGCCTAAGGCCGGGGCCTAAGGCCGGGGCCTAAGGCCGGGGCCCAAGGCCGGGGCCTAAGGCCGGGGCCCAAGGCCGGGGCCCAAGGCCAGGGCTCAGTGAGGAGCTCTGTCCCGTGTCCTCCCACTAGGAGGGCGTTACTGCACCATCACGTTAAACAGTTTAGATTCTTTTAGGCCATTGGCTGAATAAGACTTCTACTATGAACACAGTATCAACCTACCTGTAAGCAAAGGGTGTCAGTCCCAGAGTGACAGCAACCAGGTTACCAAACACCTGGTAGCCGATCCCAGGAGGATACAGGTTCACCTGGGGGGGAGAGAGAGAGACAGAGACGGAGAGAGAGAGACGGAGACGGAGAGAGAGAGACAGAGACGGAGAGAGAGAGACAGAGACGGAGAGAAGAGAGACAGAGAGACAGAGACGGAGAGAGGGAGACAGACAGAGAGAGACAGAGACAGAGAGAGCGAGAGAGAGAGAGAGACAGAGACAGAGAGAGACAGAGACAGAGAGAGAGACAGCGAGAGCGAGAGAGAGAGAGAGAGACAGAGAGAGAGAGAGAGACAGAGAGAGAGAGAGAGAGAGAGAGACAGCGAGAGCGAGAGAGAGAGAGAGAGACAGAGAGAGAGAGACAGAGACAGCGAGAGAGAGAGAGAGTCAGAGTGCCGTCTTATAATTAAAGGACCCTATCGTTTTCTTCTTCCATGAAGGTCAAATGTATTAAGACCTTAATCTCTACAGCCTTTAAATCCATGACGGGATAATCCACCGGTGTGCGGCCGACCCCTCATCCTTCGCCTCCTCCATGGACCCCTAACCCTCGGGGTCCCGGGGACAGCCCCCCCACTCACCCTGTTCATGATCATGCCGCTGATCTCCAGCACCGACATGTCGGCCTTCTTGCACTCGTTCCCCTCCCACACGATGGCGCTGACCCGCTCCAGGCCCGGGTTGGAGCTGTGGAGCCAGGGGACGTGACCCTACACACACACACACACACACACACACACACACACACACACACACACACACACGGTAAATGTATTGTAAAAACAGCGTTTACTGATGGCAGTGATGCCCTCATGCTGTTGAGCAGCGCTATGGGTGAAGGTGGGCCCGCTGGTTCTTGGCCCCATGAGACGGGCGTCATAATTCTGGAGGTGTTCTCCTGTTCCCGCCGCCGCAGTCTACCGCAGGCCTCTGGTGGACAGACTACAGCGGCCCACCAGCTCACAGTAGAACCCCGTCACCCTGGGACGGAGAGCAGCGTGTCGCCCCACCTGGTGGAACGGGTCGTCCCGGTACTCCTTCTTGACGGGGGGGACGCCCACACTCGCCCCCTCGCCCTCTGCGGAGCGGGACAACACACACACACACACACAGTTAATACGGTCATACTGGATCATATTTAGCCTTTGACCTGGCCTTGGCACCGTAGTCTGTGTATTAGCATTATGCAGCTGCTCCTGCTGTGCTGTGCTACAGCTACGCTAGGCTGGGCTATACTAGACTACGCTAGGCTACGCTAGGCTGTGCTACACTAGGCTACGCTAGGCTGGGCTACGCTAGGGTGGGCTACGCTAGGCTGTGCTATACTAGGCTATGCTATACTAGGCTACGGTAGGCTGTGCTACACTAGGCTACGCTAGGCTGGGCTACGCTAGGGTGGGCTACGCTAGGGTGGGCTACGCTAGGCTGTGTTGTATTGTGTTATGGTACACTATTCTGTGTTGTGTTATGACCGGCTGAGTTGTGCTACGTTAAAATATGTATTGCTACGCTAGGCTACGCTAGGCTATGTAATGCTAAATGATACTATGCTACGTTAACACATGTATTGCTACGCTAGGCTATGTAATGCTAAATTATACTATGCTACGTTAACATATGTAGTGCTACGCTAGGCTATGTAATGCTAAATTATACTATGCTACGTTAACATATGTAGTGCTACGCTAGGCTATGTAATGCTAAATTATACTATGCTACGTTAACACATGTATTGCTACGCTAGGCTATGTAATGCTAAATTATACTATGCTACGTTAACATATCTAGTGCTACGCTAGGCTATGTAATGCTAAATGATACTATGCTACGTTAACATATCTAGTGCTACGCTAGGCTATGTAATGCTAAATGATACTATGCTACGTTAACATATGTAGTGCTACGCTAGGCTACGCTCTGCAGTGCTTAATGATGCTGTGCTTATGCCTGTGTTGGGGTTTAAGCGGCTGTGTTGTGCTAGGCTAGGCTAGGCTAGGCTGGCCCACGGACCGGTCTCGGAGGTGCAGGAGGAGCGGCACTCGGCGCAGTGCAGGAAGTCCTCCCAGAGCACGTCCTCCGTCTCCGACTCGTGGCGGGGGCTCTCCGAGGCGGCGGTCCTCAGAGAGGAGCAGCGGGAGCTGGAGCTGGTCCCCGACTTGGGGGCCTCCTGGGGGGGGGGGGACGGGGGGACGGGGGGACACTGAGTGGAACTAGGGCTGAACGATTTGGGGAAATAATCTAATTGCCGGTGTGCGTCTGGGTGTGTGTCAGTGTGTGTACCTCCACTGTGTAGTGCTTCTTGTAGTGGTGTGTGACAGTGTGTGTGTCAGTGTGTGTACCTCCACTGTGTAGTGCTTCTTGTAGTGGGGGGGGGTCTTGCGGTTGCGCAGCGTGCAGTCGCTGGTCTTCCTCTCCCCCCTGCGGGGGGCGCTGTAGGCCCCAGGGTCCTCCTCACTGGACGCCTCCTCGGACACCGGCTCCTGACCCCCCCCCACCACCACACACACACACACACACACACACACACACACACACACACACCACACACACACCACACACACACACACACACACACACACACACACACACACACACACACACACACACACACACTTTAAGTTTAGTGATCACATGTTGTACAACTAGCCAACCTTTACACACAAATACTGAGTCTCGTTTATTTTTTTATCCATACCCAAACTAAACCCACTGTGTGTGAATTGCTGTGTGTGTGCGTGTGTGCGTGCGTGCGTGCGTGCGTGCGTGCGTGCGCGTGTATGCATGTGTGTGTATATGCGTGTGTGTGCGTGCGCATGCGTGCGTGCGTGTCTACATTCGTCCCGTTACCTTGGCGCCCACTGCCATCGTCCCCGTCCCGCGGCTGGCGTGCGTGGGGGGCGGGGCCTGGGAGGCGCTCCAGCACACCTCCTCCGTCTGCGGCAGCGAATCGCAGCGGGCCTCATGGAGCTGAAGCCCCTCCTCGCTGCTACGATTGGTCACGCGGCCGTCCAATGACACGTAGCCGTTGTCCGTCTCCGTGTATTTATCGATGGACATCTTGGACTTCTTAGACCTGAGGGGGGAGGGGGGAGGGAGCGAGGAGGCAAGGGAGCAAGGGAGCAAGGAGAGAGAGAGTGAGGAGGGTGATGACAATAGGAGCGAACCGAGAGGCGGGACAAAAACGAAGGAGAAAGGGCGGGAAAAGGAAGTCGAAGGAAGAATAGAAAATAATAAAAAAACACAGATCGAGGAGAAGAAGGAGAAGATCAAATGAAATGGTGTGGACCAAAAGAGATGAATGGAAACATGAGTTTGGGGCCAGAGTAGGAGATGTACTCGTGTCTCTGACGGTACCCTGAAGCCGACGGGACGTGGCTGGGGGGCTCGGCACAGAACAACACGGGGGGGTAATAAAGTGTACTCTAGGCCTGGCTGTGGATGCAGCAGACGATCACTGCTGCTACTGAATGCCCGCTGAAGCAGCAGCATGGGGGGGGGGGCTGAGTACTACTGGGAACGGCCCACTGCATGCTAATGACGAGGCCTACATTGGGTCTAAGGGGGTCCGAGACACTGGCTTCACCGATACACCCCTCAGTGGTCCCATTCTGAGGAGGACACTAGGCCGCCTCTGTGAGCGAGCTGGGCTGCAGCCCGGGCTATCCCTACAGCCCCCACAATGCAATGGGAGGTTTCATGTCCACAAAACCGTGAGCAGGATGAGGATTATCCGACAGAATCGTTATTTCAGGGGAGCAGTTTAAGCGATACGGATGGACTGGAGTAGAATAAAGGAAAGGTAAAACCAGAAGTCTCTGGATACCCCGTGAGAAGCACTCCTTTCTGACGGGACGCAGGTTCACCGTTCAGTTTTACTTTAACGGCGGTTTGAGGAAGGATGTTGCAGTGATGAAGTTTGGATATGGCGTAATGAAAAGAGGTCTGGGCTTCAGCTTCAGGCTTTTTGTTACATTTATTTCAAATTTAATTTATTGGTCGTAAAAAACACGACAATCTGATCGATATATCAAATAATTAATCTGGAATGAAATAAATACATAAAGATGTGATTGATTTGAAAGTGAAGCCCAGCCCTGTTTGGCCATGTTCATATATGACATATATGACAGGTAAATACGGCGGAAACAGATACACACCCAGCTTTACAGATATCATGCCAGAAATCTTGGAAGAGAGAGCCCAGGCTGTATGTGGTGCTGGCTGAGTGCGGCGCCCCCAGCTGAGTGCTATCGGTAGTGCTAGAACCGTCTCCTTCCCTATGTACCCCCACCTGAGAAGGCTTCCTCAACCTCCTTCAGTCAGGAAACAGTCGAGGACAGAGAGAGAGAGAGAGAGAGAGCGAGAGAGAGAGAGAGAGAGACAAGCGCTTCAGACACTGAGGAACTGGAGGCTGGTGGAGGAAGGAGTGCGCCAGGCGTCGCCTAGCGACCACTCGTCTGCGTCCTGGCGCGTATTCATCTGATTACAGTCCCAATCCATCCTGATTTTAACCATAACCACAATTTCAAAAAGATAATGACTTTGCATCTTTTATTTGATCATAAATAAATCGAAATAAAATAAAAAAGAGTATCTTGTAAGTATTTCTTTCAAGAACGAACTGTATGGAACTGTTCCTGGAGGGAGCGGGAGCACTCCCATTGGTCGGGAGACGGTGAAGAGAATCAACGCCCACCCAAGAGAACTGTCCAATCAGAAGACAGAACCAGCACCCCTCCCTCCCTTCACACAAGATGGCATCGTCCAACGTCTTCCAGAAGGTCTACACACGCAGACAGACAGAGGGACGCAGACAGGGGGACAGGGGACGCAGACAGACAGGGGGACGCAGACAGACAGGGGGGAGGCAGACAGACAGGGGGGACGCAGACAGACAGGGGGGACGCAGAAAGACAGGGGGGACGCAGACAGACAGGGGGGACGCAGACACAGGGGGAACGCAGACAGACAGGGGGGATGCAGACAGACAGGGGAGACGCAGACACAGGGGGACGCAGACAGACAGGGGGGACGCAGACAAACAGGGAGACACAGACAGACAGACAGGGAGACACAGACAGACAGAGACGAAGACATGGGGACGCAGACAGACAGGGATACGCAGACAGACAGACAGGGTGAAGCAGACAGACAGGGAGACACAGACAGACAGGTTGAAGCAGACAGACAGGGAGAAGCAGACAGACAGGGAGACGCAGACAGACAGGGAGACACAGACAGACAGGGAAACGCAGACAGACAGGGAGACGCAGACACAGGGTGAAGCAGACAGACAGGGAGACACAGACAGACAGGGAGACAGAGACAGACAGGGAGACGCAGACAGACAGGAAGACGCAGACAGACAGGGTGAAGCAGACAGACATGGAGACACAGACAGACAGGGTGAAGCAGACAGACAGGGCGAAGCAGACAGACATGGAGACGCAGACAGACATGAAGACGCAGACAGACAGGCGGGACCAGGGGCTACAGAACAGAGCAATGGGCCGACACACCAGGCTGCCATCTTGGTTCTTTCTTGGTTCTTAACGCCAGAAGTGACGGAACACGCGTCGACACTTTGGTTTCTATGGCGACGTGGAGGATATCATCCAATCACAGAAGAGTCAGACGGGTGGCTTTGGTTTAATAACATGTATCTGAACAGCTGATCCCAGAGGAACAAGAGGAAGATAAACGATACACGATGAGAGGAAGCACGCCGCGGGGCACGTAGCACGTAGCATGCAGCGGGGCCCTCCCCCTTACCGTGAGCTCCTCCTGCCGTCCCGTCCTCCGGGCCCCCGCCCCCTCTGCAGCGCCCGGAGCCCCGCCCCCGGCGCTGCAGAGGGGGTCGCCACGGGGCCCGGCCCGCCCCCCCACGGGGCGGGCGGCACCACGGGGCCCGCCCGCGAGCGTTTAGAACCAAGATGGCCGCCGGGGGAATAGGGCCTAGGGAGAGGCCTACTGAAGGGGGCCGGGGAGATAAGGGGGGGGGGGGGGGGGGGGGGGAGACATCAGACCTGGGGGTGAAGCTGGACACCGACTCACCGGAATCCCATCAGAGAACGTAAACGCTGCGTCTCTGCATTAGGGGCAGTGTCCCGTCGCCGTGGACTGACGGGGTTTATACCCTCACCCCCCCCCCCGCCGCCCCCCCACACCAAACTAAACACCTCGAGAGGAACGGTGCACAAACACAAACAAATATACATCCTCCCTCTATCCCACGGCCAACTCTAGCTCTCCGTTAAACCCCTGCAGCGAACTCTCCCTCCCTCCCTCCCTCCCTCCCCTCTCCTCCACACCCCCAGCCCGGCCCTGCCCCCCCCCCCTACCTGCGGCGCTTGCCCCCTGAGCTGTTGGGGGGCTTGGGGGTCCGTGTGGAGACGATCTGGCAGTGCACAGTCCCCAGCAGCAGCATGAGCCAGCTGGCCCCGAACACCTCGGTGGCCGGGATGCCATGGGGCTGAGAGACCAGCGCGTACAGGACGGCCGCCGACACTGGAGAGAGGGATTAGATTAGAAGAGAGGGATTAGATTAGATTAGGAGAGAGGGATGCCATGGGGCTGAGAGACCAGCGCGTACAGCACGGCCGCCGACACTGGAGACAGGGATTAGATTAGAAGAGAGGGATTAGATTAGATGAGATTAGGAGAGAGGGATTAGATTAGATTACGAGAGAGGGATTATATTAGGAGAGTGGGATTAGATTAGATTAGGAGAGAGGGATGCCATGGGGCTGAGAGACCAGCGCGTACAGCACGGCCGCCGACACTGGAGAGAGGGATTATATTAGATTAGGAGAAGGATTAGATTAGGAGGGATTATATTAGATTAGGCGAGGGATTAGATTAGATCAGGAGAGAGGGATTATATTAGATTAGGAGAGGGATTATATTAGATTAGGAGAGGGATTAGATTAGGAGAGGGATTATATTAGATTAGATTAGGAGAGAGGGATGCCATGGGGCTGAGAGACCAGCACGCACAGCACGGCCCCAGACACTGGAGAGAGGGATTAGATTAAATTAGGAGAGAGGGATTATATTAGATTAGGCGAGGGATTAGATTAGATTAGGAGAGAGGGATGTAATGGCACGGCCGCCGACACTGGAGAGGGAGAGATTAGATTATATTACATCACATTAGATTAGGAAAGAGGGATGGAAGATTGTGTTGGATGGTGATCATGTTAAGAATTAACAATTTGCTTAGTTACATAAATATAATTGTTGTTTCTGCAGTATAACAATCTGCAGAGAACTCAATGGTCATGGGGTCAGTGTTAGCATTAGTAAACATCCGCTACCACAAAGGCCATGATATGGAAATGGAGGAGCTTAGTCAAATCTTTGTCACGGCAGATATGAATAAACATGAGAAGGGAATGAGACTGCGGTCATTTTATGAGGATGTGCAAAACCAAACGTCATAAAATGATTTAAATAATTGGGCCTCAAATGGATGAAACTGTGGCAACGCTGGAGTTTAGCAGGAGCGTAGCATTGCTCTAGTATATTATAGTGTAGTGTGGATTAGCATAGCTGTAGTGTATCTGTAGTGTAGCGTAGCTGGAGTGTAACATAGTGTGGTGTATCTGTAGTCTAGTCTAGTCTAGCTGCAGTGTGTTCTAGTCTAGTCTAGCTGCAGTATGTTCTAGTCTAGCTGTGTTCTAGTCTAGCTGCAGTGTATCTTGAGCGCAGTGAGTTCCCATCATACCTTGCAGCAGGTACAGCCCCAGCAGCAGGAGGAAGATGGCTCTGGAGGTGACCTGGATCCACCAGCGGTAGAAGAAGGGGAAGAAGACCACCCGGACGATGCCCTTCCTGGTCAGCGAGGTCCAGGGGCTCTCAGGTTTGGCCTTGGCAAACGCAGAGCCTGACACACACACAGGTCAATTAATAGGCAGGTATTATTAGCAAGTGACACAATACCATGTGGAAGGAATACATTGTGGTTAAGAACCCACAAACACACAGTCTCTCTCTCTCTGGCTAACACACACACACACACACACACACACACACACACACACACACACACACACACACACACACACACACACACACACACACACACACACCTCTAACCAGATCCACATCGATAAGGTCTGGTTTGACATGGCCCGTCTTTTTCGGCTTGTTCCTCAAGCCCTGCAGGGGGAGACAGAGTCAAAATTAACAACGGCCACAGCTAGTAGTCAGATCACAGAGTGATAACATAACAGATCCATGTTGTACGACAGTGCACACCACACACACACACACTCTGGTTGGGGGTGTCACACCGTGCATTGGGCCTACGAACACACACACTACGGCAGCCTACAGTACTCGATGCGGTAGGTGACGGAGGACTGTGTCTCAGTGGCTCTGCCAGCAGGGCCTCACCAACAGGTAAACGCAGGTACAAACAAGCTGCAACAACTCATTGTCGATCAGTGGCATTGTACGCTCCAAGGCGGGGCTTTGGGAATATTGGAACGCTTTTGGGAAGCTGCCGACCTGACATTGAGCTGCGACATTGGACTCACGGGAAAAAGATCCCAGCAGTCTGGGAGGCGGGAGGCTGGTGAACGTGTGCTTCGGCCAGCGGTTTGGTGCCAGCAGAACGGCAGGCTTCATGGCTCTTAAGGGAGTTCAGCATGAACCGTCTCAAGCCTGTTTCTCCATGGGGGGCATGAATGTTGGTGCTTATGTGGTGGTGGTGGGGGGGGAGGCTATTACTTGTTGTCAAGATTGGTGCTTAATAGGGGCTAGGATGGGTTAGCATGTAGTGCTAAGATTGGTGATTAATAAGCGCTAGTATGGTTAGCATGTAGTGCTAAGGTTGGTGATTAAAGATGCTAGTATGGTTAGCATGTAGTGCTAAGGTTGGTGATTACTAAACGCTAGTATGGTTAGCATGTAGTGCTATGGTTGGTGATTAATGAACGCTAGTATGGTTAGCATGTAGTGCTAAGGTTGGTGATTACTAAACGCTAGTATGGTTAGCATGTAGTGCTATGGTTGGTGATTAAAGGTGCTAGTATGGTTAGCATGTAGTGCTAAGGTTGGTGATTACTAAACGCTAGTATGGTTAGCATGTAGTGCTAAGGTTGGTGATTAAAGATGCTAGTATGGTTAGCATGTAGTGCTAAGGTTGGTGATTAATAAACGCTAGTATGGTTAGCATGTAGTGCTAAGGTTGGTGATTAATAAACGCTAGTATGGTTAGCATGTAGTGCTAAGGTTGGTGATTAATAAACGCTAGTATGGTTAGCATGTAGTGCTACGGTTGGTGATTAATTGGTGTGGTGTTCGTTATTCCAGGCCTCTGCCGTTTCCTCAATCAGTCAATGGAAGGGTTCTTATCTCTGAGCAGCATGCTGACTCAAGCTACTCAGGTTGTTTATGGGTTCTGTTGGGAAGTATACGGACACAGCGGTGCACACACTTCCTGTCATTGGGATAACATTTCCTCATTTAAAGATGTATGAAATGCATTGTGAGTGCGTGTGCCTGGAGGCGCCTGTGTGGAAGGGGCTGTTCCAGGCTTGGTCAACACCTGCAGTAAAACTTTACAAGCAACTCCAATTGCGGCCGAGAGACTGCTGGACCAGGCCTGTTTTTTAAAAGCTTTGGCCGTGTTCAGTTTTTCCCCATGCCAAAAAAGCTCTTTTGAAAGGTGTGGTTGTGAAAGAGAGAGCGAACCAGAGAGGGTGAGTTAACCGGTACGTTTCAGGACCCTTGTGCATCCTCAGAACCGCGGCCCGTCCCTGCCACCGGGGAAAGGCTGCACATGCCCAAACATCGACGTGCTAACATGCTTAGGATCTCCGAGCTTTCCGAGGGACGGCCTGGGAGTTGGCGTGGAGTGGCTCGATTGAGGAAGCGGGTTTATCGCGTATAAGACGAGCGCTATGGATTTATGTGTGCTGATATTGACACAGCGTAGGGCCCAATCACAGCAGCCCTTATCAGTGAATGGAAGGGCTCTTATCTGTGGACAGCGTGTCGGCTGCTCCAACACGCTCAATACAGAGGAAAGCGGAGGGAGGGAAGGACTGACCAGATGAGAGGAAAACAGGGAAATTCCCTTGGATTCAAATTCAATGTTATTCTTCTTTCTAATTCGGCAGCATCACATTCAAAAACAAGTTCTATGACAGCAAGTTCAAAAAGGTCACACCTAAAAGAGGGTTTTTAAGTGTGCTAAGGCTTTTAAGATTAGTGCCAGCACGGCACCGATGTTGCCATCTGAATGTTGGGCCAGACGCGATTCTCTCGTAGCTTTTAAGCCTTCAAAACAAATACAAGACTGAAGTCTACTTTCTGTGCCACAGTACATAAAGTACAGTGATTTGAGAGTGTACTGCGTGGAAATAGGATATCTGCTACATTAAAACTAGACTACGGGGGGAATCCGAGGTAGCCAGGCGATGCTCTCACAGCATGGTTAAGCTCTACAACTGATTTGCACGCTCATGGAAGCGTCACAGAGCTAAGCTACCAGGATGAAAGGGTTACATAGCTCAGCTACCAGGTTAGAGAGTTACAACAGTTCACACGTGGGCCAGAAACACATGAAATGCATGTAAATCAATTTACTCTACAATTCAAGAGAGTCAAGGTCAGGGACGGGGGTGTGTGTGTGTGTGTGTGTGTGTGTGTGTGTGTGTGTGTGTGTGTGTGTGTGTGTGTGTGTGTGTGTGTGTGTGTGTGTGTGTGTGTGTGTGTGTGTGTGTGTGTGTGTGTGTGTCGTTTCCACATGACAGCATAAAGGTCCTTCTGTAACCATTTTCTATGTGGGTTTGTGTGCGTGTGTGTTGAAGTGGATGTTGAACTCATCGAGGAAAGTGTCCCCCCCCATTTGCATGGTGGACAGAACGGTGGTGGGGAAGGGGGGGTGAGACAGTGCCTGTATCACTGGTGGGGTTATCTGCCAGCTGATCGAACCATTGTCAGAACTGGATGGTCCAGGTTGAGAATGCCAAGTTTGATATGTATATTTAAAAACAATAACTAAACCGTATCTTAAGCATCGGCAAACTTTGGACCCAAAAGGTTATCCTATTACTGCTCGCAGTCGGTAAAAAAACATTTAGAAATGGTTTGAAAAAAAAAGATTGACGATAGATGTTTTTAGCCGTTATAACTAATGAACAGCTCACCACAGAACACACTAGTGCTGCTTCAAACACCTGCTCCGCGCTGGAGACCAGCAGGAGGGATCCAGAGGGGGGCCCTCATGGAGTAGGGGCCCCTCGTGGAATAGGGGCCCCCCTCACGGAGTAGGGGCCCCCTAATAGAGTAGGAGCCCCCTCAAGG
>OLKM01000668.1:57930-88128 GCA_900291075.1 Melanogrammus aeglefinus
GGCCGTCTGCGTGTTCACTGACTGATCGACTGATCACGCACTCGACACTCAACACCCCCAGCTGGCCGGCTTCAGCCGCTGTGAATGAGTTGTGGGAGCAGGGAGTGGGTCCATGAACAGTAACGGAGTGAAGAGTCCAACGCCTCGTCCTCACTGACTGACAAGGAGCAAACACTGCAAGGCTGCTGAAGATAGGGCCAGTTGGAGCCGGAGAGAGACACAGAGAGACACAGAGAGACAGACAGAGACACAGTCTGACAAGGCAGAGACGGTTTGCGTGAGAGACAGTTGGAGCCGGAGAGAGACACAGAGAGACAGACAGAGACAGACAGAGACACAGTCTGACAAGGCAGAGATGGTTTGCATGAGAGAGAGACAGTGGGAGCAGGAGAGAGACACAGAGACAGAGTGAGACAGACAGAGACACAGTCTGACAAGCGAGGGACGGTTTGCGTGAGAGAGAGACAGTGGGAGCAGGAGAGAGGCGCAGACAGACAGAGAGACAGTCAGTCAGAGAGAGAGACGGTTGGGCTTGTTCCTCAGCGCAGTGAGATAGTTGAAAGAGAGCAGAGCAGAGCAGAGCCAGCCAGCCAGCCAGCCAGCCAGCCAGCCAGCCAGCCAGCCAGCCAGCCAGCCAGGCCCAGCCAGCCAGCCAGCCAGCCAGCCAGCCAGCCAGCCAGCCAGCCAGCCAGCCAGCCAGCCAGCCAGCCAGCCAGCCAGCCAGCCAGCCAGCCAGCCAGCCAGCCAGCCAGCCAGCCAGCCAGCCAGCCAGCCAGCCACAAACGGTGTAGTAGTGGAGGCCAGGTGGATGTGAAGCACTCTGAACCCCTCAGCTCCACGCCAGCCCCCCCCCCTCTCTCTCCACGGGTGTCTCCCCCGATAGCCCTCCCCTTGACCCTGGTCTCTCCCCCGGTCTCTCCCCCTTGACCCTGGTCTCTCCCCCGATAGCCCTCCCCTTGACCCTGGTCTCTCCCCCGGTCTCTCCCCCTTGACCCTGGTGTCTCCCCCGATAGCCCTCCCCTTGACCCTGGTGTCTCCCCCGATAGCCCTCCCCTTGACCCTGGTCTCTCCCCCGGTCTCTCCCCTGGTCTCTCCCCCTTGAATGCCGCAGTGCCGGTGTCACCATGGCAACAGATGGAAGGAGGATCAAGCCGAGTAGGGTTAAGTCACGCTGGTGGCAGGAGTTATACAACACGCACACTTTGCCCTTTCTCTGCGTCGGCCCTCGCTGTGCTCAGGGAACAGGCAGGAAACGCGCTCTGCCTGTTCCCCGAGTCAACCTGCACCTCTGATCTGGGCCCCCCCCACCCCCCAGGCAACGCGCAGGACGCAGGAAGGAGGGCTGTGTGGTCGCTGGCGGCAGCCCGCCCACACGCCCCGGGGTTTCCTGTTCAGAATGATTAGCATTTCAAGGAATCGGCAAACCGCTGACCACAACGAAGCGCCGACAGACGGGACACCTTAACCCACGGCTGTGGGTGCGTGCGGGAGGAAGCGGGTGATGGAGGGACGGCCAGGAAGAGAGGAGGGATACGGGAGGACAAGGGGAGGAGCAGAGAGGCCGAGCTGCAGGTTTCTGCGAGGCCTATCGAGCCGTCGGCCATGTGCTGAGTCCATCCACCTCTAACCACGACGTCCTCCGAATTCAAAGACCCAGGCAGCACGCCACGCACCCTCACCGCCACGATCTAACCTCAGCGCTGCTCTAAGAGAAGCAGAACAGAGGTGTGGCCTGCCCCTCACTCTCATCACCATCAAGACTAGACTACCGTTTTATTTAGGGATGTGCGCGGGTATTCGGTTACACGGGGCTGCCGCCACTAACCGTTTTGTAAAAAAAATTCGGTTACACTAAAAAAAAAAACTCGCCTGCGGGAGGGTGCAGCTCACCATCGTCTTTGAAGATGTTGTAAAAAAACAACTTGAAAAATAAACGTTGTTTATGCCCCGTTTACACCATCCCGCTAATGGCCGCTAATGGCCGATAGACTACCGATGTGGAAGTCGGGATGATTCGGGTGACATCGGGCTAAAAATGTATGATCGGGTCAATTTATCGGGGTAGCATTTACACATACCCGATGTTATAACGATAACATAACGATTCATGCCAGGGACGTTAAAACACGATAAAAGCGGCGGAAGATTTAACGAATATAGCGATGTACTCCAGGGAAACTCCCGAACGACTTGCGATGTCTTACGTTATACTCCCGTTCTATTCCCGATTAGCCCATAAAAACACCTGGTAGCCGATTCTACCCCGATAGACCCAAAATTAACAAACATGTTCGTTCTTTGCCGATGTTGCCCGTTGTTGCCCGATCATTGAGCATTTCTTCCCGTTTCTTCCCGTTGTCTAACGATGTTCCCGGGAAGAGTAACGGTGTTTCCCGATGCAACCACAGTATTTCCCGATGTTATGACGATAGCTGCTGATTTAGCCATCGGGGCCCACTATCGGGGCCCACTATCGGGGCCCACTATCGGGGCCCACTATCGGGTAGGTGTAAACAGGGCATTAACCGTTAACGTGATGTTGTCTGAAGTTCATAAGGACGTCTGAGTTAGGCATGTTGTTTGTCTCTCTCTCTCTCTCTCTCGCTCTCTGCCACTTGCGGAGCAGAGAGCGAGAGACAGAAATAATTACGCAGAGCCGACAGACTTTAAAAGTCCAAAACAAATATATTTACTGACAAGAAGTGGTTTTAATCAATTCCATAATTTAAAGTAGATTTTTACTAAACGAAAAAATGTGAAAAAAAAAGAAAGGTCAAAATAAAAACACAAATCAGACAGAATTCTTCTTGAAGCAACCTCGTAATGGGGGTACATAAATAAGTTATAAATATAGATCGAAATGTGCTTAGTTTGGGCTATTTCTCAGAGTTCAATTTCATAATTTAATTAATTAATTAATTAACGGGTATTCGAATAAACGGTTTTCAAAATGTCGTGTACACGTCAGTGCAATTAACCGCTCGGAACATCCCTAGTTTTATTATCCATCAACAGGAGCCGCGTACGGTCACCACGGGGCGAGGAGCGACTCGGCACGGGGAGCAAACCATGACGGACAAAGCCAAGATGGCCGACGGCGGCGCCAGCCTCCCGACTAATGACAGACAACGCCGGGAAGTCTGCCCGGCGCTAACCCGGCCTTAAACCACGGAACGCCGTGGAAAACCCCCCACCCGCAGTACCGGGGATTACCTGAGAGGTGACCCATGTAAAGGTGTGGTCGACACACACACACACACACACACAGCTTCCTTTACTGTGGTGGACGTGTGGATAAACCATCAAACGACCCAACGGGGGTGGGTGCGGGTCAACAAAGAGTTAAAGGCAGGACGAATGCGACGGCAGCTGATCGAGACACCCACACCCCCCCCCCCCCCCCCCCCCCCCCCCCCGCGCCGCCACGGGTAACCATGGCGACGCCGAGAGTGGGCTCTCCATCGCCGGGGGTGACCTGCCCAGACGTGTGTGTGGAGGTCCTGGTCCCGTACAGTGGGGTGTGTGTGTTGGTGAACTCAGTGGAACCCTCCAGTCCGAGTCTGAGTCCCGCAGGTGAGGGGAAACGGGTTTAAGCGTGTGTGTGTGTGTGTGTGTGTGTGTGTGTGTGTGTGTGTGTGTGTGTGTGTGCTCGCCTCAGCCTCTCTGACCTCCTGAATTAGCATGTTTCCTTGTTTTTCAAGCCGTTATGTAAAGACGGCGGCAACCCAAACAAAACACAACCCAGGCCTCCTCGTTTGTCTGTGTGACGAACCGGCGAACTCCAGCGCGGTCCCATACCAAGCCATGACCCACCCGTCCCTGGGGCCACACCGTGCTACGGCCCCCCGAGCGCGGACCACCAGTCAGAGGACAGACCCCAGCGGGACAGAGCGCATTATTGGGACTGCTGAGGTCATCAGAGAGAGGACCGAACGCTAATGGGGACCGAAATGAATCCTTTAATAACTGAATACAGCCGTCAGGTGACCGGGGCAGACAACACCACGGCTACAAGCCAACGTTTGTGGTTTCAGGGGTTAAGATCTCCAGGAAACACATGGCTGAATAAACTGATTCAGGGTGTTCTGCTGCGTGTGCGTGCGTGCCCGTGTGTTGAAGCTGTTAAGCAGTTTGACGTGTTGACTTGAACCTCGAATATATTTCATGCAGCCTTTCTATCTTAACAGCTTGTTCAGCGTTCTGTCGTTATCATTATGGTTGGATTAGGCACGAGACCTCGGTATAAAGACAGACAGGTGGCCCCTACACCGACAGACAGGTGGCCCGCTACACAGACAGGTAGCCCGCTACACAGACAGACAGGTAGCCCGCTACACAGACAGACAGGTAGCCCGCTACACAGACAGACAGGTGGCCCGCTACACAGACAGACAGGTGGCCCGCTACACAGACAGACAGGTGGCCCGCTACACAGACAGACAGGTGGCCCGCTACACAGACAGACAGGTAGCCCGCTACACAGACAGACAGGTGGCCCGCTACACAGACAGACAGGTGGCCCGCTACACAGACAGACAGGTGGCCCGCTACACAGACAGACAGGTGGCCCGCTACACAGACAGACAGGTGGCCCGCTACACAGACAGACAGGTGGCCCGCTACACACAGACAGGTAGCCCGCTACACAGACAGACAGGTGGCCCGCTACACAGACAGACAGGTGGCCCGCTACACAGACAGACAGGTGGGTGGGGGGGTAAGATGAGAGGTTGAAGTGGGGAGGAGAGAGGCCTCTGGTCAGTCTAACGTGGATCTGATATCTGAGCCCACGGACACCCTACACCCCAAACCCCCCCCCCCACCACCACCACCCGGACACCCCCCCAACCCCAACCCTACTACACCCAACCCCCCACCGCCCCCCCCACCACCCGGACACCCCCCCAACCCCAACCCAACCCTACTACACCCAACCCCCACCGCCCCCCTCCACCACACCACCCGGACACCCCCCCAACCCCAACCCTACTACACCCAACCCCTACGCCGCCCCCCCACCACCACCCGGACACCCCCAACCCCCAACCCTACTACACTACACCCAACCCCCCTACCGCCCCCCCCACCACCACCACCCGGACACCCCCCCAACCCCAACCCTACTACACCCAACCCCCCACCGCCGGCCCCCTAAACCTCTAACGGTGTACACCGTCCGGCTGTGGGGTTACCACCGCTGCTTTGAAAGGCTGGAGGCGCGCGGCGCCGACTCCGAGGCAGCACAGTGTCTGACACTGACCGTCTGACACTGACCGTCTGACACTGACCGTCTGCAGCAGCAGCGGCTGACGGTCGGACGGACACCGAGTTGAAGGAGTTTTTTAACCCAAAGACAGTGACGGTACAACCCTTTATATAGACCTACAGCGTTAAGACATGACCAGAGTACACCAACCACCAACCAGCCATGGACATGTTATAAAGAACCAGCCATGGACATGTTATAAAGAACCAGCCATGGACATGTTATAAAGAACCAGCCATGGACATGTTATAAAGAACCAGCCATGGACATGTTATAAAGAACCAGCCATGGACATGTTATAAAGAACCAGCCATGGACATGTTATAAAGAACCAGCCATGGACATGTTATAAAGAACCAGCCATGGACATGTTATAAAGAACCAACCATGGACATGTTATAAAGAACCAACCATGGACATGTTATAAAGAACCAGCCATGGACATGTTATAAAGAACCAACCATGGACATGTTATAAAGAACCAGCCATGGACATGTTATAAAGAACAGCATGGACATGTTATAAAGAACCAGCCATGGACATGTTATAAAGAACCAGCCATGGACATGTTATAAAGAACCAGCCATGGACATGTTTATAAAGAACCAGCCATGGACATGTTATAAAGAACCAGCCATGGACATGTTATAAAGAACCAGCCATGGACATGTTATAAAGAACCACCATGGAACATGTTATAAAGAACCAACCATGGACATGTTATAAAAGAACCAACCATGGACATGTTTATAAAGAACCAGCCATGGACATGTTATAAAGAACCAGCCATGGACATGTTATAAAAGAACCAGCCATGGACATGTTATAAAGAACCAGCCATGGACATGTTATAAAGAACCAGCCATGGACATGTTATAAAAGAACCAGCCATGGACAATGTTATAAAGGAACCAACCATGGACATGTTATAAAGAAAACCAGCCATGGACATGTTATAAAGAACCAGCCCATGGACATGTTTATAAAGAACCAGCCATGGACATTGTTATAAAAGAACCAGCCATGGACATGTTATAAAAGAACCAACCATGGACATGTTATAAAGAACCAACCATGGACATGTTATAAAGAACCAGCCATGGACCATGTTATAAAGAACCAGCCATGGACATGTTTATAAAGAACCAGCCATGGACATGTTATAAAGAACCAGCCATGGACATGTTATAAAGAACCAGCCATGGACATGTTATAAAGAACCAGCCATGGACATGTTATAAAAGAACCAGCCATGGACATGTTATATAAAGAACCAGGCCATGGACCTGTTATAAAAGAACCAACCATGGACATGTTATAAAGAACCAACCATTGGACATGTTATAAAAGAACCAGCCATGGACATGTTATAAAGGAACCAGCCATGGACATGTTTATAAAGAACCAGCCATGGACATGTTTATAAAGAACCAACCATGGAACATGTTATAAAGAACCAGCCATGGACATGTTATAAAAGAACCAGCCATGGACATGTTATAAAGAACCACGCCATGGACATGTTATAAAGAACCAACCATGGACATGTTATATAAAGAACCAGCCATGGACATGTTGTAAAAAGAACCAGCCATGGGACATGTTATAATAAAGAACCAGCCATGGACATGTTATAAAGAACCAGCCATGGACATGTTGTAAAGAACCCAACCATGGACATGTTATAAAGAACCAGCCATGGACATGTTATATAAAGAACCAGCCATGGACATGTTATAAAGAACCAGCCATGGACATGTTATAAAGAACCAGCCATGGACATGTTATAAAGAACCAGCCATGGACATGTTATAAAGAACCAGCCATGGACATGTTATAAAGAACCAACCATGGACATGTTATAAAGAACCAGCCATGGACATGTTATAAAGAACCAGCCATGGACATGTTATAAAGAACCAGCCATGGACATGTTATAAAGAACCAGCCATGGACATGTTATAAAGAACCAGCCATGGACATGTTATAAAGAACCAGCCATGGACATGTTATAAAGAACCAGCCCGTCGCCTACGAGCGACGTATTAATCACGCAACTCAACGAATCGATGACCAAATTCATGCCAACGCTTTCAGTAATTGATTTTTATTGATTTTATCGATTCGTTGTTGCAGCCCTAGTGGACGCACTCCTGTCTCATGCAGCACGTTAACGGGAGCGCCTGAATGCCTGGGGGGGTCTCTCTCTGGGGGGGGGGGGGGTCTCTCAGCCTGGGGGAGTCTCTCTGGGGGGGATCTCTTAGCCTGGGGGGTCTCCCTCAGCCTGGGGGGGTCTCTCTGGGAGGGGGTCTCTCTGGGGGGATCCTCTTAGCCTGGGGGGTCTCTCTCAGCCTGGGGGGGTCTCTCTGGGAGGGGGTCTTCTCTTGGGGGAATCTCTCTGCTCGCCTGGGGGGGATCTCTCAGCCTGGGGGGGTCTCTCTGGGGGGGGGTCTCTCACCCTCGAGGGGGGGATCACTCCTGGGGGGGCGGATCTCTCTGGGGGGGTCTCTCAGCCTGGGGGGGGGATCTCTCAGCCTGGGGGGGGGGGGATCTCTTCAGCCTGGGGGGGGGATCTCTCTAGCCTGGGGGGGGGATCTCTCAGCCCTGGGGGGGTCTCCCCTCAGCCTGGGGGGGTCTCCCTCAGCCTGGGGGGGTCTCCCTCAGCCTGGGGAGGTCTCTTCAGCCTTGAGGGGGGGGTCACTCAGCTCTGGGGGGGGGATCTCTTACAGGCCTGGGGGGGGGGGGGGGGGAGATCTCAGCCTGGGGGGGGGGGGGGGGATCTCTCAGCCTGGGGGGGGATCTCTCAGCCTGCACCCCTCCCTAACACCCGTCTTGTTGGGTCTTGTGCAGGTTTTACGTTTCATGTCAGCGCTGTGATTCATTTTTCTACACAACATGGAAACGCCTTTCTGATGAAAGCCACCGTGTTCATGCAGGATGAAACAATAAAGCAGTCTGCCTTGGTTCAGTGTCATTTTGTGGTCACATTTTCCACAAAGTGTGTTTCTTCATTATTTGGAGCCCCGGCCTCACGGTAAACTTCCTCTACCACATAGTTCCAACAATAGTACCACATCCACAAAAGTCTCCAACCCCAGGCTGGTGGGCCAGGGCTCCTTTAAAGGACTTTCACTGCGCAGGACTCAGAAACCCTCCAGATCCAGCAGGTAGAATACGGGGGGCATCAGAATACCTTTCACATCAGAGCTGACCAGAAGACATCTTAAATGTGTCGTGACGCATTTAAAAATCAAACACGGTTAGCCTTTTGTTTGCAGATCACCGAATACTGCAATCAACCCTAATGTGATTCAGTGCTGGGCCCGTATTGATGAGCACGACGGGGCTACCTACGGGCACACAGAACCAACAGAAGAACCCATGAGCTCCCCAGAGGGGAGTCTAAAGGTAGAACACATCCTGACAATGCCCAAAAAGAATGCATGAATGAATTTAAAAAAGATAAACGTGTTTGTGTGTTGGTGTGTGTGTGTGTGTTTGTGTGTGTTGGTGTGTGCGTGTGAAGAGTGGACGGGCCTTACCTTCTTCTGGTACCAAACAACAGCATCTTTCACTTTGGAAGCCATTTACAGGTCGGCTCTCCTCGGCTAGGACATCTTACACTGGACAGAGAGAGGGAGGGAGGGGGAGAGAGACAGAGGGAGGGAGGGAGGGGGAGAGAGAGACAGAGAGAGAGGGAGAGAGAGAGAGGTAGGGGGGAGAGAGAGAGAGAGGTAGGGGGGGAGAGAGAGAGAGGTAGGGAGGACAGAGAGGTAAGGGGGAGAGAGAGAGAGGTAGAGGGGAGAGAGAGAGGTAGGGGGGGAGAGAGAGAGAGGTAGGGGGGAGAGAGAGAGGTAGGGGGGGAGAGAGAGAGAGAGGTAGGGGGGGAGAGACATTGGTGTGAGTGACAGTGTAAACACGAGGGACTTCAGAGAGGTTTATATAGACGCCACCTGACAGACAGGTACGAGCATCGAATGACGGCACAGCGAGAGGGTGAGGGGGAGGGACCTAACCTTCATGGCAGTAATTGGCCGAGAGACACGTTAGCAATCAAGGGCCCAGCTTGATGAACGTGCTTGTGTGTTTCACATGGACAAATAAACCCCAGCCTGGTTTATTTGAGGCACCCCATTCATTCTGCCTCTTGCAGCCACCACCTGTGTTTGGAGTTGCTGAGTGGGTCGACACACCACACCCTTTGGTTCATCGGTTCAGTTCAATAAGTTTGGTATGTGCGTCATACCAAGTAGGTTATCCTATCCACACTAGCCTGCACAGGTAAGGACTTGACACACACACACACACACACACACACACACACCACACACCACACACACAACACACACACACACACACACACACACACACACACACACACACACACACACACACACACACACACACACACACACTTTATATTGGTTGATTAGTTAGCATGGTCTGCTTATATCATGACTTAATAGTTGCTTTTCTTAGAATAAATAAAACCCCTCCCCTAGGAGTCTGGCACTCTGCATTATTCATCACTTCATGCACATCGATTAATGTTAAGGGTTTTCTTGGCTTCTTACGTGCATGGTCAACCCGTTATACACGACCTGCGCCTCGTGCCCACTGCACCGTCAGTCAGAGGACGTCAGAAGGCGCGGCTGACGGGTGGGGGAGGTTTCCAGGGTCCTCGGAGCCCGAGTAGTGGCACAGTGCATACGCCATCTGATTGGATGATGTATCCGTCGCTGCCGAAAAAGTTGAACATTGTTCAACTTTTTGACGGAGCCCTCAGCGCACGGATCCACAATGCACTGCGCCTCCGTTCAAGGTCAACGGGGGTCGGTCAACGGGAGGAGTCTAGTGAAGCAGACCTTGTTCCTCTGACTGCTTCTGGACGTATAATGGAAACATCCGCTATATCTCTGCCCGATCATACAGCAGCTGGCACCGTCATCACTGCAGCATTCAATCACCTGCCCCTCCAACCCCTCCCTCAGTCTGGCACAACACACGGCCTGCAGTGTGGCTCGGGACCCGGGACAACCGGGCAGGACAGACTGTCCTCTCACACACACACACACACTCCCAACAACCAGGCAGGACAGACTGTCCACCCACACACACACACACACACTCCCAACAACCAGACAGGACAGACTGTCCTCACTCACACACACACACACACACACACTCCCAACAACCAGGCAGGACAGACTGTCCTCACACACACACACACACACACACTCCCAACAACCAGGCAGGACAGACTGTCCACCCACACACACACACACACACACACTCCCAACAACCAGACAGGACAGACTGTCCTCACACACACACACACACACACAACACCAGACAGGACAGACTGTCCTCACACACACACACACACTCTCTTAACAACCAGGCAGGACAGACTGTCCTCACACACACACACACACACACTCTTAACAACCGGGCAGGACAGACTGTCCTCACACACACACACACACTCTTAACAACCAGGCAGGACAGACTGTCCTCACACACACACACACACACACACTCTCTTAACAACCGGGCAGGACAGACTGTCCACCCACCCACACACACACACACACACCTCACTTTTGTCAGTTTCTAGCGAGGAAATCTCACTTGTGTATTCTCCCATCTCATTTTCCCCAGTGAATGATATCTATTTTTATCAGGGAGTTATTTAAATGTTTCCTACCAGACTGCTGGATTTTTCAATAGGCTCCATTTTGGACAATGTTGACATTGACATTTTTGTTTGTCCGCGCTGCTATATTTATCCAATGACTCAATCCAACACCTTTCAATAGGCAGTGCAGTGTGTGTGTGTTTATCTGGTTACTCGGCATTCAGCACAATTATTTGTCTGTGCAGCTACACACAAAAATAAACCACTCTGTGTGTAAGAATGTTGCACCCAGTTCTTCAGACTCGGTGGTAAAGCAGTGACCATGTCCTTGTTCTCAAAGCAGCTCAGACAAACCTCTCTCCGAGCCTATTGAGAGCTTCCATCTGAAACCCTTGCCATGTGTGTACGCGTTCAGTTCTATCATTCTGACAGACGGACACACAGAGAGAGAGCAAGAGTGCGCGAGAGCGAGAGGTCACACTAGGCTTGTTCACAAACCCACAAGGGTGTGGTGCGCGTGTTTCCATACCCAGTTTTTGCAAACGGCTTCAGACAAAGGGGGTGAGTGTCCGCATGGGTGTCTGTGCTTGAGGTTTTTTGAGGTGGGTCCTTCATCAACACCAAACACGAGCACCTCCTGAAGCGCGTATTGTGCGTGAGAGCCTACAGAGCAGTGTGTCAGTGCCTCCCTCAGGGCTGCGCTGTTCCTCTTATAAGTCAAGGAAGGGAGTCATTCTCTGCTCATCACCGACCGATTCAAATCATCTTTCTCCACTTCCTCACCGTTTGACTGTCCATCCATCCGTGTCTTCCTGTCTGCTCAGATATGGACTGAACGGCCGCAGAGGGCCGGGTGACCCACGCCGTAGATCAGTGAAGGACCTGTTGTGACCACCAGGAGGGCTCACTGAGAACAACATTTGATCGCTGATGTTCATCTACCTTTTAAGAATGGAGGGAACCATAGAAAGGAAAAGATTTGTAGCATGCCATCTTTGTTTGTGAGAGATGGTGGCACTGCGTGGGCAGAGGCGGTGTGTTGATGGACGTCAACACTCAGTGATGCCGCCATAGCTATTTATTTCAAGGAGATCTTTCTAGATTTTCCACTTCACCCTGCCCCCCAGCCACCACTTTATCAACTGGTGTCGGCCACCCCTCCCACCGCTTTGGAGCGGCCACGCGAGGTCACAAAGTATCTCAAAAAGGTACGCCTTATGACGGCTTTTATGTGGCCTAAATACTTGGTCCTCCTGTTGATACAGGAGGTAGTATCCATATTACCTTTATTATTACCTTCACTCAATACATATTACATTTTAACTTCCCTTCAAGGGTTTGGGATTTTACAACATCATTGATTCCACCTTATTTTTGAAAAAAATAAGTATTTATTTTATGGACAGAATCAATGCAGCCCGTTTGGCCGCCACCCTCACCACATGTGTGCACAGACGGGATTCATTCCTAAGACTAATATTTACTACCTGATTAAAGCGTCCTGTTAGACGGCTTGACAGACAGACAGACTATTGGAGCTAAAGCAGAAGCCAGACATCCCAGGCAGCATGTCTGCCCGACACAATAACAGAACCACATGTCGGGGCACAACACTCCAACAACAAGCGTTCCCATGGTAACCAGATTACCCTCCACCACGGCGCCGCCGACGGACGCTTTAATCCCGCGGCGGGCCGTAAGACCGGGGCCCCCGGCCAGCCGAGCAGCGGGCTTTACGCGGGTAATCAGCGTAAAATCCTGCCTATTTAAAGATGTGAACCTCTGCATATTACCGAGTCATCCGACGCCAGCCGGGGAGTCAACACACACACACACACTGTCCCCGACAAAGCTCGCTAAACGACAAGCTCAGCGTCGATGGTAGGAAATTTGACGTTGTGGTTTGTGAAAAGCGTTTTGCCTAGATAGTCTTCTCTCAAAACCAAGCCACGCAAAAAAAACAACTATGAAAGTCTTCAATGTTTTTATTTTCTAACTCAGATCAGATAGCACACACACACACACACACACACACACACACACACACACACACACCACAACACACACACACACACACACACACACACACACACACACACACACACACACACACACACACACACACACACACACACACACACACACACACACACACACCCCCCTACCTCTCTTTGTGTCTGTGTCAGGTCTTAAAATAAAATGGCCCCATCACGTTGTTGACCCACAGTAAGTACCCGGTCAGGAGACTTGCACAGCATCATTAGACAACACGGCTCTATCCCTCTCTCTGTCTCGGCCACACTCAAACACACACAACAAGCCTCACCAAAATAGACGTCCATAAGCTATATTCTGCTGTGACCTCAGTCTGGGGGCCAGTCGTGAGAAGAGCTGACCCCGTTTCACGAGAGCAGTAGAAGGAGAGACAGAGACAGAGACAGAGAAGCATTGTACAAGGCTGGTGAGCAAGAAGTACTAAAACCACACCACAGAAGAAGGAAATGACTTTCAAGTCCTAACTTCTGAATTCTTATCGTCCCATAATAAAAAGAAACGAGCGTGGCTTTGGTTTATCGTGATAAACTCCGGTCGGAGCAGTGATCTGTGACGGTCTTAACGGTGTTTGTAGGGCAGACTGGTAGGAGCAGTTTGTATATGTATATATACGTTTGTATATGTATATATACGTTTGTATATGTATATATATGTTTGTATATGTATATATATGTTTGTATATGTATATATATGTTTGTATATGTATATATACGTTTGTATATGTATATATATGTTTGTATATGTATATATATGTTTGTATATGTATATATACGTTTGTATATGTATATATACGTTTGTATATGTATATATGCATGCGTTTCTGTGTCTTGCCGATCCAAACAATACTTCCACAGCTTTGACGGTGAGAAGCGACGTGGGTGAACGGGTTGCTCAGGCATGGCTGCTGGGGCTCGTGGACACTTTCCCACAAATATTTTGTGTCAAAGTTCAAACGGAAAATTGACCTTTCTGTGGGTAATTTGTGTGTACAAAGGTATTTTTTTTTACTTGTCTGTCTATTTTGGTGAGCCTGACGCACCGGGCTTTCAACTGCCGCGGCCGCTTTTAGGTTTTACTAATATCGGTTTCTGAATTGACCATCTTATCTGCAGACTAGAAACTGAATGCAGGAAGAACATAGCATCAGAATGCCAGCTGTGTGTGTGTGTGTGTGTGTGTGTGTGTGTGTGTGTGTGTGTGTGTGTGTGTGTGTGTGTGTGTGTGTGTGTGTGTGTGTGTGTGTGTGTGTGTGTGTGTGAAAATGGATTTTGCAAGCCTTTACTCCAAAATTACATTTAGAGACCTTTTTTGTGACTGTGAAATTACTTGTTCACTGAAATACTGCCAGTTTCACCAAGGTATCAGGCCATTCTACTAAGATTAAATACAACATTTGAAACAAACAGAAGAACTACAAAAATAGAAAAACACAGGGACTCATTCTATGCAACGATAGGATCCGACGAGAGGAAATAGGCGTAATTTATAAATAAGGCAGAGCCTGAAGAAAGCAGGCAGAGTTCCGGTGTGCAGCCAACGCGTGATGCGTAACCCTAGCTGCTGTATTCTCCGTCTTATCTCCAGGCCTGCTGCATATTTAATGAGGGAAGAGCGAGGCCAAGGCAGAGCTCCGTGTGTGCGTGTGTGTGTGTGTGTGTGTGTGTGTGTGTGTGTGTGTGTGTGTGTGTGTGTGTGTGTGTGTGTGTGTGTGTGTGTGTGTGTGTGTGTGTGTGTGTGTGTGTGTGTGTGTGTGTGTGTGTGTCCGTCCGCAGAATACAAATTATGCTTGATAAAAAAAAAGTGAATAAAGTTGAGCGCTAATCGACCTCTCAGTCAGGTTCCACGGTGCCCTGACACCGTCCACCACTGCAGCTAAACCCCCCGCCATAACGAGGACGCCATCGCTCTGCAGCCAGATCCCTGATGACCACCACATCCAACGACCACGTGGTCTGTGAAGTCATGCACGTCAAACTGCATCCGTAGCAAAACAAATCACTGCACCGTACACAAAGGCCTTATAAATCGCTCACAAAATGTATAAATATTGGGAAAATAATTGATTCGCTACAAACTCTTCTACAGTTTACCAAAGACAAGTGCCTGAGGTGACAGCACACATATTTACACAAAGCAACTGTAACCGTTCTCAGAATCTCCTTTTCTTTTCGCATTATTATTTCTGCAAATGTTGTTGAAACATTTTGTGCTAATGATGCGACAGTAAATCTCCTCCCGTTAAACGTCAACACCGTTTGGCTGTCGGCTCGTTGTAGATCGATCGCAATGTGCTCCACGAGGATCAGAATAATAACCGGTGTTAGGATGAGAGAAGTTCCTCCAATACAACGGCACACCTGGTTGTCCCCGGTCAACTCACTGCCACTATTCTGCATCTTAACCTTTCTATTTTTACTGTATTTGCAACACACACACACACACACACACACACACACACACACACACACCACACCACACACAACACACACACACACACACACACACACACACACACACACACACACACACACACACACACACACACACACACCCCTTGACATTTGGAAAACAAAACCGTGGGCAAAACAGTCGAGACATGTTTTGTTTGGGAAAGTCGCGCGGAGTTCCGGCTGCTAAACTAATCCTTGGTTTTGATTATGCTTTTTCTAGGAGAAAGCGTCTGCACACACAACTCGGCAGCCGCACACACAAATTATCACAGTGACTATGAATCAGTCGTCATCATCAATCAAATCCCTCGCCGTCGCTGAAGTCATCCCCATAAGCTCTTCAACACAGCGCACACTGTCAGCCCCATGTCTGACAGAGACACAGAACCTCGCAAATAGCAAGTGACAGAAGGACAGACAGACGCAGCGAGTGACGGACTCACCAAGGGGAAACAACTGGGCCATAAATTGAGACACCGCTCTAGGAAACAGTGAGGTCTGTTTAGTCAGCAGTCTGGATAAGACACTCTAGAGTCAGGGTCTGTCAGGTCAGCAGTCTGGATAAGACACTCTAGAGTCAGGGTCTGTCAGGTCAGCAGTCTGGATAAGACACTCTAGAGTCAGTGGGGTCTGTCAGGTCAGCAGTCTGGATAAGACACTCTAGAGTCAGTGGGGTCTGTCAGGTCAGCAGTCTGGATAAGACACTCTAGAGTCAGTGGGGTCTGTCAGGTCAGCAGTCTGGATAAGACACTCTAGAGTCAGTGGGGTCTGTCAGGTCAGCAGTCTGGATAAGACACTCTAGAGTCAGGGTCTGTCAGGTCAGCAGTCTGGATAAGACACTTTAGAGTCAGGGTCTGTCAGGTCAGCAGTCTGGATGGGAGACCCCAGAGAGAGTGGAATCGTGCCCGGCTGAGATGCACAGAGGCTCACGTCATTGGCACAGACAAGCAGTGTATACACAAACCAGTAGAACTAAGATGCTCCAGATCTCAAATGAGTTGCGTCGGTTGCTATGAGCCTGTTATGCTAATCTGCACCAAGAGAGCTGGCAGATAAGGTTAAATAGATGAACCCTTTTCAACACAATGAAGGTTTGTATCACAATAGTGTTACGAATAGTTAACACCACTCTAAATATTGGCACTGATGGTCATCACATTAAGTATCTGGTGGATTGAGGCGTTTACGATACGACCAAAAGTCGTATTTTCCCTGCCATTTTCAACCCCGTTTAAGCACAAGTTTGTTTTCTAATAAGATTTCATTAAGACTAGAAAATGGGTATAAGATGAAAGGGTGGTAGGAATGATAGTGTAGGAGAAAGCTACCAATATATCGGACTTCATTGCAAACTGCTTTGGCTAAAAGCACCTAAAAATGATCAAATGTAAAATGTTTTTCTTTTCATACTTTCACGAGATCACTCAACGACGATAAACAATCAAATAGAATACATTTCCTAGACAAAAACCAATCCACCAAAACACAGGGCTTGAGGCCACCGTCTTCTATAATGATGTAAAGATGTTATTTTAAGATGGTTAAACCCACAGCCCCGACCTCTTGTCTGGGTAACTGCAGAACGTAACACAACGCCAGACTTGGAGGTGCCAGTTACAGGCTTCAACAGACAAACTCGGATTATTCAAATCAGCACTTAGCAAATAGGATTTTTTTTTACTTTGTAAACTTTAAACAAGTGATATTTTAGGGATTTTCTAAAAGGTGCATTTGTGCTAAATAAAAAACACGTGAAAAAATATATGTAATCTTGTGAAATGCTATTGCGTTGTATCTAGGAAGTTGATTCGATTCGGATGCAAAAACAAAACAAAAACTGGTGACTATATTTTAATGCCTTTCCAGCCCACTTTGCATTTGAATGTTGGAGCATTGTGCTGCATTAAACTGTTAACAACTCGTTCAATAAACAGGAAATTATTTTGAGGGGAAGGGGGGGTGGGGGGTGCAAATAATGACAATGCGCTTTTCTTGAGTCGCAGACATATGCAGCAAAAATATGTTGGTTGGCAACCATGTGCTGCGGATAACCAAAACACCCCGTCTCCCCAAACACCCCTCTCCCCCCAAACACACCCTCTCCCCCCAAACACCCCCTCTCCCCCAACACCCCCTCTCCCCCAACACCCCCTCTCCCCCGGGCTGGTGTGACATAACTGTCCCTTCTCCAGCCCCACAGACCTCCCGTTATACTCACACATTGCCTACTCGACAGTAAACACCCCGTAGGACGTACAAAGGAGCCCAAACACAACGACCTGCGATTTCTCAAACAACCATCTTCCGGAATAAGCTTGAATATACGAGTGTACGTCGGGGTATGCAGCCCGTTGAAGCGCCTCGCCGACGTTGGGGGGGGGGAGCAGAGAGGACCGAGGGCTGCCCCAGCGGTTAGCCGAGGCTAGGCTAGCGCGGCTACCAGGCGGCGGCACAAAGACCCCGCAGGAGGAACGCCGCCCCTTCAAATATTAATAACGCACTGGTGGGTCGGCCAGGGCAGCATGGAGACCCCGGTCCGGCAAGGCGCTCGGCTTACCTCGCTGACTGAACCTCTCCGAACCGGCCCCGGTGGCTCCGATGTACGGTCAGTGTAGTGCGCCGCGTACCGCTGCCGGAGGAGGATGCATTCTGTCGGGCTGAAGGAGAGCCGCACCGCTCCTTCCCTCCCTGGGCGCACTCACGGATTACCGGGGAGTCGGCGGTAGACGCGCAGCGAGGATCTCGGCGGATTACCGGGGAGTCAGCGGTAGACGCGCAGCGAGGGTCTCGGCGGATTACCGGGGAGTCGGCGGTAGACGCGCAGCGAGGGTCTCGGGGGGTTACCGAGGAGTCAGCTGTAGACGCGCAGCGAGGGTCTCGGGGGATTACCGAGGAGTCGGCGGTAGACGCGCAGCGAGGGTCTCGGGGGGTTACCGAGGAGTCGGCGGTAGACGCGCAGCGAGGATCTCGGGGGGTTACCGAGGAGTCGACGGTAGACGCGCAGCGAGGATCTCGGCGGATTACCGAGGAGTCAGCTGTAGACGCGCAACGAGGGTCTCGGGGGATTACCGAGGAGTCGGCGGTAGACGCGCAGCGAGGGTCTCGGGGGGTTACCGAGGAGTCAGCTGTAGACGCGCAGCGAGGGTCTCGGGGGATTACCGAGGAGTCGGCGGTAGACGCGCAGCGAGGGTCTCGGGGGGTTACCGAGGAGTCAGCTGTAGACGCGCAGCGAGGGTCTCGGGGGATTACCGAGGAGTCGGCGGTAGACGCGCAGCGAGGGTCTCGGGGGGTTACCGAGGAGTCGGCGGTAGACGCGCAGCGAGGATCTCGGGGGGTTACCGAGGAGTCGACGGTAGACGCGCAGCGAGGATTTAGTAGAAGCGAGGCCGTCGCCGTCGATTTTCAAGAGTCGTTTGTTTGACGTTGACTAAGCGTTGTGCAGGTAAGGGTGAAATAGTAACGTTTACGGTGTTACTTGGTACCAGCGATTAATGTTCACGAATGCAGCGGAAAACGTCAATTTGAAAGACTTTTCTGCCCTCTAGTGGACGCACTTCAGGGATATAAAGGGTTGTGCGCTGGAAAACAGACGTTACGGTAAACGCGGATTGTTCAATTTATCAATTTGTTCTTGCAAAAAACTTGAATGAACAAGAGTAAGTTAGAAAAAGGATGGTTAACATTATTCTTCAACAGCCTTTAGGGAGGCATGAGAACAATCTAAAATGTAGATAGAATGATGCATACAGAAGTATGGCCACACATATTCACACGGTGGGCTTCAAATGTGACCTGTAACGATAGCCGGTCTGACTGAAGCCATACGTACCAAGACACCAATATTCATATTGTTATTTTATTATAATTAAGACTCAACTACAAGGAAACGCGTCATGTGACCCACCCGCTCACTACTGCGCATGACCGGTACACCAGCGAGGTCCACTGCTAGTAAATAACGTTGATTGTTTCCTTGCATTAATGTATTTCCTTACTCCTTAGGTCTTAAAGTCAAGTTAAAGAACAGGATGAATTATTAACAGGAGGTATTGGCGGACAAGGAGGTAGGTCGGGGTGGTGACAGACTCTGGGTCGTAGTGTCTAGCTCCAGCTAGGAGGACGTCCATCTGTCGTCTCCTCCTCCGCTCCAGGTCGGTCGGTTTCTCTCTCCGGTACCCCCGGGATCCACCCGCAGACCGGAACCATGTCGTTGGCCCAGAGGGTCCTGCTCACCTGGGTCTTCACCCTGGTCTTCCTCATCATGCTGGTGGTGAAGCTCGACGGGAAGGCAAGTGCTCTTCATCCATTTCATTCATGCAGTGACTTCCTTAACATTGGCAATGATAAGAGGAATGATGTGCTAATGTAAGTGCGATATGGAATCGTACAGTTTCAATGTAATGCAACAATAAAAAAACGCATCTTTATATGTTGGCCTCTGTCATTCGATAAAGTGGACAGTTTATATGTAGCCGATATGTTTTCCTGATCTTGTTGAAATCGAATAAAATAAATAAAACTAAAATAACCCGTATTGTAGTCCCAGTGTTTGAGTCACCATACTATACCTAATAACCGTTCTTCTTCCCTCAGGTGCAGTGGAACTGGTTCCTCATCTTCCTCCCCGTGTGGGTCTTCGACGGCATCCTCATCATCATGCTGGCCGTCAAGATGGCGGGTCGCTGCAAGCCCGGCTACGACCCGCGCAACGGCTCCCCGGCCCTGCGGCTGCGGGCCTGGTACCTCACGGCCATGCTGCTCAAACTGGGCTTCTGCCTGAGCCTGTGTGCCAGGCTGGAGCGGCTGGCCGACATCAAGCTGACCCTGGTCTGCATCCCGCTGTGGACCATGCTGCTGGGGGCTCTGGTGGAGCTGGGGCTCAACATCTTCCCCGAGAGGAGAGAGGCCTGAGGGGGAGACCGCGGGGGGAGGGGGGAGCTGTGAGGGCGACGAGGCACCCCACGCCTGGGAGTCAACCGGACTCCCCCGAGGAGAAAGGCACGATCATGATCCTGTAGATTAATGTTGTCTTCGGATCATTTTAGACAATAGACTGATGTTGCAGGATCCAGATGTGCGCGCAACTGTTGGAGGACTACACATCTGCATTCCTCTCTGGGAGGAAGGGCTGGTCTCAGTCGTGGTTTATTACACAAACTAATGATGCACGATTGTGAGTATCTGAGACGCTGAGCCGTGTGGGAGGCAGATGCAGAATACGGACTACACATCTGGAAAGTCTCGTTGACCTGTAATGAAGAAACGGGGGAGATGGGAGAACTGGGCTGGACTGGACCGCTGTCCGGGAGGAAGAGTGCATGGTCATCTTCCTACTGGGGTAGTTCTGTTTATACCCCGCTGACCCATCAGAGATACAGCTGCAGAGAACCTTTTGCCAGTAAGTTGTCAAAAGTGTCTTGCGGCATCAAAAGAAGATCAGCGAAGCGTATCTGTTCAGAACAGATGGCTGAAGCGTGGCTCAACTGACGCAGAAGGAGACTCTCCACATTAATGTTGTCTTCTACTGTTTGAGCGAACGCTGGACGAGTTGACTCCCCGGTTCCTCTGACCGATCCCACGGAGAACACGAGATCCACACTCAGGGGAACCTCGCATGTGATGTGGAACGTGACGCCAGGAGCCTATTGTCTATACGATGAAACAACTTAAAAGCATTTTAGCTTTCGAAGATAGATGTATGTTTTTGATGCATACTAAAATAATCTTAAGTAACTGAACTGTTTTCGTACTTATTTGGTTCACCATCTTGGAGTGGGCCCAAACCAGCCCAATCACTCAATACTCTGAACTACAAGCAAGGTGCTGCTGACCTTGTGCCATGTAAATGTTGAACTCTGAGCTGCTGTGAATATATAAGCTGTTTATTGCGTCTTTGCACTGATGTCCAACATAAGAGAACATGTACCTGTACATAGAGCTGAGCCTGTAGGGAGAGTGTCTAACGTGGGGAAGGACTATGATCAATGGACTGAAATAAGAGGTCCAGAAAATACCTTTTCCTGTGGGGGTTGAATATTCATTTAGTCAGTGTTCATTAAGGAGTGGTCTCTTCAAACCAAAGGGCCGTGAGTTAAACAGCATGTATTATCTATTCCCGAGGGGAGGTTATAGAAACTTGTCTTGGCCTATCTTGCTCAACAATTGTCATTTCAAGAAGAAAAATAACATTGACATTAAATATTGGGCATTAGTCAGGATTATATGATTGAATAATTTGTCCAGTGTACATAACGTTATCTCTTTTGGCAGCTTATTAAACCAGTGCCCAAGGGTAGTACTATAAGCTCATGTAATATAAAAAACCATCAAACAAACAATTCAGTGACTAAGTGTCTATTAAAAAAACACATCAACACTATTGATGATTATTGAAATAATAACCAACAATGTGGGCTATAATAAAATATGGTGGAATCTAATATTTCCGTTTTAAGGATGTCTCTTCTGTGAGCTCCCCAGCGGTGTGGGTGGAGAATGAACCCTGGAGGGTTCTGTGCTCCGTCAGGTGTTGGGCGTGGTTGGGTGTGAAGGAGTCTGCTCGGCCTCTCGACTCCTCTGTGACATCACTTCCTGTGACTTGCGGGTTTCAACGCAGGAAGTGTCTCGCTCTCTCCACAGCGCATGTTTCCATCGAGTCTGTCAGCGCGTCTGTCATGTTTTCTGTGTCGTGTCCTCTGCTTCATCTATCTGTACCGTCCCTCTTCCCCGCTGTTGTAGAGTTTCTCTGGCCCCTTCAGAACCCGTGCCGTGAGAGGGATCGAGGCTGGGGTCACCAAGACCTGACTAACGGCAGACTCTAATTATAAGGGCCCTAGGGGGGCTGTTTCTGAGTAAAGTGGGTGACTGCCAATAGGAAACCCAGATCCCCTAACCCCATTACGGCCGCGGAGATAAATATTGAGAGGGCGTCCGGATTCTTGCGCCGTAAAATGATTAGTTCTTGAGCTGGAACAATCGACATGACTTCTTCCTCTCGCACAGGAAGCTGATCTCAATGCTGATTCTATTGGAAAATAGAAGGAAGACCAGCATGCTTAAAACTAAAGCACAGATTAGGAATTTGGGATATTAAAGGTGACATATTATACCACCAGGTGTGAGTGCGATTTGCCATTGCAAGCAGTTCCGAAGGTGTGCAGCTTCTGACATCACAGGTGGGCGTGTCCGCGTAGATGTGTGACGGATCAGAGCAACGCTTGCTACAGTCCACTGGGTGGGCTGGTGGACTGAGGTCCAGCAAGTATTATCAGGAAGTTATACCACAACATGAGGCAGGAAGACATTGAGGTCAAGAGTCTTATACAAGACCCCACACACACACACACACACACACACACACACACACACACACACACACACACACACACACACACACACACACACACACACACACACACACACACACACACACACACACACACACACACACACACACAGAGCCATATTGGAACCTTTTATTAACTCGGCTCATATATTTAAAGTAGAAATCACATTACTAAGTTTTTCCTGTTTACAAAAAAATATTATGTACACTACAGTGCTGACTGTTACAAACCACAAAAAATAGAAAAGAAAATGCAAACCAAAAATGTTTATATAAATAAACTCTGGAAAACAATGCAAGCCCCTGAAGATAAAGATTTCTCGTTTTTTTTTAAACGAGTCATCTGCACAAATGCAGGAGAGCTGGTGGGCTCTGTAACATCGGATCCCAGCGGACCGTCGGGGAACGTTCTGCATGCAGCAGTCTCCGCCGCTGGAGTCATTATTTAACGCTCCCCAGAACCCAGTAGACTAAGGAGAACATGTGGTTTTAGATAAGGCAATCAAAACCCTAGACCCCCCTCAAGCCGAGCACATTATAAAAGAAATAAAATAATAATCCCAGCTCTTCTGCTGAGGGTCAATCATCTGGAAGGAGGAATACGTTTTCCTCTGAGTACTGCCGTTCTGCGATGACTGAACGGGGACCGCCCCATTAAGGGAACCTAATGATCAATGTTTTAAGTTAAGGTTAAGTTAGGTTAATGTTATAGTAATAACATTAACCTCTCTAAGATGTGAATTCTTGGATTGTTAGTGGGTTTTCATTCACAGTGCGATGAGAATTCCACAAATGTATAAACCTTTCGATTTGATATTTAAAAAGTCCAAAAGCTTTTACACCTAGAAGAAATATAAATCTTGAATTTCAATTGGACCGTCTTTAGCCACTGCAGAACACTATCCTAATAAAGTTGCTTTCAAGGGAGCATTTTAACACCACTGCCGTTAAAAAGGCATGTCACTGTTTAATATGCTGAAGTCCCCAAATGAACGAGAACTTTATCACTTTATCAATCTAGTTAGTAAATTAGTTAGTACTCTAATCACTTTTGATACGACATCAGAAATGTTGTCAAACCGGTGGAAAAAAGAAATTATATTAGTAGACACAACTCTGGCTAGAAAAAGTAATCTGATGAAAAGGTTAGTCCTCCATTGTCAAAGTAAGTGCAAATAAAAGTATAATTTATGTGGTCAACATGTCAATATTGTCAAGGAAATAATTTAAATATTACATTGTCTTGATTATTGCTCAAAATACAATATTGAGAAGTAGTATTCATGACAGTCCAACCGTCAGCCACTCTGGAGGGATTAAATAAACCCCCTGGGGTTCAGCCCAGTGGTTCAGCCCAGACCCTCCACTGTGTGGACCCCCTGGGGTTCAGCCCAGTGGTTCAGCCCAGACCCTCCACTGTGTGGACCCCCTGGGGTTCAGCCCAGTGGTTCAGCCCAGACCCTCCACTGTGTGGACCCCCTGGGGTTCAGCCCAGTGGTTCAGCCCAGACCCTCCACTGTGTGGACCCCCTGGGGTTCAGCCCAGTGGTTCAGCCCAGACCCTCCACTGTGTGGACCCCCTGGGGTTCAGCCCAGTGGTTCAGCCCAGACCCTCCACTGTGTGGACCCCCTGGGGTTCAGGCCTCAACTCTCTTGACTTAGTCCCCCGTTTATTAAGCTGACTGGAAAATATAACTTCTGGACAACTTCTGTCAGGATGTCAACACTATGAACAATGTATTTCTAGCTGCAAAAGGGTGACATTGTTCCTGCCAACAACCCAAACGTCCTTCAGTAAGGACCTCTTGGAAGGGTTAGTCCCCCATCGGTCACAACAAAAACACACGGTCAAATAAATACTGGAGTTATCCTGAGTTTAACAACAGTCTGAACACAACGCAGCAGTGACAGCCCCCCCCCCATGGTGACCCTCCCCCCCGTCACCACGGTGATCCTCCCCCCGTCACCACGGTGATGAACCCCCCCCCCCGGTGACTGCCCCTGCTGGGCCCAGCGGTCGCCCGTGTTCTGATATCCGTACCTCCATGAGTCCACTCTAACGACGTACACCCTCCACACCCACTGAGGGCGCTGATGTTCAGACGTCAGTGTTGTTCATAATCAATACTCCGCGGTGCACTAACCGGAAACTACGGTCACGACCGCCGCCGCGCCTCCTCCCCCGCAATAAACATCCCGCTATGAACGGTGAACTCTTTACGCCTCGCAGCTATAAAAAGATATAAAAGCTATTAAAACTACAAAATGACTATTAATGCAGGCTATGAGGAACATGTCCCGACGTTGACTCAGCCTGGCTCCGCCCTCTTCCGCTACGGAGCCAAGATGGCTGCCGTTGAGTACGGAGAGTGTACATCGCCACGCACTCCGCAGTTTGACCGTTTGGAGTACGCCCCCGGGTCCTTCCAGTACTCTTATTTTGGTCCGACCTGAAGGGCCGTCCGCCCTACGGACTCAAACGTAGGCTGGTCAGTACGGATGGGGTGGACATTGGGGTCCACTCCCAGGACCACCTGGTGTCGGCCCACAGTGCCGGGCCACACGTCTCTCGGGGTCTCCGTCTTAAAAGTTCCCGCCGTCAAACCTCCCGCCAGCACCTCAGGCGTTGCCACGCCGACGGCGTCTCAGTCACTTGACAATGTGTACAACGAGTCAGAAGAGATGAGGGTGATGAAGAGGGTCCTCAGGAGACGTCCTCCGGGCCGCGCAGCACGGGGGGGGGCCGGGGCGGCGGGGCGGGGTACGAGTGAGGGGGCAGGGGGGAGCGGGGGGGGAGGGGAGAGTGGGCGGCCGCGGGCGGGGCATGGCGCGCCGAAGCCGGGTAGGAGGAGGGGAAGGGGCGGGGGGGAGCTTGGCGCGGGGGGGGAGGGGGCCGGGGTAGCGGGGGCCGTAGTACGGCTCGCCGTGCGGGGGCGGGCTAAGGTACGAGGGGGGCATGCGGAGGTCCGGACTGGAAGAGGGGCTGTGGGGACGTCGGGGCTGTGGGGCTGGTGGCGGGCCAGCGGGTGGTGGTGGGGATGGGGGGTAGTGCTGGCGGGTACGCCTTCGGGACAGGAAGGAGAAGGGCGTGGCGTTGGGGGCGTGGCTCTGGGCGGGCTGTGAGGGGCGGGCTGGGTGAGGACGGGGGCCAGCGGTCGTGCGCTCCTGGATGGGAGGTGCGCTGGCCCGAGAGTAGTGCGAGACTCAGTGCGCGCAGGCGGGTCCGGGCTGTCTGGGACCGTGAGGCGGGCAGTGCGCTGTCGCGCTGGTGGGGCGTGGTGTCTGGGCGTGGTGTAGGGGGCGAGGGTGTGCTGGCGCGAGGGGGCGGGGTCCCTGCAGTGGGTGAGTGCTACGGCCGCGAGTGCGTGCGGGGTGTGTGGTGGGCTGCGCCGCGTGCTGCGCGTGGTGTGCGTGCCGCGGGCGGGGTGCTGTGTGTGTGCTCGCGCTAGGGCTGGTGTGTGTTGCTCGCTGGTGTGTGCTGCTGCCGCGGGTTGTGTGTGGTTGCGTGGGTGTGTGTGTCCGCGGGGTGTGTGTGCTGCGCGGGGTGTGTGTGCTGCGCGGGGTGTGTGTGCTGCGCGGGGTGTGTGTGCTGCGCGGGGTGTGTGTGCTGCGCGGGGTGCGTCCCGGGGTGTGTGTGCCTCCGGTGTGTGTCGTGCGCGGGGGGGTCCTGGGAGCTCGGGGGCCGGGAGGGCCACGTCCTGGCGTCGCCGCCCCGGGCCGCCCCCCCCACCCTCCCCTCGACCCGTGAGGTGTGGGCGTCGCCCGCGGAGTGCGGGGGCGTGGGAGCTCGGGGGCCGGGAGGGCCACGTCCTGGCGTCGCCGCCCCGGGCCGCCCCCCCCACCCTCCCCTCGACCCGTGAGGTGTGGGCGTCGCCCGCGGAGTGCGGGGGCGTGGCCGGAGCGGTGCGCGCCCGTGACTCGGCCGGAGCGGTGCGCGCCCGTGACTCGGCCGGAGCGGTGCGCGCCCGTGACTCGGCCGGAGCGGTGCGCGCCCGTGACTTGGCCGGGCGGCGGAGAGCGGCCTCCCCATTGGTCGGTTCGGAGCGGGGGGTGGGAGGAGGAGGAGGAGGCTGCGCTGAGGAAGAAGGTCTCGGCAGGGGGGGAGGGGAGCGAGGAGGAGGAGGAGGGCGGGGTCAGAGCGTGAGCCGAGGGGGGGGGGTGGCGGGGGGCCGAGGGGGGAGGCGCCGACGCTTTGGAGGAGGGGCGAGGAGAGGGAGACGGCGAGGAAGAGAAGGAGAATGAGGAGGAGGAGGAGGAAGGGAGCGAGGGCGGGGGTTGGGGCGTCCCGCCGGAAGAGGGAAGCTGCTCCTCCTCCCCCCCCCCCTCCTGCTCCTGGAGGGGGGGGGGGCAGGCGGGGGGGTGTGTGGGTGGGGCACCTTTGGCTCGGCGTCCTGATGAGGAGGTGTGGGGAGCGGGGGGGGGAGCGGGGGAGGGATCGGGGCAGACATGTCCTCCCCAGGGGGGGAGGCAGAGCGCTCGGCCCCCGTCGGTGGGGGAGGATCAGGAGAACCCCCGCCTCCCGCCCTCTGCTCCCGCCGCCCCCGTCCAGAGGAGAGCAGTGGAGGAGCACACACCTCCTCCTCCTCCTCCTCCTCCTCCCCTTCCGGCGGCGGCCCCCCCCTGCTCCTCCTCTCCTCCGGGCCCTCCTCCTCCTCCCCTTCCAGCGGCGGCCCCCCCCTGCTCCTCCTCTCCTCCGGGTCCTCCTCCCCCCCGGGGCCGCGGTGGTACTGCTGCAGGCGGACGTGCCAGGCCAGGCTGCTGACGGCCGACAACGTCTTGAACTGGTGCACCACGTTGCGGGGGATGAAGTACACGTCGTCGTGGCACAGCCGGATGCGGGCGTAGCGCACGCCCTCGCGCCGCAGCTGGTTCAGCTTAGCGTCGTCCACCCACTGCACGCACTGGGGGGGGGGGGGGTCAGGGTTACTCCTAAAACTATTTCTTTAACATTTTTGTTGCCTACAAAACATCAATCATTTGGAGGCGCTGACTTCTTCACCGTCTGGTACCCCCCCCCCCCCCCCCTGGGGGCGCTGTGGGCGGTGGTACCAGACTAACTACGTCCGAGTAACGGGTGCCCCCCCCCCCCCAGCCCCTCCCAGCCCACTTCCTCCAGGAAGAGGAAGTCAGCCCTTGAATCCCCGAGGGGACACGGGCCCAACCGTCTCCGTTTGATTGACGTCAACAATATGACGGGACGGCAGATTAATGGCAACGATTGATTGTTAAAGTAAAGGATTTATGATCAAAGCATTAGAAAGACTACTAGTCTCTATTACAGGTAAACAAATGGAGGACCAACAAAGCACTGCAGATGTTAAATTGTGGCTGACTCTGCAGTACCACAGCCTGCCACAAGGTGGCAGCGTGCCACAGGGAGATTCAGTGAAGTGGGACGCGCGTCATGTTAAAACGACCTGACAGCAATATCCTGCTGGCACTTCGAGTAGCATGGATAACAGCAGTGGTGTGTGTGCGTGCGTGCGTGCGTGCGTGCGTGCGTGCGTGCGTGTCACCTGGGACAGTGGGGGCTCGTAGAGATCCAGCTGTAGTCTCTGCACTACGTCAGGGAAATCACCGGCATGAAAACAAATGACGTCTTTGGTGACACGGGGAGGCTCCGAGCTGAGGGCGAGACACAGAGACACAGAGACACAGAGAGAGACAGAGGCAGAGAGAGACAGAGACAGAGACAGAGACAGAGAGAGACAGAGAGGGAGAGTGGTGAGGACTCCTCTAAAACAGTCCAGACTCCTTCCCAGAGCCTCTCTCCAGTAGACCAGTCTGGTCCCTTTGTTTAAACAGCTCTGAGTCACGGCCTGAACCAGCCCACTCTGACCTCTGACCCCACTGAGCCCTCTGCAGGGTCCCCCCCCAAGAGGGAGGAGACCCTGAAGGGAAGAGAGGAGGAGGAGGAGGTCACAGGTCACACACGAAGGCCTAGAGGTCAGAGGTCACAGAGCAGGCCTAGAGGTCAGAGGTCACAGAGCAGGCCTAGAGGTCAGAGGTCACAGAGCAGGCTAAAGGTCAGAGGTCACAGAGCAGACGTGGGGGCCTCTTACCCCCCTCCAAACCCCACGGCCTTCAGCACCCCCACGGCGGCCGTGGTCTGCCTCTCGAAGCCCTGGCCGATGTGGTCGGCGTGGGCGCGCGTCCGGTCCTCGAACAGCATCTCGCGCGGCTCGCTGGCCCGGGGGAGGGACTGCAGCAGGTTCTTCACCTCATTGGTGGAGCTGCAGGAGGCGGGGGGGGGGGTCAGTCCACGGGCTACTGGACGGTGTAACACAAAACACTGGAATACTGCTCTAAGAATAAATCATGATACCAATTATTTATCTCTTTAAAACAAACGTCATAGAAATTGAACGGCCAGTTGAAACTATTTTTTGTCGCCAATTGCCAACAAAACTCCCATGTGTGTGTGTGAGTACTATCTCAGTGTTTTATTTACAGTAAGGTGGAGATGTCCCATCTCACACGACACGTCACAACGGCATCCGATGTGCCAGGTCAAGACCAGGACAACCTCACTCTACCATTACACAACACCTTCAGTTACACAACGCTGGCAATTTACTCAAGTGTGTTTCACACACACACACACACACACACACCACAAACCAGAGGGCATGGATATGAGCAGCGCTGCCAAACAACAGAAACTACTGCAGTCAGCTCTGTGTTGAATTAGTGGCTTACTGCAGCTGCAGTCAGAGCACACACAACACACAACACTTCACACACACACACACACACACCACACAACACCACACAGTCTTCACAAACACAATCACACACAGTATCACACACAACACACACACATCACACACACACACGCACAGCTGGGATGAGCATTCCCAACTGGGGCTTAAATTGTGTAGTAACAGGAGCTCAGAATAGCTGCGAGGCGACCGGTTATGGGGCTCACGTGCATTAATTTAGAGATCAGGGGGGGGGGGGGGTGGGAGAGTAGGTAAGGGAAGGCAGGGAATCAGAAAAATTCCACAGAGGAAGTGAGAGACATGAGGTTATGGGTGAGGGAGGGGGAGGAAAAAGGGGAATGGAGAAGAGACATGGGTATACATAGTTATAGAGAGAGAGAGACAGACAGAGACAGAGACAGAGAGAGACAGAGACAGAGACAGAGAGAGACAGAGACAGAGACAGAGACAGAGAGAGAGAGAGAGAGACAGAGAGAGAGAGAGAGAGAGAGAGACAGACAGAGACAGAGAGACAGACAGAGAGACAGAGAGAACAGAGAGACAGAGAGAGAGGGAGAGACAGACAGAGGTAGAGAGAGACAGAGAGACAGACAGACAGAGAGAGACAGACAGAGAGAAGAAGAGAGAGAGACAGAGAGACAGAGACGGAGAGACAGAAAGAGCGAGAGCGAGAGAGAGGACAATGATGAATAAATAACCTGTGTGCTGAAGGTGAACGTCAGG
>OLKM01000668.1:88153-206811 GCA_900291075.1 Melanogrammus aeglefinus
GCGAGAGAGAGAGACAATGATGAATAAATAACCTGTGTGCTGAAGGTGAACGTCAGGCTGCCAGGCTGTGAACACGCGGCTCCACAACGCAAGCAGAGAGCGGAACAACGCAGAGAGCAGAATGCAGAGAGCGGAACAATGCAGAGAGCGGAACAACGCAGAGAGCAGAACGCAGAGAGCGGAACAACGCAGAGAGCGGAACAACGCAGAGAGCGGAACAACGCAGAGAGCGGAACGACGCAGAGAGCGGAACGCAGAGAGCGGAACAACGCAGAGAGCGGAACAACGCAGAGAGCGGAACGACGCAGAGAGCGGAACGACGCAGAGAGCGGAACACAGAGCAGAACAACGCAGAGAGCGGAACGACGCAGAGAGCGGAACAACGCAGAGAGCGGAACAACGCAGAGAGCGGAACGACGCAGAGAGCGGAACGACAGAGAGCGGAACGACGCAGAGAGCGGAACGATCGCAGAGAGCGGAACACAGAGAGCAGAACGACACAGAGAGCGGAACAACGCAGAGAGCGGAACGACGCAGAGAGCGGAACGACGCAGAGAGCGGAACGACGCAGAGAGCGGAACGACGCAGAGAGCGGAACGACGCAGAGAGCGGAACAATGCAGAGAGCGGAACAACGTAGAGAGCGGAACAACGCAGAGAGCGGAACACAGAGAGCGAAACACAGAGAGCGGAACAACGCAGAGAGCGGAACGACGCAGAGAGCGGAACACAGAGAGCGGAACGACGCAGAGAGCGGAACGACGCAGAGAGCGGAACGACGCAGAGAGCGGAACGACGCAGAGAGCGGAACGACGCAGAGAGCGGAACGACGCAGAGAGCGGACAACGCAGAGAGCGGAACAACGCAGAGAGCGGAACGACGCAGAACAACGCAGAGAGCGGAACAACGCAGAGAGCGGAACAACGCAGAGAGCGGAACACAGAGAGCGGAACGACGCAGAGAGCGGAACACAGAGAGTGGAACGACGCAGAGAGCGGAACAACGCAGAGAGCGGAACACAGAGAGCGGAACGATGCAGAGAGCGGAACACAGAGAGCAGAACGCAGAGAGCGGAACACAGAGAGCGGAACGACGCAGAGAGCGGAACACAGAGAGCGGAACGACGCAGAGAGCGGAACACAGAGAGTGGAACGACGCAGAGAGCGGAACAACGCAGAGAGCGGAACAACGCAGAGAGCGGAACACAGAGAGCGGAACACAGAGAGCGGAACAACGCAGAGAGCGGAACACAGAGAGCGGAACGACGCAGAGAGCGGAACACAGAGAGCGGAACGACGCAGAGAGTGGAACAACGCAGAGAGCGGAACAACACAGAGAGCGGAACACAGAGAGCGGAACACAGAGAGCGGAACAACACAGAGAGCGGAACAACGCAGAGAGCGGAACAACACAGAGAGCGGAACAACGCAGAGAGCGGAACAACACAGAGAGCGGAACAACGCAGAGAGCGGAACAACACAGAGAGCGGAACACAGCGCCAGGGAGCAGAACCACCAACACAACATGGCCGCCTGAAAAGGCGGGAAGTGCGCAAAGAGAGAGGAGCTGGGGGAGGGCAGCAGAGAGTAGACATCTTTCTCTCCCTCCCTGTGAAGAGCAGAAGTCGACTGTCTGCTGTAGGGTGGAACCTGAGAACCCGCCCTCTGGAGAACCAGCCTTTTGGAGAACCGCTCATCCAAACAACCTGCCCCTCTCTCTCTCCCCCTCTCCCTCTCTCTCTCCCCCTCCTCTCTCTCTCTCTCTCCCTCCCCCTCTCTCTCTCCCCTCTCCCTCTCTCTCTCCCCTCTTCTCTCTCTCTCTCTCCCTCCCCTCTCTCTCCTCCCCTCTCTCTCCCCCTCTCCCTCTCTCTCCTCCTCCTCTCTCTCTCTCTCTTCTCCCTCCCCCTCTCTCTCTCTCCACCATCTCTCCCTCTCTCTCCCTCCCCTCTCTCTCTCCCCCTCCCCCCTCTCTTCAATCCGGACGCCAGACTTTCTGTTTTACTTAGAATGAGACGGTGGTTGATGTCGAGGCTTGATGAACAACCTCACCGCAGGGCACACACACACACACACACACACACACACACACACACACACACACACACACACACACACACACACACACACACTATGTTTGATGTCTCTGGTGACCATCAGGACGAGGCAGAGCCAGCGTCTACTTTACTGCTCCTCTTAACGGCCGGAATAACTCCGGTCCACTGGGCTCCCGGCGGCCCTGAGAGGACATTAGAACAGAGGGGAGGAGAGGAGGAGAGGAGACTCCTGAGAGGAAAGGAGACTCATGAGGAGGTAGGAGACTCCTGGAGGAGGCAGTGTAGAAACAGAGGGACCAGGAGAGGATCCACCTATCAGGGACTCCTTCAGCTGCTCCACAAGTGCTGCTGACAACCAGTTCAAACGCACACACAGACAAGCACCCACACAATCACGTGCACTGTGCCCACACACACACACACACACACACACCCCGCTGCGTGTGTACAGGTGGTGGTTGAGGTGTCCTTGAGGTGCCCCCTAAGACACACCCTTTCCGGAGCAATCTGGGAGAACGTACACCGTGCGCATATTTATGGCCTATTTACAGAGGCCCTGGTGGAGCGGCCGCGGGGTTGGCTGAAGCACCTGTCCGTCAGGCTGGGGGAGGAGAGGGGGGGACGAGGACGTCCAATGGATGTGAAATGGGGTCTTCAATCAACCAATCACAGATTGACTAAATGTAAGAAAGGTGGCACGAGTTGTTTGAAAAAGAGTGTGTCTGAGCATGTGTGTGTGTCTCTCATTGTGTATCTAAGTGGTTGTCTAAAGTGTGTGTGGGGATGTTTCACATTTGGCTGGTGGCCAAAAGTAGTCGTTCTATGTTGATCCAGGAACAAAAGGATGATCTCATTCAAGTGGTTACACACACACACACACACACACACACACACACACACACACACACACACACACACACACACACACACACACACACACACACACACACACACACACACACACAAACACACACACAATCTAAACCAATCACAGCAGCATCGTGTGTCTTATCACAAAATCACAATTTCCACCGAAGGGGACAAGAAATTGATAACAACCTAATCACACCGTGTGTGTGGTGCGTGCTTGTGTGTATGTCTATGTGCGCATGCGTTAGTGTGTGTGTCTGCATGCGTGTATTTCTTTGTGTGTGCGTGCGTGCGTGCGTGCGTGTGTGCGTGCGTGTGTGCGTGCGTGTGTGCGTGCGTGTGTGGTGCGTGCGTGCGCGTGAGTGTGTTTGTGTGTGCGTGCCCACCGCCTCCTCTTGAAGGGGGACTTGGGGATGTCCGCCACGGGGATCATCTGCTCTCCGGGCCGGACCCACATGATGGGGCCGTCGTCGCTGTCGGTGGGCTCCATCCGGCGCAGGGCCGAGAGGGACCCCCAGGGCAGGGTCCTCTGGGGGGGTAGAGGAGGGTCAGAGGGGGGGGCCCGTCGTTGGTCTGTGTGCTGGGCTGCAGCTGGCCTGACGCCCCCCACCTGGGGAGGGCGTTCCTCCCCCTTAGAGGAAGGAGGCGCACTGCTGACCCCCCAGAGGGCTCGTGGTGGTACCCCCTACCTGCTCCCTCTCCTCCAGGTCCTCTGGACCTCATATATAATATCATAGAATACACTGTGATAGAACTCATCCAGGGGGCGCCCCCTCATCGCCCCTTCCTGTCCTGTGAGTGTGAGCTCATGGGGCCGGTCTGCTCCCTGATGTGTCTCCTGGTCCGGCGCTCTGCCTCTCCCATCGGACCCCCTGCTGGGGTCCTCACCTCCGGACCCTCCGGGGGACTCACCTTCAGGAAGGGCGACTCCTCCAGCATGCCCAGGAACTCGGGGAAGAAGTCCCCCACCTCCTCGTCCACGGCCCCCACCAGGCTGATCTGCCTCATGGCCCCCGCCCGGTACGTCCCGTGGCTGTAGGACCGCTTCACCTGCCGGGAGACAACGGGCACACGGGTTACCTGTGGGAACGCCGACGCGCTCCGAAGGGGGCAGGACCAACACACGCGGGGATCGGTGGACACGCATCGGTCTGGGGGTCCCAGGGAGTACTACAGGGAGACCCCCCAGTCGGACCCTCTCTTAGTACTGAGTAGGACTACGTTCACACCGGCAGTCAGGGTGAGCTGCCTTGCTCAGGGGCGACCATCCGGATACCAGTCAACCCGCTCTCCCTCCTGAGGTAGAACCGACCTTATCGGACCTTTCCAGTTCAAGAGTATGACCAGATATCTTTATGTAAGATTCCACGGGCACATGGGGGGGTACCCGAGTGTATTCCTTTCAGACACTCGTTTGCTGACGTATCATTCATTTGGTTTCACCTGGAGCTGCTGTAGGTTCACTCTGACGGTGGAGAGGAGGGGGAGACATTCACACACACACACACACATTAACACGTCTACCCTCGGCCGACATCGACGTGTTGTGTTCACGCAGCTGGGCGGGGGGGGGCTGCAGCATGCTGACGCTGTGTGAGCGCCAACGGGAGCCAATCAGGACAAGGGGAGCCTGAGGGGTCAGAAATGAGGCGTAAAATGCATGGTTGTTTTATTAATGTCTGCAGCACCCGCATAATGCACTAACCCGACTTGGGGTGTCCCAATAAACACACCGTGCTGATCCTACTACACCCGGGACAGGCCCTCTGACGGGGCACCCAGAAGGAGCTGACAGAAGGTCGTGGAGTTTCTACCAGATTACACTCAAATCATAGTTGGTCAAGTTGTTCGTAGCTACAGTACCGTTAATGCAGGGACTGCATTCATTTAGGAGCCAGGTCCTTACTTGGACCCCAACAAGTGACGCAGGAAGTACCTCCAACAGACACCCCCCCCACCCAGACACAGACACCCCCCCCACCCAGACACAGACACCCCCCCTCACCCAGACACAGACACCCCCCCCACCCAGACACAGACCACCCCCTCCCAGACAACAGCACACCCCCCTCCCAGACACAGACACCCCCCCTCCCAGACACAGACACCCCCCCCACCAGACACAGACACCCCCCCACCCAGACACAGACACCCCCCCACCAGACACAGAACACCCCCCCACCACCAGAACAGACCACCCCCCCACCCAGACACAGACACCCCCCCCAGACACAGACACCCCCCCCCACCAGACACAGACACCCCCCCACCCAGACACAGACACCCCCCCACCCAGACACAGACACCCCCCCCACCCAGACACAGACACCCCCCACCCAGACACGAGACACCCCCCCACCAGACACAGACACCCCCCCACCCAGACACCAGACACCCCCCCCCACCCAGACACAGACACCCCCCCACCCAGACACAGACACCCCCACCCAGACACAGACACCCCCCCCACCCAGACACAGACCCCCCCCACCCAGACACAGACACCCCCCCACCCAGACACAGACACCCCCCCCACCCAGACACAGACACCCCCACCCAGACACAGACACCCCCCCCACCCAGACACAGACACCCCCCCACCCAGACGAAGCACTCAGCCCTGGGTCTCGTGCTTGTGAAGCAGAGGATTAATGTTATCACTACGATGGAACAGAAACACAAAAGGAGGCTGCCAAATATGAATACCAAATGAGGTGTGTATTTATAGCGGCTATAATTAAATACATTAAATATGAATTAGATAATTCGGGAGGACATTGCTCTAGGTGGGTGTGGGTGCGAGCGCGTGTCCCAGTCCAAGTGGTTCTATGATCTCACTGAGTCACACTGAGTCCGAAAAAAGGAACCAGAGGAAGAGAGAGAAGGGGTGAACGCGAAGGGGAATCATCACTGCTCAGAGTTATCTGATTCTCCCTTGGAAGGCTGCCGTGTGTGTGTGTGTGTGTGTGTGTGTGTGTGTGTGTGTGTGTGTGTGTGTGTGTGTGTGTGTGTGTGTGTGTGTGTGTGTGTGTGTGTGTGTGTGTGTGTGTGTGTGTGTGTGTGTGTGTGTGTGTGTGTGTGTGTGTGTGTGATGGCGTCCACTCAAAGGGGTCTGCACAACACCGGAATCATCAATGAGCTACATTAGTCATAACAAGTTACATAAGGTCCACACACACACCGCACACACAGTACAAACAAAAGGGCAAAAGGAAGGAAATGCCAATCAAAGTAAAGTGCCCCCCACCCACCTCCTCACATTTCCTGAGAACAAGAAGGTGAAGTGCTAGCCTGTGACTCACGGCCGGACCAGGTCCCTCAGTGCAGCCTAAGGGAGCTAAAGAAAAGAAGCATCCACGTTTCAATGGTCGAGCGTTAGGCCTTGGCCTTCGAACAACATCGTGGACAACCAAAGAGAAAAGGCAAATACAGACATCAGCTAACAGTGCTGGAGGCTGGAGCCCGAAAGCAAACAGTGACGGTGAAAGGCAGAGAGAGAGCTGGTAAATGGGCCCACTCTAGCCATCCAGCCAGTCTTAAAACCTAATTCTATCACTCCTCTGTTCACTCTATTTCCCCCGCAGTCTCCAGCGTCTTTGGGGCCTTTTGCTTCGTTCAGTTCATGACTCCATTACATTGGGCTTCCTCTTTTATTAAATCCACCACCACTTCGGCCAGTGTATCTCCTCTTCCTCCCACTGCCTGCCCGCGTGTCTGCCGCTGTGTGTGTGTGTGTGTGTGTGTGTGTGTGTGTGTGTGTGTGTGTGTGTGTGTGTGTGTGTGTGTGTGTGTGTCCGCAGAATACAAATTATGCTTGATAAAAAAAAAGTGAATAAAGTTGAGCGCTAATCGACCTCTCAGTCAGGTTCCACGGTGCCCTGACACCGTCCACCACTGCAGCTAAACCCCCCGCCATAACGAGGACGCCATCGCTCTGCGGCCAGATCCCTGATGACCACCACATCCAACGACCACGTGGTCTGTGAAGTCATGCACGTCAAACTGCATCCGTAGCAAAACAAATCACTGCACCGTACACAAAGGCCTTATAAATCGCTCACAAAATGTATAAATATTGGGAAAATAATTGATTCGTGTGTGTGTGTGTGTGTGTGTGTGTGTGTGTGTGTGTGTGTGTGTGTGTGTGTGTGTGTGTGTGTGTGTGTGTGTGTGTGTGTGTGTGTGTGTGTGTGTGTGTGTGTGTGTGTGTGTGTGTGTGTGTGTGAGAGTCATCGTTGGGAGACTCCGGTGGACTAAGTCTATCAATCTCTTGCTGCGTTTGCGTCACAACAAAGCCTCTGTAGTCGCACCATTGCTGACTGGCGCCTTTGTCATGGCCGTCCACACACACACACACACACACACACACACACACACACACACACACACACACACACACACACACACACACACACACACACAGGCCTCCCCCCCTGGCAAATATTGTTACATAACCACACCTGCGTGTACAGAAACCCATAAGCTGCCGTCTTGCCACCTTAATCACTGCAACGTTCATCAGCGCGTCACTCTTAATACGGCGTTACGCAACCACGGCTAATAATCCACACACTCAGCCAAGAACCTACAGAACCACTCTCCATCAAGAACCTACAGAACCGCTCTACATCAAGAACCTACAGAACCGCTCTACATCAAGAACCTACAGAACCGCTCTACATCAAGAACCTACAGAACCACTCTACAGAGAACCTACAGAACCGCTCTACATCAAGAACCTACAGAACCACTCTACATCAAGAACCTACAGAACCGCTCTACATCAAGAACCTACAGAATCTCTTTGCATCAAGAACCTACAGAACCACTCTACATCAAGAACCTACAGAACCGCTCTACATCAAGAACCTACAGAACCGCTTTACATCAAGAACCTACAGAACCGCTCTACATCAAGAACCTACAGAACCGCTCTACATCAAGAACCTACAGAACCGCTTTACATCAAGAACCTACAGAACCGCTCTACAGAGAACCTACAGAACCGCTCTACATCAAGAACCACTCTACATCAAGAACCTACAGAACCGCTCTACATCAAGAACCTACAGAACCTCTTTACATCAAGAACCTACAGAACCGCTCTACAGAGAACCTACAGAACCGCTCTACATCAAGAACCTACAGAACCGCTCTACAGAGAACCTACAGAACCGCTCTACATCAAGAACCTACAGACCCGCTCTACAGAGAACCTACAGAACCGCTCTACAGAGAACCTACAGAACCGCTCTACATCAAGAACCTACAGAACCACTCTAAAGAGAACCTACAGAACCGCTCTACATCAAGAACCTACAGAACCACTCTACATGAAGAACCTACAGAACCACTCTACAGAGAACCTACAGAACCGCTCTACATCAAGAACCTACAGAACCACTCTACATCAAGAACCTACAGAACCGCTCTACATCAAGAACCTACAGAACCGCTCTACATCAAGAACCTACAGAACCGCTCTACATCAAGAACCTACAGAACCGCTCTACATCAAGAACCTACAGAACCGCTCTACATCAAGAACCTACAGAACCGCTCTACATCAAGAACCTACAGAACCGCTCTACATCAAGAACCTACAGAACCGCTTTACATCAAGAACCTACAGAACCGCTCTACATCAAGAACCTACAGAACCGCTCTACATCAAAAACCTACAGAACCGCTCTACAGAGAACCTCTCTACATCAAGAACCTACAGAACCGCTCTACATCAAGAACCTACAGAACCACTCTACATCAAGAACCTACAGAACCGCTCTACATCAAGAACCTACAGAACCGCTCTACATCAAAACCTACAGAACCGCTCTACATCAAGAACCTACAGAACCGCTCTACATCAAGAACCTACAGAACCGCTCTACATCAAGAACCTACAGAACCGCTCTACATCAAGAACCTACAGAACCGCTCTACAGAGAACCTACAGAACCACTCTACATCAAGAACCTACAGAACCGCTCTACATCAAGAACCTACAGAACCGCTCTACATCAAGAACCTACAGAACCGCTCTACATCAAGAACCTACAGAACCGCTCTACATCAAGAACCTACAGAACCACTCTACATCAAGAACCTACAGAACCGCTCTACATCAAGAACCTACAGAACCGCTCTATATCAAGAACCTACAGAACCGCTCTACATCAAGAACCTACAGAGCCGCTCTACAGAGAACCTACAGAACCGCTCTACATCAAGAACCTACAGAACCGCTCTACAGAGAACCTACAGAGCCGCTCTACATCAAGAACCTACAGAACCACTCTACATCAAGAACCTACAGAACCACTCTACAGAGAACCTACAGAGCCGCTCTACATCAAGAACCTACAGAACCGCTCTACATCAAGAACCTACAGAACCACTCTACAGAGAACCTACAGAACAGCTCTACATCAAGAACCTACAGAACCGCTCTACATCAAGAACCTACAGAACCGCTCTACATCAAGAACCTACAGAACCGCTCTACATCAAGAACCTACAGAACCACTCTACAGAGAACCTACAGAGCTGCTCTACATCAAGAACCTACAGAACCGCTCTACATCAAAACCTGCAGAGCCGCTCTACAGACCATTCACAGGACTCCAGAGCTCTACAATGATTTATTAAAACTATAAAGTTATCAAGGGTTGAACATGGATGACATGTGGCCATAGCCTCAGGGAGTGCTCCATTTAGATTGTCTGCTAACGATGGGACAGCTAGCTCCGTAGAACGCTGAACTACAACGCGGCGTGTGAACCAATGGGTGATGACCCGGGGCAGCGTGGTGTTCAGCGCTCGTTAAACAGCTCCGCCCTGGCCGGGGAGTTAGGGCTGCACAACGCGTCCCACGATGACACGTAGTGTTCCTGTGATATTTTCTCGATGTTTCTTTTAAATAATGCATCCGCAAAAAAAAGAAACGAGCCCCGCCCATACGCTCCACCTCCGCTGCAGAGCAAACCAAGCGCTCCCTGTACACCTGTCTGCGACTGCGTGAGTCCCTCCTGCACACAGCGGGGGGGGCGTGGCCGCTGAGTGCAGTGTGTGGCTCCTACCACTAGGGGGTGGTAGAAATTCGAAAGATTTTTTTTTCGATGAATAATCGTGGGAAATAATCGTGATAATCATTTTGGCAATAATCGTGCAGCCCTACTCTGAGTCACCAGACTCTTCAAAAGAGGGGGAGACACCCTTTAACAGGGCCGTTCACGTCGCCTGTGTGTGTGTGTGTGTGTGTGCGTTTGTGTGTATCAAAAACGGATGCACGCACACACATCATTGCACCGGGGCGAGCTCCAATGAAAATGCGAGACGCCTGGAGGCTGCTAACCTTTACAGTCCTGGCGACGGTCGCTGGAACACTGCACAGACAGCTGCACTGTGTCCTCACACACACACTGGTGGGAATAAAGGCTCCCTCTTAAGTGTGTGTGTGTGTGTGTGTGTGCGTGTGTGCATTAGCATGGGGGCGTGTGAGCTTGTTCGCAAAAGACTCTGAATCTGAGAGTCGGACAAGCTGCTTCTTATCACATCATGTTCACAACAACCACTTATGGCCGGTGTCGCACCGAATTCTGCGACCCACCGAAATGTGTGACCCCAGGGGGCGCTGTTGCGCATTTTCTGCAACATGCACGAGTTTGAAGCGTAGACACAGGCACATTCACGTGCGGAAACATGCACGAGCTTAAAGCGTATATCGTCATCGTCATCGATCACTCGGAATGGGTACATTCGTTTTGTGACATGAAATTTAGTTTATGAAATAAATATGAACTAATGCCACAATTATTCATGTCCGCGATCATCACAGAGTCCAAATAAATATGAAATAAATAGGCTATGAACTAATGCCACAAAGCAAGAAGAAGAATGCTAATGAAGAAAACGAGAGAAAATGGAACAACATAATGGAGACAACTTTGGTTGAAATGCAGCAGTATATTTACATCGCTCATCACTCGTAACGCAACTACTGTGAGGAGTTGCTGCATTGAGCAGATATAAAAACTACTGGAACCTTTTATCACAAAAATGCAAAAAACATTTATGTCAGTTCTAAACCTTTGATTTTCTAAATATGGAACCGAGATGGGACCGAGATGGGACCGAGACGGGACCGAGACGGGACCGAGACGGGACCGAGACGGGACCGAGACGGGACCGAGACGGGACCGAGACGGGACCGAGACGGGCGCTTCTTCAGCAGAAGAATGCAGATCTCTGTTCACACCGTGACAGCCGTTCTGTGCAGAGTCTGGATTCAGGAGATGGCTTTTGGCCACATTGATTATTGTGCTAATCCAAAAATCACACCATCGCGCTCCTTTGTACATCTCCCTCCCATGCAACACATTTAATTTACAAGTGAAATATTACTCTGTTGTTTTCCAAAAGGCACACCGTGAATGGTGCTTTTTAGGTCAAGGTCCAATGCTTCAAAAGAACAGAGAAATGAATGAATGAATGAATGAACGAATGAATATTGTCCACAGGATCTAACCGGCTCCCAGTAATCAGTCACAGCCCAAGCAGTGGGCCAATTCTTTCCAAAGATGACTCTAAATCACTTCCTCAACCCCCTCCACATGTGTGTGTGTGTTTGTGTGCACGTGAGCGTGAGTGTGTGTTCCGACCTGGGAGTAGAAGTGGTCCATGGTGGTGGTCTGGATGTCCTTCTTGCCCAGTATCTCCATCTTCACCGGAGCGGACGGGAACTTGGAGGAGAAGTAGTCCAGGAAGTCCGGCAGGTAGCTGGCGGCTCCGTGGACGATCCCCATCACGTAGTGGGCCCCCTGGGGCCCCCCCACACACACACACACACACACACACACACACACACACACACACACACACACACACACACACACACACACACACACACACACAGCGTTACTCCAGGAGAACGTTATGCTATGCGTGAAGCTATGCGTTCCTAAACGATGTTCCTCTGGGGGGGGGGGGGTCTTTAGATGAGACGGACACCGCTCAGAGGGGAAACCTCAGAGCGGTTCACTTTAACGTCTCCAGAAATATCCACTGCAGAAGAAAACATGTATTGTAAAAAAACATTGTGGTGTTGTGGTCACATTCGGCTAAAACGGGTGTAGCACATAAATCATATTTATTCAAAGTGTGTTTATTATTAAAAAAGGTTAGAACATTTTTTTCGTTTATAAAAATGTATTCATAATGTAAGTTCTTTATTAATCATCAAAAACACATCAGTGATGTCCACAGGGGCTGAAGATATCACAATCTGTAACCACGTCCAAAAGTAACCTTAAGTCACACCTACCTCGCACAGCATTCCCCTGAACCCTGTATCACTCTCTTCACTCATATCTCTGTCCTACCGTGACTCTAAATAGGGTTACCTGAGGAGTCCTCGCTGAAGGACAGTGTTACCTGAGAGGAGTCCTCGCTGAAGGACAGTGTTACCTGAGAGGAGTCCTCGCTGAAGGACAGTGTTACCTGAGAGGAGTCCTCACTGAAGGACAGTGTTACCTGAGGAGTCCTCGCTGAAGGACAGTGTTACCTGAGAGGAGGAGTCCTCTGAAGGACAGTGTTACCTGAGGAGTCCTCGCTGAAGGACAGTGTTACCTGAGAGGAGGAGTCCTCGCTGAAGGACAGTGTTACCTGAGAGGAGTCCTCGCTGAAGGACAGTGTTACCTGAGAGGAGTCCTCGCTGAAGGACAGTGTTACCTGAGGAGTCCTCGCTGAAGGACAGTGTTACCTGAGAGGAGTCCTCGCTGAAGGACAGTGTTACCTGAGAGGAGTCCTCACTGAAGGACAGTGTTACCTGAGAGGAGTCCTCGCTGAAGGACAGTGTTACCTGAGGAGTCCTCGCTGAAGGACAGTGTTACCTGAGGAGTCCTCGCTGAAGGACAGTGTTACCTGAGAGGAGGAGTCCTCGCTGAAGGACAGTGTTACCTGGAGGAGTCCTCGCTGAAGGACAGTGTTACCTGAGGGAGTCCTCGCTGAAGGACAGTGTTACCTGAGAGGAGTCCTCGCTGAAGGACAGTGTTACCTGAGAGGAGTCCTCGCTGAAGGACAGTGTTACCTGAGGAGTCCTCGCTGAAGGACAGTGTTACCTGAGAGGAGTCCTCGCTGAAGGACAGTGTTACCTGAGGAGTCCTCGCTGAAGGACAGTGTTACCTGAGAGGAGTCCTCGCTGAAGGACAGTGTTACCTGAGAGGAGTCCTCGCTGAAGGACAGTGTTACCTGAGAGGAGTCCTCGCTGAAGGACAGTGTTACCTGAGGAGTCCTCGCTGAAGGACAGTGTTACCTGAGAGGAGTCCTCGCTGAAGGACAGTGTTACCTGAGGAGTCCTCGCTGAAGGACAGTGTTACCTGAGAGGAGGAGTCCTCACTGAAGGACAGTGTTACCTGGGAGGAGTCCTCGCTGAAGGACAGTGTTACCTGAGGAGTCCTCGCTGAAGGACAGTGTTACCTGGGAGGAGGAGTCCTCACTGAAGGACAGTGTTACCTGGGAGGAGTCCTCGCTGAAGGCCAGTGTTACCTGAGGAGTCCTCACTGAAGGACAGTGTTACCTGGGAGGAGGAGTCCTCACTGAAGGACAGTGTTACCTGGGAGGAGTCCTCGCTGAAGACCAGTGTTACCTGAGGAGTCCTCTCTGAAGGACAGTGTTACCTGAGGAGTCCTCTCTGAAGGACAGTGTTACCTGAGGAGTCCTCGCTGAAGGACAGTGTTACCTGGAGGAGTCCTCACTGAAGGACAGTGTTACCTGAGGAGTCCTCACTGAAGGACAGTGTTACCTGAGGAGTCCTCGCTGAAGGACAGTGTTACCTGGGAGGAGTCCTCGCTGAAGGCCAGCGTCACAAACTCCTGGGCGAACCTCTGCCTCTGGCCGGGGGACAGCGCCCCCAGCTGGGCGGCGTGCGCGTGGGCCACCAGCGCCCCCCCGTTGGGCTGCTTCTCCACGTGGAAGTAGGGGGCGAACTCCAGGCCCCCCATCCCGGGGTGGGGGGCGCCGGGGAGGGAGGGGGGCGGGGCGCCGGCCGCCACGGGGGGCGGCGGTTTGAAGGGGGAGGAGGAGGGGGGGGCCGGCGGTCTGGCTGGAGCGGTGGTACATCTTCACCCGCCGGCGCTTCTCGCCGTCTCGGTGCTTCTTCTTCTTCTTCTTCTTCACCTTCTTCATCAGCAGCTCCTCCGAGCCCCTCGTCTTCGCCTTCTCCCCTGAAGGACGAAGGACAAAGAGGAGAGGAATCAATATTACAACGGCTATGCTGGGATAACAGTTACTGTTTACCGTGTGAAAGGGTTATCCAATGTGTTAGAACATTAATAATTAGATATATATATCATTTTGTTAGCAAATGTTGAAATATAGTGTGCTTTGAAATCGTATTCATTCACAGCTCCAAGCAGAGATCTCCTGTTCCAGTAGAGACCCAGAATAAAAACCCAGGCTGGTATCAGCATCAAAGCATCTGTGTGTGTGTGTGTGTGTGTGTGTGTGTGTGTGTGTGTGTGTGTGTGTGTGTGTGTGTGTGTGTGTGTGTGTGTGTGTGTGTGTGTGGTGTGTGTGTGTGTGTGTGTGTGTGTGTGTGTGTGTGTGTGTGTGTGTGCACGTGAGGCATCAGATGTGAAGAGTGCTGCCTCTGCACAACTCCACCAATGACGGCTGTCCCATTACACACACACACACACACACACACACACACACACACACACACACACACACTCACTCACTCACTCCCCGCGAGGGCTCTTTTATTAACGAGACACACTCTGTAATCTCTCGCTGCTTTCAAAGGAATTATGTCTGCCTCCTTCCAGCGGTTCCTCTCTGGTTAAACCTCTCGTATCTGTTTGTCTGTCTGCCTCAGCCGCCAGCGGACAGCAGGGGGACAGACAGACCACCAAGACACGCAGAGAGACCAGTGGGAGGGCGCGGTCGCTGGTACAGTGAAGGGACCAGTGGGACACACACACACACACACACACACACACACACACACACACACACACACACACACACACACACACACACACACACACACACACACACACACACACACACACACACACACACACACACACACTCTCTTTTTGGTTCCTCCTTCTTCATGGCTGTGCGCGGTGTAATGATTTCCAACAGCAGTTCTTTTATTTTCTCCTGCCTCTTTCCCCCCCGGGCTCCAGGCCTGGCCGCTGACTGAATAAAGGCCCTCTTCAGTTTGGACCCACACAGTGCACTTCATTAAATGTCACGCTTGTTTTGTTGTCTTTAAACCGGTTTCTCCCTTTGGGTGAGTCTTGCGGTCTGTCTATAAACAGCTGCCTGCTGCCACTACAAACTGTTTCCTGTCACTCGCTGTAAACGGGGCCATTTTTTTCTGTCCCTTTCCGTAAACACAGCAGTTACGACAGAGCCTTCCTACAGAAGCAAACCATCTCCAGGCCTGAATGGACGCCAGCAGCGCTGTCACTCACTCATTCACTCAGTCACTCAGTCACTCACTCACACCAACGCCTCGTCTTTACAGTCAACACACATTGGAAACACTAGACTGAGCTGGCGGCCATACGCCACTGTGTCGGCAAAGAGTCTAATAGCACTGCACACAATGCTATGACGGAGCGCGTCACACACACACACACACACACACACACACACACACACACACACACACACACACACACACACACACACACACACACACACACACACACACAGTCTAACTATATAGCGGTGGTGCCCCCCACTGCTCCGCTCCAGCAGAACGGGGGGATCCCCCTCACATCAGAGAGGTTAATTCCTTCAGGGGTTTGGTAGCACTCTTCAGTGCAGCGCAGTCCCAGTGAACCCCCTAACATAGGACTGCTCTACTGCAGCCGGCCCGGGACCAGCTGGTGGATGTGAAAGGGGTCACGCGCTCCTCGGCTCATTGACCGGCTGACCGCCTGTACTGAAGGGGCCCTGGGCTCGATTTGAGAGTTGTAAAGAGAGCGCAGTAAAGAGCCAAAGAAAGAACAACAATTAAAAACACTTCCCCTCTCTGTTCCCTCCCTGCGTACGCCTCTCCACCAATGAGACGTGTTGCCTGAACCAATCAGGGAAAGAGATTGGTCTCACATCTCGACCGTCTCATAGCGGTCTCACATATAGACGGTCTCACATCTAGACCGTCTCATAACGGTCTCACATCTAGACCGTCTCATAACGGTCTCACATCTAGACCGTCTCATAACGGTCTCACATCTAGACCGTCTCATAACGGTCTCACATCTAGACCGTCTCATAACGGTCTCACATCTCGACCGTCTCATAACGGTCTCACATCTAGACCGTCTCATAACGGTCTCACATCTAGACCGTCTCATAACGGTCTCACATCTAGACCGTCTCATAACGGTCTCACATCTAGACCGTCTCATAACGGTCTCACATCTAGACCGTCTCACATCTAGACCGTCTCATAACGGTCTCACATCTCGACCGTCTCATAGCGGTCTCACATCTCGACCGTCTCATAACGGTCTCACATCTAGACCGTCTCATAACGGTCTCACATCTAGACCGTCTCATAACGGTCTCACATCTCGACCGTCTCATAACGGTCTCACATCTAGACCGTCTCATAACGGTCTCACATCTAGACCGTCTCATAACGGTCTCACATCTAGACCGTCTCATAACGGTCTCACATCTAGACCGTCTCATAACGGTCTCACATCTCGACCGTCTCATAGCGGTCTCACATCTAGACCGTCTCACATCTAGACCGTCTCATAACGGTCTCACATCTCGACCGTCTCATAACGGTCTCACATCTAGACCGTCTCATAACGGTGATGATTATGATACCTAAATGTTAGCTGCAGCACCTTCAACCATAGGCAGAAGGTGAATTAGTTGACCTCCAATAAAGGACCTGGTGATAAGCCCATCGTTCCTCTGCTGTGTCTGGCCGACATAAGGATTGATTCCTGGTAAAGGTTATTGACCCAAGGTCAGTAGCTCCCAGGCGCCCTCCTTGTCAACAGATTAATGTTTGTGTTCAGTGGAGGGCAGAGCTGTAGTAGCAAATCATGACAAATATATGCAAATGGTGTGAACTATCACATGGCCTTCTCTATATTTCATGCTCACAAAAGGTGCATGACCTGCTGTACATTAATATCCCCGTCTACACAAGGGACCGACTGCAGTGCAGAAAAACAATATCTTGACCTGAATATATAATTGTAATATTAATAATTAAAGCAGTGTTCTGTTCTGTTTAAAGAATTTGTTACACAAAGTACATTATTCAAAAATGTGGTGTTCAGTTATAGAATTCAATGCCAGGTCAATACCCAACCAGCCATCTTGTGTGCTCCATTGGTATTTGATTGATCATTGATCATTGATTATGGAAGGACAGCGACCTGTGAGTGGCGGCCGGCCCTCTCCGTTCTCCCTCTTGATCTCATTCATGACTTTGTGTTTCCTCTTCTCCTTCTCTCCCTCCTTGACCTTCTCCTGCTCCTTGGCAGAGGGCTCTGGGGGAAGAGGGAAGAGACAACAGTTAACACACACACACAGACACACACACACACACACAACACACACACACACACACACACTTACCCCCTGCCTTAGCTCACCTTTGTACCTCCTCCACCAATCAAAGATCACCGATGTAAAGAAGACAACCTCGTATTTCCCCCCACAAATGTCAGATCAATCAGTCTGGATAAGTGTGTGTGTGTGTGTGTGTGTGTGTGTGTGTGTGTGTGTGTGTGTGTGTGTGTGTGTGTGTGTGTGTGTGTGTGTGTGTGTGTGTGTGTGTGTGTGTTGTGTGTGTGTCTGTGTGTGTGTGTGTGTGTCCCTGCCAGACGGTTTCCACTCCGCTGAACGAGGTCTGCTTCACCAGATTCATCATTAATCCCATCCCTTCCTATCCCTCCTCTGACCACCAGCAGCTCTCTGTCCTCCTCCAGTAGGAGGACAGAGAGCTGTGACCCGTCTGGGGTCACTAATAGACTCGTCTGCTCTTCAACGGCTCCTCTCTCCCCGTTAGGGACAGCACCGCTGGATGGAATAACCTTATCAGAGAGCCACAGGACTACGTTTGGGTTTGGCTAATGCGTCTTTATTGCAAGGGCACACACTACACACACAAGGGCACACACTACACACACAAGGGCACACACTACACACACAAGGGCACACACTACACACACTAAGACACGTCTGTCAGATGGTTTGTTCAATCATAAACACGTCTCGGTAAAGGTGTCAGGAAAAGAGATGGAAGGCTGTGATCAGCCACGCACACGCACACACGCACACACACACACACACACACACACACACACACACACACACACACACACACCGCTCTGGTCGTGGAGTTGAAGTTGGTGAGATGCTCCTTGTGTCTTCCTGGCTCGTGGTTTGGGCCTCAGAACATCTGGCCGCTAACTGACCAGACCAGGCTGTTAAAAGGCAGCACATTTAACATAATTGCATTTTTCCCTCCGTGACGGGCTTTATTGAGCCTCACTCCGTGGGTTATTATCACCGGCAGAGCGGTCAAGGGGACAACGGGCAGTACAGGGCGGGAGGAGGCCAGATAACGTGCAGCCGTTGGTCAAACACAGAGGAGTCACAGGCACCCATAGCGCCGCCGCTCAGAAAGTCACAGCCTCCTCTGCCGCTGAGCAGAGGAACAATCACCCGGGTCATCCACAGGCTTCGACTCAAGCCGAGGAACTCAGCTCCTTGACGGCCCGACTGTACACACACTGAGGACGCTGGGCGCGGCCTGTGTCACTCCTCGTTTGGTTTGGGGAATCGGTTGGCCCTTTCTCTTGTCTTTGAACGCGGCGAGAGAGACGCCATGTTGGGCTCTTTCTGAGGAGGAGGAGGAGGAGGAGGAGGAGGAGGAGGAGGAGGAGGAGGAGGAGGAGGAGGAGGAGGAGGAGGAGGCCGAGGCCGAGGCAGGGGGAGGGAGAACGGGTCAGGGCCAAAGGAGAAACGCTTTGAAAGGGCGCAGGCTTAGAGGGAAAGGAGAGGACAACTAGGAGGTACGTAACCATGGACACTTCTAACCAGCCCTGAATCAAAGAGAGTACTTTTTCATTATTACAGGTTTTTTATTCTGGCAAGAAAATCTGTATTTTTGGTTTGCAAGTTCAGGACTAGTATGATATCAGCTTTCAGAACAATAGTCAGAATGTAAGTTTCATGGAAATGCCAAGGCTATCTATTGGCAGTGGGACTAACGTCGGCCAGTGGTGTACAGGTACAGCCCGGTCCCTTAGCCGGAATCAGAAGCCACGTTAGGAAGGGAGAGCAGTCCTCAGGCCCAGAGGGGCCGGGCACACTGACGGGCCCTGACGGAGCCCCAGATCAGGGTCCGATCACTGGAGCACAGCTGAAAATAACAACATTAAAAATAACCCAAGTGACCCAAGAGTCGCTTTGAGATCCACCCCACCACACCTGAAGTGAGGTGAGTCAGAACTCAAGCCGAGGTTATTGTAACGCTCAGATACGAGGCTGATGCAACGGAGTCGGCGGGTTCAGAGAGTGGCTGGAGACCCCCCGGCTCACCGGACGCTTCACTAGGTCACCAGGGCAGTGCCCAGCCTGAACGATGGGGTCACAAGGGCCCCCATGCTGCCATCTGGGAGCAGGGACGACATGAGAACAACTACAACAACAACAACAACAACAACTACAACTACAACTACAACTACAACAACAACAACAACTACAACTACAACAACAACTACAACAACTACAACTACAACAACAACAAAAACTACAACTACAACAACTACAACTACAACAACAAAAACAACTACAACAACAACATCAAAAACTACAACAACAACAACAACCACTTGTGGTCCGGATGCCCCCAGAGGGCTGGCTGGGACTTCCTTTATGAAACTTTACAGATCACATGATTGAAGCTCTCCAATACGGGAAATACCCAACGATCGACGTCTTAAGCTGGGGCATACTAAAGAAACAAATCATACAGTTAAAAATGTCAAAGAAAAGAAAACAAGAAGGAGTTATACGTACAGTACATTGAAGGAGAGGAGCGGGAAGGGAGCCAGAGGAAGGTGTGTTTAAACCACAGCATCTCCCCCCCTCCAGTTAACCAAGTTCAAGAGGGAGATTCTAGTCCTCACTGCTTCGCTGGCGGCCTCTCGGAGCGGGTTAAAGATACCAGGCTACACACACACACAACTATAGCTCGGCCTACTGGGAATTTACAAAGATATTTATAGTAAATATGATGAACGAGAGAGGGAGAGAGACACAGAGAGAGAGACACAGAGAGGGGGAGAAGGAGAGAGAGACACAGAGAGAGGGGGAGAAGGAGAGAGAGACACAGAGAGAGGGGGAGAAGGAGAGAGAGACACAGAGAGAGGGGGAGAAGGAGAGAGAGACACAGAGAGAGGGGGAGAAGGAGAGAGAGACACAGAGAGAGAGGGGGAGAAGGAGAGAGAGAGACACAGAGAGAGGGGGAGAAGGAGAGAGAGACACAGAGAGAGGGGGAGAAGGAGAGAGAGACACAGAGAGAGGGGGAGAAGGAGAGAGAGACACAGAAAGATCTCTTGTACAAGAAAGAAGAGTTAAGGAAGAAATGGTTGATTGGACATTCATTCACCATGACCGCGGCCCGGGCACTCCCGCGACTACCGTGGCCAGGGCACCGCGGGCACCGTGACCGCGGCCCTGGTCACGTCACCGCGTGACCTGACCGCGGCCAGGGCACCGTGGTCACCGTGACCGCGGCCTGGTCACCGTGACCACGGCCAGGGCACCCCGGTCACGGCTCTGTGTCACCTGGCCGCAAAATCAGTACTGTCTTCTCGTAAGCCGTCGCAAGGCAAGGTGGGCGAGGCCATGAATACTAATTCACCAACTGACGTCAGGTGGTGAGGCTTTTCTAATTTGCTCGTTTATGCGTGTATTTTCTTTGATTTGCTAATGCAGGCAATCGAGGAAGAAGAACATTTTCACGCTCAGCACGCAACTCCGAATGACCTATTTTTTTAAAAGGAACAAGATTAAACGGTTTCTCGTGAATGACACCTTTAAAAACCAATGTAACCTTTCAAACACAGAGTGAACCATAATTCAGTTTTGTGAGGTTTGGAATACCTAAGTCAAGTTAAGTAGGCTAAAACATGATATTATTTCGGAACTAACTCAGATAATGCCCCAAGAGTGTTATAAATGTTATACATGCTGCTCATATGCATAAAAATAAAAGCCTTTTTGAATGCCATTTTGAATTCCGGGTAAGGCATTTTAATGAAAAAATCATGTATTTTCATCATTTGTGTAATAGTTTTTTTGTCTTTCTGTAACAATCACCTCTCTCTAACTCGTCCGCTGGCTTTTGCGGAATACATTAGTAACAGTGTGATCAATACAGATGACATTTAACCCTGTGTGCTGGAACACAACACTCGCGTTATGCGTTAATAACCACCTGTGGTTTTTATTGGAGGTTTACCACTTTTACAAACCTCTCAGCTAAGGTCGGGGGGGGGGGGGGGGTGTTAAAGGTTATCTGAACCAACGGGATAGTTTCTCGCCGTTCAGACACAACTCGGCCCTTTGTGTGAGTTCAGTTCCCACGAATGCCACTGCCCATGAGCATATCAATATCAATACTGAATCGCTACACTAAGGTGGCGCCAGGAGGGCTTATCATGTTTAGACGATCATATCAACGCCTCACCAATGAGGTTATACACACCTGACTCAAAACGAGATTGACACAAAGTAGAAAATGAAAACCTAGCAGATGGCCGGCTGCAGGGCAGAACACAAAGTCAGAATTTATTGATCCAATAACAACACGCAACAACAATGCACTAATTAGTTCACATTAAGCGGTTTCATGGTCTGCTGATTCCTCCAGGCGTCAAATCCACCATAATGGAGGTCACAGTACACCTGTAGCGGTCACAGTACACCTGTAGCGGTCACAGTACACCTGTAGCGGTCACAGTACACCTGTAGCGGTCACAGTACACCTGTAGCGGTCACAGTACACCTGTAGCGGTCACAGTACACCTGTAGCGGTCACAGTACACCTGTAGAGGTCACAGTACACCTGTAGCGGTCACAGTACACCTGTAGAGGTCACAGTACACCTGTAGCGGTCACAGTACACCTGTAGCGGTCACAGTACACCTGTAGCGGTCACAGTACACCTGTAGAGGTCACAGTACACCTGTAGCGGTCACAGTACACCTGTAGCGGTCACAGTACACCTGTAGCGGTCACAGTACACCTGTAGAGGTCACAGTACACCTGTAGAGGTCACAGTACACCTGTAGAGGTCACAGTACACCTGTAGCGGTCACAGTACACCTGTAGAGGTCACAGTACACCTGTAGAGGTCACGGTACACCTGTAGAGGTCACGGTACACCTGTAGCGGTCACGGTACACCTGTAGAGGTCACAGTACACCTGTAGCGGTCACAGTACACCTGTAGAGGTCACAGTACACCTGTAGCGGTCACGGTACACCTGTAGAGGTCACAGTACACCTGTAGAGGTCACAGTACACCTGTAGAGGTCACAGTACACCTGTAGCGGTCACAGAGTACACCTGTAGCGGTCACGGTACACCTGTAGAGGTCACGGTACACCTGTAGCGGTCACGGTACACCTGTAGCGGTCACGGTACACCTGTAGTGACCCGGTTCCAGCCCCCCCACTGGCTGACTGACTGTAAGGTAGGCCTTCTAGGGTCGGCCCACTGTTGGTTTCTTTCCGTCTGAATATGTTGGAACATTCCTGCTCCTCATTGTTATTCCTGGTGTTCCCTGTGCTTTAGTACCTGTCATGTACACCGTTTGCCTCCTAATTATGTAATGTTTTTGGCATCTTCCTGTCTGGGTGAGGCTCTATGCTTGGAAAGTAAAATAAACACAGCTATTATTAGGATTCATGGTGTAATATTTTATATTTTCAGTGTCCATCCAATCCATGTAATGACCTCTCAAAACTAGCCAAGTGGAAAAGAGAAACTCTGACTTACACACACACACACACACACACACACACACACACACACACACACACACACACACACACACACACACACACACACACACACACACACACACACACACACCAGCTCAGAAAACTAAGCAGGGATTAACAGTGTGAATGCAAAGACACACATTTACAGACAAAACGACCCCAGGTAGGCCTACTCAAGTGTGATGTATGGTGTGATGTATGTCAACATCACACCAGTAACCATCGCTGGCTTTTGATCAATCTTAAAATAATTACATTATATATTTAGATAAATACTATACCATGGCATTTATTAATATAGATATAAATTAAATAATTAATTAATTAATATTGGAAAACGAACAAATTAAGCTTATGAGCAGGAATTGTTATGGAACAGCTTAAAATATTGTATTGTATAATGTATACAACAAATAATAGACTATGTATCGTAACTGTTACGTGAAAGGTGGTCATTAGACATTAAGTAACAAAGCACGGCGAGAGACCAAAGATCAAAAATACCGCCGCTGCGTGCTTTGCGTTTTGTAATGTAGGTCGTTACAGAACACCACGTTTCCCTCCTCATACTGAGGCTACGGAGGGGGCGTGGCGCTGAGGGCAGAAGGGGGCATGGCGCTGAGGGTAGGAGGGGGCGTGGCGCTGAGGGCAGGAGGGGGCGTGGCGCTGAGGGCAGGAGGGGGCATGGCGCTGAGGGTATGAGGGGGCGTGGCGCTGCCGTTCCCCCTTATACTGAGGGTAGGAGGGGGCGTGGCGCTGAGGGTAGAAGGGGGCGTGGCGCTGCCGTTAGGAGGGGGCGTGGCGCTGCTGTACCCAAACAACACTTGCCCTATAATGGCGGGCGGCTGTCATATTGTTATGACAACAACGTTCCTTTTAACGTTTGGACTCCGATCCGATTAAAAGGCGCATTGATATTTTCTTTAGGGGGATTGATCAATTAGCTATTACTATTAACATACCGCCCAACAAACCAAAAAAAAACAACATTATATGTCCGTATTGACGCATGAAGCGGTACATATAACCACGGGGTTGTTATTAACGCATAACGCATGTATGTGTGTTAGGGGAGCACGAGGAGCAGCAGGTTACGATGGAGCGAACACAGCCCGCGGGTTCACCACAGGGTGACCATTGGTGACCATTGGTGACCATTGGTGACCATTGGTGACCATTGGTGACCATTGGTGACCATTGGTGACCATTGGTACCCCAGGGTGCCATAACCGAACAAGTGAACACGTTACTGGACGAAAAATAAAAACTTTAACGCACTATGAAATGGTTATAGGGCGCGAGGTGTATCACCTCCTAAAGGCTGAACGGGTCTCCTGTCACGTGCACACCACCCAGCGGACCTCTGAGAGGCCACTGTCCTCCAGACACCAACCAGACAGTCGCACGCCGGACCACATGTGACCGTCCCCGGGTCCCCGGGCCCCCGGAGCCCAGTGCGGAGGCTGTCAGGGGTTTACTGAGAGAACCAAACTAAACTTTATCGATGCCTTCGCACCCAAAGTTAATTGCTTTGGCGCGTAAAAGCGCACCGCGCCAGGATAAGGTGATTCATTAGGCCTACCTTTAGGGGTGACAGACACCTCTCCGTTCCCCCGCTTCATCGGAGAGACCTGACTGTATCCGCTGATGTTATTGTTCGGGCTCTTCCCCGGTCCAGGGGTCAGTAGTTTATTCCTTTTCCTCGCCTCTCCGTCTCCGAGGCGTTCTTTCCCCGTCTCCTTCTCTCGGTGTTTGTCTTTATTGGGTTTTTTGGTTTTATTCGGAGTCGCTTTGTGGAGCAGGAAATCCCTCTGCTTGAAGACTTTGCCAGCGTTACTAGAAGGCTGTGCTCCTCCAGCGGACAGCGGGGATGAGAGGTCGCTGCTGGCCGCGGGCGGGCACCACAGACCCGGCCTGGCATCGCTCCGCTCCGGGGCGGGCGGGAGCTGCTCCTCCGCGGCGCCGCCGCCGCCTCCCACCGCTCCGTCTCTGGTGACTTTCTTCGCTTTCGCGCTCCTCTCCTCGCCTCGGACCTTCTTGGGCGGTGGCGGGTGGATTTCCCGGGAAGACTTGGGGCGGTTGTCCGAGGCTCCTTTGGTGTGGTTCGGCTTGGCGAGCGCGCTTTTCGCGGGGGCAACTTCTGTGGTCGCGGCGGCGGCGGCGGCGGCGGCGGTGCCCGCGATGTGAGCCGAGCCCAGCGGAGCAGCCATCTTGAGCCTTCTCTCTGTTTACTCTCTTCCCCCGACGGCCACCGCTGCCGTCTGTGCGCGAGGCGAACAGGCAGGGGCGGGACAGGAGCTTGATTGACAGGCAGGAGAAGCACAACGAGAGGCGGGATTTACCAACGTAACGCTCGGCAGGTTGTTGTTGGATCATCGAAGCCAGACTATGTCGCAGTGAAATGAATCGCATATCAGGGGCGCATTAGGCCGAATGCGAGATCACTATAAGCTATTTCTAGGATAAAAAATATTGACATTCACCGTTGCATATGCACATTATTAGACATAAGCATATTGACATTTGCTTATGTCTGTATATGTCATTATAGTTCATGTTATATTAATTCCATATTATATTGACGTAAGATAAATACATTTGTATGTTAGTTATATTTTTGACATCATTGTGGATTGTTTGTTTAAGGAGCATGGAGTCATACATATAATATGTAAGGTGTATATTGTGACTGAGTACACAGAATTCCTACAAGGCATTCTGTAAATGACTTACAAAAAAAAGAAATCACACCCACCTTGTAAAGCGTGCTCTCACTGGAAGACTTTTAGATGTAATGCAACATGAACCTTTTAACTCCATTCAAGAAGTTAACTGTAAAAAAGACCAATTGAACTCAGTTACCTATATTAATTAATAGCAGCTACGACATTGACATCGTGCGTGCGTGCGTTTGTGTCCCATCAGGAGGTGTTGGTTAGTCTAGTAACAAACAGAATATAACATTCGTTTTTAAGGTCAAAAGTAAGGCCTTTGGAATTGAATAAAAACAAATACAAGCCAGTCTTCCTTGGTGCCACCCTTACCGCCGTCAAGACACTAAATAAATAGTTACATCTTGTGTTTGGCAGTGGCCTCATCAGATAAACGTCCCTACTGTTGTGTATTCATGTCATACATATTCAGGGTATTTGCATATTCAACAGAATAAGCAAAAATAAAAAGTAACACGATTTTTTTTGTACTCATCATTGTTCATTTTACTGATTGATTTCTGCAACATACATACAAACACGTTGGCTGTACGAGTGTGTGTGTGTGTGTGTGTGTGTGTGTGTGTGTGTGTGTGTGTGTGTGTGTGTGTGTGTGTGTGTGTGTGTGTGTGTGTGGAGAAAATGTGTGTTGTGTGTGTGTGTGTGTGTGTGGAAAAAAAAAGAATGAGAAGCCGGGGCCGATCGTGAGCCCCGCAGGAGGCTATGAGAAGCAGCAGCGAATCAGATCGCTCACACTCGTGCCAATCATAAAAATGATTGGAGGAATAAGGGAGGGAGGGCGGGCTCTCTCTCTTAAAGGCACAGGCGGACCGTTTCCTAAGGACAAGAGTAGTGACGGGCGGGCAGGAGGAAGCAGGAGAGGACAACATATCGATGCACAGAAACCAACGGGGGGCTGAGAACCACAACGGTGAGATAAATAAAGCAGAACGGCTTTGATTGAAGAGAGATTAATATTGAACACAGAGCCCTAGGGCAGGTGTCGGGTTCTAAGTCCCAGATGCAGGAACCGGTTCTCCAGAGTTGTTGTGTCTCCACTCTGGTAACCCGAGGCGACCGATAAAACAACAAAACAAAAACAAGAACGGAATGACGACCGAAGTGGAAGAGGAGAGTACGTCTCCGCAGGGTGACAAGGGGTGAGGGGTGATGCCCTCTAGGGGGTCGGGGGGGGTGGAGGTGGTTGGGTGAGGGTGATGCACTCTAGGGGGTCGGGGGGGGAGTGGAGGTGGGGTGAGGGGTGATGCCCTCTAGGGGGTCGGGGGGATGGAGGTGGGGTGAGGGTGATGCCCTCTAGGGGGTCGGGGGGTGAGGTGGGTTGAGGTGGGGTGAGGGTGATGCCACTCTAGGGGGTCGGGGGGGGTGGAGTGGGTGGGGTGAGGGGTGATGCCCTCTAGGGGGTCGGGGGGGTGGAGGTGGGTGGGTGAGGGGTGATGCCACTCTAGGGGGGTGGAGGTGGGTGGGTGAGGGGTGATGCCCTCTAGGGGTCGGGGGGAGTGGAGGTGGGGTGAGGGTGATGCCCTCTAGGGGTCGGTCGGGGGTGGAGGATTGGGGTGAGGGGTGATGGCACTCCTAGGGTGTCGGGGGGGTGGAGGTGGTGGGTGAGGGGTGATTGCCCTCTAGGGGTCGGGGGGTGGAGGTGGTGGGTGAGGGTGATGCACTCTAGGGGTCGGGGGGTTGAGGTGGGGTGAGGGGTGATGCCCTCTAGGGGGTCGGGGGGGTGGAGGTGGGGTGAGGGGTGATGCCCTCTAGGGGGTCGGGGGGGGGGGGTGGGGTGAGGGGTGATGCCCTCTAGGGGTCGGGGGGGTGGAGTGGGTGGTGAGGGTGATGCCCTCTAGGGGAGTGGAGGTGGTGGGGTGAGGGGTGATGCCTCTAGGGGGTCGGGTGGGGTGTGGAGGGGTGGGGTGAGGGGTGTGCCCTCTATGGGTCGGTGGGTGAGTGGAGGTGGTGGTGTGTGAGGGTGATGCCCTCTAGGGGGAGTGGAGGTGGGTGGGGTGAGGGGTGATGCCCTCTAGGGGGTCGGGGGGGTGGAGGTGGGTGGGGTGCACAGTGTGACAACCAACAACATACAAAAATAACCTTTAAAATACCGTTTACAAAAGAAAGAACAGACGGTTCTTATTATGGATCGTATTCAGAGCGGTCTGCTGGGGGTCGGGGGTCGGGGGTCGGGGTCAGGGGTCGGGGTCGGGGTCGGGGGGGGTCGGGGTCGGGGTCGTCGGGGTCGGGTCGGTCGGGGGGCCGATCATAAAGAGGGGCTCGCCGATCTGTTCTGCATATCAGCCAAACACATAAGGGGGGGGGAAGGATCATCATCATCATCATCATCATCATCATCTTCGTCATCGTCATCATCATCTTCGTCATCATGCACGGATATCTTACATCTTCTGTTAATAAGAATATTCAAGAGATATCAAAAGAGAACAAAATCTGAAATATTATATACCTAAGTAGTCCTGTACATTTTATTTTAATATATAAAACAATGCATATATATATATAAATATGTATATATATAAATGTATATATACACACACATATATATATATAGTTATTTAGCTGTAGAGTGACAAGCAAACAAAATTCAGTAAAACCAGAGGAGGGGGGGGGGGGGGGGGGTCACTGTTATGTTGAACACGACCAGAAGGAGGAGAACCGACCGCGCTCAGCCCAGACTAACGGAGTCAGGAACATCTGGAGCCAGAAACACCCCCCCTCCCTCCTCCTCTCTCCAACCCCCCCCCCTCCCTCTCCCTCTCCCTCTCTCCCCACCCTCTCCCCTCTCTCTCCTCTCTCTCTCCCCCTTCTCTCTTCTCCACCTCTCTCTCTCTTTCTCCACCTCTCTCTCTCTCTCTCTCTCTCTCTCTCTCTCTCTCTCTCTCTCGCTCTCTCTCTCTCTCTCTCTCTCTCTCTCTCTCTCTCTCTCTCTCTCTCTCTCTCTCTCTCTCTCTCTCTCTCTCTCTCTCTCTCTCTCTCTCTCTCTCTCTCTCTGTCTCTCTCTCTCTCTGGGGGGGTGGTGCTGGAGGGGGGGGGGGGGGTCCGGCGAGTCTCAACAGACAGTAGTAAAAGTGAGGGGGTCATGGCAGAGTGTGGTGCTTTTTTTTCTTTCTTTTTTACGGCGTACGTTCCACAAATCGTGTTGACTGAACCTTCACTGCGTGTGTTTTGGTCCAGATGGTGACAGGAAGCCTTCGTATCCAGTAAGTCCACAGAATCACTCAAAGCAACACAGCGGGGGGTCGTGGCGTCAAACCGACAAACTGAAATGTCCCCAAATCCCTTCGGCCGATGGCTCCATGAGGCCGCAGCGTAGAGCTAGGTGGAGCTGCAAGGTACAAACTCTGCCAACTAAACCCCCCCTGGATGAAACTCTAACCACGGCCACGCCCTGCGTCCAGCGGGCGCGTCACGGGGCTGGGGGCAGAGCTCCTCCACGCCAGCCGCTGACCCGGACAGCACTGCACACGGGAGCAGACGGCCAGCAGGCCTGGACCCACGGAGCAGGTTGCATCGTGGGTAACAGATTATCTTCTTTTAATGGATTGTAGCTCACGGCGGGGGTCTTGTTGAGGTGGGGGGCCCCTCGTGAGGGTCGTCTGCTGATTGTTTCATCGCCCTCTTCCAGTGCAGAGGTAATGTCCTTTTGTGGCTTTGGTCGCAGGACCCTCCGGATGTCTGAGTGTGTGAGCAGTCCAGCTGAAGTGTGTGTGTGTGTGTGTGTGTGTGTGTGTGTGTGTGTGTGTGTGTGTGTGTGTGTGTGTGTGTGTGTGTGTGTGTGTGTGTGTGTGTGTGTGTGTGTGTGTGTGTGTGTGTGTTGTGTGTGTGTGTGTGTGTGTGTGTGTGTGTGTGTGCGCTACCGGGATTGTAACAGCCAATGTCCGGAACCTTTTCCTCCAGACCTACACGGACGTGTTGCGGTTATTTTTAGTTTACTCAGAAGCTCCTCCGATCATCCTTTCCTTTGACCATCGCGGTTCGTTTGAAACGCACGAGCAAACATCAAGTGGAGGAAGAATAAAATAAAAATCAAGAATAGAAACAAAGCAGGAATCACGGGGGTGGGGGGGGCTCGGTCGTCACTGTCGGCCCCTCCTGGCCCCGCCGACGGCCCCCTGCAGCCCGGGGGGGTCCAGGCAGGGGGGTCCATGGAGGTACAGAGGAGGGGGAGGAGATGGTGGTCGCAGGAAGAGTGTGTGGAGCGCAGTGGACCCCCGGAGGCTCCCCCCCGTAGGGGGTGCTGCTCTGGGGAGGGTCCCGCTGTGGGGGCCGCCCGGCCGGTCCCGGGGGGGCCAGAGGGGGCTGGGGGGAGTGGGGGGGGGGGGGGGGCCGAGGGGTCCCGCTGCCTGTCCGTTGTGGGGGGGTCGTGGGGCTGGACTGGGGGCTCCCTGGAGCGGGGAGTTACCGGGTCCTGGAGGCAGAGGGAGCAGAGGAGGGGGTCCCCTCTTTAGGAACAGCTGACGTTCAGGAGGTTGGTCGAGCTCCGGTCAACCCGAGGGACAACGGAACGAGACGGCGGAGACTCACCCGCCCTGGTCGGCCTTTCCATCCGTTGCCGTGGCGCTGGTAAGAGAAGGGTCGGCTGGTGACAGTTTCTTACTGCTGTCCGCCGTGTCTGGACACACACACACACACACACACACACACGATCAGCGGTCGTTATGGCATTAGGAAGAGTGAATACCACTGGCGTCAAATTCACTGGTCTGTCTGGCACACACACACACACACCACACACACACAGTCACACACACACACACACACACACACACACACACACACACACACACACACACAGTGCAGCCCTACCTCTGTGCAGACAGCTCCACTCGGCGGAGGCGGAGGTCTTCACTTCCGAGGGGTCTGATAACGAGAGCGAGAGAGGATGAGAGAGGGGCGAACGAGAGGGCGAGAGAGAGCGAGAGCGAGGCCGGAGAACACAGTGAGCCCCTAAAGCAGAACAACGTCTACCACACGTAAACAACAACATAACACATACAGACACGCCCCCTTTATTCTCTGTGGCCCAGCCCCCCCCCCCGTCCTGCCTCCAGGTCCCAGTCTCAGTCCTCCTCTACCCTCGACGAGAGAGAGAGAGAGAGAGAGAGAGAGAGAGAGAGAGAGAGAGAGAAGAGAGAGAGAGAGAGAGAGAGAGAGAGAGAGAGAGAGAGAGAGAGAGAGAGAGAGAGAGAGAGAGAGAGAGAGAGAGAGAGAGAGAGAGAGAGAGAGAGAGAGAGAGAGAGAGAGAGATGTTTGTTTTGGAGCCCCCCTTGTTCAGTATTGTGTGCGGCGTTGAGCTAAAATAAAGCACAGAACTAAACAGAGTTAAAGTGGTCATCCGGTAATCTCCATCCATCATTTCATTCACCACTCAGAGCCAATGAGCTGAGCCTGTACTGGAGAGATTGCCTTAGCAGTCTTTAGCCAGGGGAGGCCTTCAGCCAATGGCGCCCCCTGGTGCTGATAAAAACACTGGGACGCATCGCTGTGGTCTTTCAAATAAATCAATCATAAACACCAAATACTGACAGGTTGGGGACCTAGAATTCGAGTAGGACAGCAGGGTCTTGCTAATCATTAAAAATCGGCATGATAGAAACCCAATTAAAACCTCAAATATTCAAGTCAACACTCCACCTTCCAACTGGGACATTTCACTGTGTCACCACCACGGGTCCACACACACACACACACACACACACACACACACACACACACACACACACACACACACACACACACACACACACACACACACACACACGGCTGCCCCGCCCGCCTGGCGGCTCTTGGGACCCCGGATGAAACCCCCAACTGTGGGGGTCGAGCGGCGTGCGACCCACCTGAGGCCAGGATGAAGGACTCTGGGGTCCTCTCGGGGAGGGGGGGAGGGGAGTCCTCGTTGCTGTCCCAGCAATCTGGGTCAAGAGGTCAGAGGTCATGAGGTGAATGACGGAATCGACCGCACACATCACACTGCAGTCTCCAACCGGGTCTCAAACCAAGCGCTCCCTCGGGTCCTTAAAGGGGCCGTGTGTGGGGTTTAGTGGCATCTAGTGGTGAACTGGCAGAATGCACCCCCTGAATACCTACACCCCCCCCCCCCCCCCCTCCCTTTGCATCGATGACGGAGGAGGACTACGGTGGCCTGTACTGGACACAGTGATGACGGAGGAGGACTACGGTGGCCTGTACTGGACACAGTGATGACGGAGGAGGACTACGGTGGCCTGTACTGGACACAGTGATGACTGGAGACACAGTGGTGACTGACGTCGAGGAGGACTACGGTGGCCCTGTACTGGACACAGTGTGATGACGGAGGAGGACTACGGTGGCCTGTACTGGGACACAGTTGATGACGGAGGAGGACTAACGGTGGCCTGTACTGGACACAGTGATGACGGAGGAGGACTACGGTGTGCCTGTACTGGACACAGTGATGACGGAGGAGGACTACTAGCTGTGGCCTGTACCGGACACAGTGATGACGGAGGAGGACTACGGTGGCCTGTACTGGACACAGTGATGACGGAGGAGGACTACGGTGGCCTGTACTGGACACAGTGATGACGGAGGAGGACTACGGTTTATAATCTGTATGTAATTATTTAGTCTGTAAATTGAACAACTGTCATAAATTAAAAAGTAAGAAAGCAATTGTGATAAAAAAAAATGTAATACCATTTACTCTAGGGCCATTTGTGTCATACTTTAGAAACATGTCGATGCAAATCTGTTCTGCCATCCTCTGCTCCACTAGATGCCACCAACTTGTACCCCCCTGACCTTTCACCCCTGACCTTTAACCCCCCCCACGTGACCAGGGGTGACGAGTGGCCACACGGGGCGATGGATTATGGATGAATTACAGATGCTGGTGAAAGATTATTGGCCGTAAGTAAGGTCGATGTTTAATTCCAAATGTAATATTAATGTCGAAGATGAATGTAATTAAATGTTAATGAATAAATAATAGTAAATAATGATATAGGAGTTCACTTAAGCTCTGCGTACCCAGACTGTACAGATTGGTTTGCACCAAAATGGTTCTCGAATTTAAATCAAGGTTACAGATTTTAAATAAATTGTAACAAACTAAATGTACGCCTACTATGGCCTTCATTGTTGAAAACCCTGTTGGGTGTTAATTCCAATAAACATAATTCCTTTATGTGGTAACAATAACCCAATAATAACATAATGTCAGTTGTTGAATCCTGCCTCGCACCCCACTCCACTCCGGTCAGGTGAGGGGGGAGGAGGGGGAGGAGGGGGAGGTGGGGGAGGAGGGGGACCACTTCACGAGTCATGGTTGTGAGGGGGGAGGAGGGGGAGAGGGGGAGGCTGGGGAGTGGTGGGAGGAGAGGAGGGGGAGAGGCAGGGGGAGGTGGGGGAGATGGGGGGAGGTGGGTGATGGGGGAGGAGGGGAGGTAGTGGGGGGAGTGAGTGGGGAGGAGGGGGGGGGAGGAGGTAGGCGTGTGTGGAGGAGGGGAGGGAGGAGGGGGAGGGAGGACAGGGCAGGGAGTCGGTCGCTAGGAGGGGAGAGCAGGACCACGCCCAGGCAGCGCGATTCAGGTTCGTTTGAGCTTGGATTCGGCGGGTGGCGCAGGCGTAGGAGGGTAGTGATGGATGCATGCTTAGGACAGCATCGGTGGTGCACCACACGACCCTACGGTGGTCCAAACACAGGGTAGGTCGTTCACCTAGCAAGACTCAAGCAGCCAGCGACTCCAGGGAGCCTGGGGGGCGGGAGGGTTGAATACAAGCAGGCGCAGCTAGTCAATCAAAGAGCAGCCATTAGCTTCAGACCAACCAATCAAACAGCAGCCGTTAAGATTCTCACGACCAATCAGAAAGCTTTGAATGAACCCCTCACAATGTGCTCCAAAACGCCCCCCCCCCCCCCCCTTCAGAAAGGTGCACCAAAAGCCAAGCCAGCTAAACTCATTCCACTCAATCAAAAGACGGTGAGTCTGCCAGATCATTTGTCGAGATTCAATTATTGTTTCAAATATTGGAAATTTTGTTCAACTTTCCCCAGGCCAGTATGTGTATGTGTATGTGTGTGTGTGTGTGTGTGTGTGTGTGTGTGTGTGTGTGTGTGTGTGTGTGTGTGTGTGTGTGTGTGTATGTGTGTGTGTGTGTGTGTGTGTGTGTGTGTGTGTGTGTGTGTGTGTGTGTGTGTGTGTATGTTTGTGTGTAGTGTATATGTTTGTGTGTATGTGCGTGTGTGTGTGTGTGTGTTTGTGTGCATGTGTGTGTCTGTGTGTTTATGTGTGGTGTGTGTGCGTGTGTATGTGTGTATGTGTATGTGTGTGTGTGTTATGTGTGTGTGTTGTGTGTGGTGTGTGTGTTGGTGTGTGTGTATGTATGTATATGTGTGTGTGTATGTGTGTATGTGTGTATGTGTGTGTGTGTGTGTGTGTGTATGTATATGTGTGTGTGTGTGTGTGTGTGTGTGTGTATGTGTATGTGTCTGTGTCTGTATTTCCTGTTTTTTCACCAGTGTTTCCTGTCTCTCTCCTCATGTCTCTCTAAACTAACGTCCAAACATTATTTCCAGATCTTGTTCCTTAAAACACGGTGAGGATATTATAAAACGGTCAACAGGGTTTTATTGTTTGATGACGATGGTGAAAGCAGATTCAACTCAAAAAAAATCAACACACTTGCATTTTTTTTGTTATAACTAAAACTCAGCACTTCTGAGGAAAAAAAAAAAAGAAGTGGAGAAAGTTGAAGGAAATAGCCAAATCTTTCCAATATTTGAAACTCCCCCAAAATCTCCCCTAATTCAGCTCCATTCCAACTGAGCCTCATTCCAGCCCCTTGAGGTCCACGACCCGAGCAGAGGACAGATCAGAATCCCAGGGTCGCCTGTGATTCAGATCTATAGTGACGTGAGGGGGCCTTGTTTCACACACCAGCTATAGATCACAAGCCTGTGTTGTTGGCCATGCGTCACCACGGCCGATGGGAAATGCTTGGACACACACACACACACCACACACACACACACACACAACACACACACACACACACACACACACACACACCACACACACACACACACACAGCACACACACACACCACACACACACACACACACACACACACAGCCGGTCGGTAGCGTTAATAGTCCTCGATTACCTCATGGAAACCACCGTGCACATTTGCGTGCACAACAATAACCAGCGCATTGGCACAGGCCAGTGTCATCATGCAGTTTTGTTCCTTCACCAAACGACATGCGCACGCACACACAGACACACACACACAAAGAGAAATGCAAATGGAGACAAACAAACACACACAGGCGATCACACAAAAATACATGAACACACATAAACACAAATACACACAAACACACAAAATCCCACACAGAGAAGAACAGGCAAATTAGGAAGAAAGCACTGGATGTATTTTTTTACATTTTTCATTTGCCTTGATAGAAAAGATTTGACAAACTTAGCAAGGGAGACTGACAGAGCAGAGACAGACAGACAGACACACTTCAGCAGTTGTTTTGGCAGATGTTTGCCAGTGGTTTTTGCAGCTTTGCACACAAACTAAAACCAATAGCGATACGGCTTAAATTAGATCAGCAGAACCTGTCTCACCCTATGCAGCCTGATTTCACAACTTCAAATATTAAAATAATCTAAAACTATAAAGAAATAATAAGTTATTATAGTTATATAATAAAGAAAGAATTATTACTCAGAACAAATCAAATCCCTACATATTCTCATGCATTTGTGTGAGTTTACACTACAGAGTGAAGAACCGCCTTCAAACTGTCAGCCGACGTGTGTTCTGCACTGTGTTTGTCTGTGTGTGTGTGTGTTGTGTGTTGTGTGTGTGTGTGTGTGTTGTGTGTGTGTGTGTGTGTGTGTGTGTGTGTGGTGTGTGTGTGTGTGTGTGTGTGCTGTGTGTGTGTGTCTGTGTGTGTCTGTGTGTGTCTGTGTGTGTGTGTGTGTGTGTGTGTGTGTGTGTGTGTGTGTGTGTGTCTCTGTGTGTGTGTGTGTGTGTGTGTGTGTGTGTGTGTGTGTGTGTGTGTGTGTGTGTGTGTGTGTGTGTGTGTGTGTGTGTGTGTGTGTGTCTCTCTCTGTGTGTGTGTGTGTCTGACAGTACAGTCTAGGTGAGTAGAGCTGGCCTCATCCATTATGGATCATGTTATTCCAGTACACTGAATAAAAGGCTGTCGGCTTATTGATTAATAATCAAACCATTTGACTAGCAGCCATTAAAACTGTGCTGCAAATCTGCTTCTTTTTTTATCACTAAACACTGCCTGTAAAGAGCTGTTGGTTAAGTTAAAACATGCCTAGCTGTTGGCTGGGGTCAGGGTCAGGGTTAGGCTCAAGGTCAGGGTCAAGGTCAGGGTCAGGGTTAGGGTCAAGGTCAGGGTCAAGGTTAGGGTCAGGGTTAGTGTCAGGGTCAGGGTTAGTGTCAGGGTCAGGGTTCAAGGTCAGGGTGGGGTCAGGATTGGGTCAAGGTCCAGGGTGGGGGTCAAGGGTCGAGGTCAGGGTTAGGAGTAGGGTCAGGGTTAGGGTCAGGGTTAGGGTCAGGGTCAGGGTTAGGGTCAGGGTCAGGGTTAGGGTCAGGTCAGGGTCAGGGTCAAGGTTAGGCTCAAGGTCAGGGTCAAGGTTAGGGACAGGGTCAGGGTTAGTGTCAGGGTCAAGGTCAGGGTGGGGGTCGGACCTACTTGAGGGCGGTGCTGATGGGGGCGGGGCTTGAGCTGCCCTGCGATGGACAGCGGCAGCACCTTCCTGGCGGGCGGCTGGTCCGCGTGATGCGGGGCAGCCGTCACCGTGGCCGTAGCCGTGGAGACGCTGGACCGCGGGTGGGGGCCCGTCTCCCGGGCCCCGCCCATCTCCCCGTCGCCGTCCTCGTCCGAGTTGTCCGAGTGCAGCGGGTTGGTGAAGCACAGCGCTGTCCTGACCGGGGTGGAGGAGGAGGAGGAGGAGGAGGGCGGGGACACGCGGGAGGAGCCGCAGGAGGAGGAGGAGGAGGAGGGGGCGGGCCTCTCCGAGGAGGAGGAGGACGAGGAGGTGGAGGTGGCGCTCTTGGGGAGGTGCTTCTCGGGGCTGCTGCTCCAGGGGGCGTGGCCCAGCTTGGGCTCCGGCCCCCCTCCCCGCGCCTCCTCCTTCTCCCCGCCCGCCAGAGGGAGGTGGTTGGGTCTGGTCGGGAGGCTGGGGTCCCCCCGGGGCCCCCTGCCGCCTCCTCCTCCGCCTCCTCCTCCGCCTCCTCCGCCCTCGGCGCCGGAGTCCTCAGAGAGGGAGGAGGAGGAGGTGAGCAGCGGTTGGCTGCCGCGGCTCTTGAAGGCGTGGGTGCGGTGGAGGATGGAGCTGTTGGTGTTGCCTCCGGCGGTGGCGGCGGCGGCGGCGGCGGCGGCGGCCGGCGGGTCGAAGCTGCGGGGTCCTTCCTGCAGCGGGACCTTCTTGATCTCGATGCTCAGCTTGCGCTCGACGCGCGGCACGCCGGAGCCCTCCGCGGGGGGGGAGAGGGGCGAGGGGGACGAGGAGGTGGGCGTCGGGTCCCCCCCGCGCGCGCCCGCGACGACGCCGCCGACTTGCTGCTGTAGTTGTTGGTTAGAGGTCGGCGTTGGGGCGGTCCTTCTGCTCGAGGGCCGCCCGCCGAAGTGGCCGTCGGCCTGGTTCTGCTGGGAGACCCAGGAGACGAGCGCGTTGGTCCACTGGGTGTTTCATCTCCTCCCATATCTCCGCTATCCTCCTCCGTCAAGGAGCTGGTCTCCTAATGATCCCAGACTCCTCCACAGTGACTCAGCTCCTCTCTCCTCCCTCCCTTAACCCTCCTCCCCACGCCCCTTAAGCCAGGGACACACCAAGCCGACCGTCGGGCGTCGCGCCTCGTCGGCACCAGTCGGACGGCGTCGTAACCGCGTCGGTTTGGTGTGTTCCTTTCCGTCGGGCAGCGTCGGAAGCCCTCGGGTCTCGTCGGGGCCGATTCAACATGCTCAGTCGGGACTTGTCGGCCGTCGGGAGAGTAGACTCGTCGGGTACTCTCTGATTGGCTGTGTGCCATCTATGACGATTATGACGGCGGTGCCGTAGCGAATCAGCGCGGTGTGTGGGAGGGGTGGAAGAGGGGCGGAAGTGGACGCGATGGTTACTTTTTACTTTTTTCCCTCCTGCGATGTCTTCGGGGCAACAACAACGAGCCCGAGAGCAGCCAAACGTGACGAGCAACGTGGACGATTTTTTTCCAAAACGTCCAAACGTCTGCTTCAAAATATAAACAAGCTGTTTTGTGCAGCTTTGTTTTTATTCTACCTGGTTTCTTCTATGGTTTCTCGGTTAGGTCATTTCCTGTTTTCATGTTTCGGATAACGGGCACGAGACTAGCGCCACCCGCTGTTATGGAGAATTATTGCATCTCGCGCAAGCGCAGAACATTACAGACTGCTGTGTCGTCGGGAGTGGTCGTGGCGTTGTGTTTCACTGCTTCCTCTCTCCCGACTGTCTCCTTACGAGAGGCAACGGACCCATCGGGGCAAGCGGGCGTCGGCGGTCTGGTTCGTGTCGGGGCGGGTGTCAGGAGGGCATTAGATTAAAACCACCCCTTAACTCAACCTAGGGCTCCATCAAGTCTGTGGGTCCCCGAAGAACGCCCCCGATCAGCTATTGATCGCGCTATTGATGGTGTTATCAGAGGGTTAGGGTGGTGTTATCAGAGGGTTAGGGTGGTGTTATCAGAGGGTTATTGATGGTGTTATCAGAGGGTTATTGATGGTGTTATCAGAGGGTTATTGATGGTGTTATCAGAGGGTCAGGGTGGTGTTATCAGAGGGTTAGGGTGGTGTTATCAGAGGGTTATTGATGGTGTTATCAGAGGGTTATTGATGGTGTTCTCAGAGGGTCAGGGTGGTGTTATCAGAGGGTTATTGATGGTGTTATCAGAGGGTCAGGGTGGTGTCTGTGCGGACCTTGGCCATGTGCTGAGCGCTGTTCAGGACGTGCAGGACGGGCTTGGGGTGGTAACGGTCGTTGTCCTGCCGCACGTTGGTCACCGTGGGGAAGGCCGAGGGGGGGGACGGAGTGAGGATAGGGGGCACTGGACGAGGCTCCGGGGGCTGCAGGATCTCCTCCTTCACATCCCCCTCCACCTGGGAGCTGAGGGGAGAGAGAGGGGGAGAGAGAGAGAGAGAGAGAGAGAGAGAGAGAGAGAGAGAGAGAGAGAGAGAGAGAGAGAGACGGAGAGAGAGAGAGATAACGAGGGGGAGAGAGACAAAAAGAGACCAGAGGAAGAGAGAGACGTAGTCGTTAGGATTCCTACCCGGCACTAACGAAGCCGATGTTAAGCCAACAAAGGCGTCTGTTCAAAACAACAGATATTTTCGGGGTAAAAACAAATTCATCTTCTTTATAACTTCCAAGTCATGCATTATTTATACACCCCATAATGAATGAAAGAACGTCTCAAAATAAATGAGAACAAAGAACACACAGAGGGGCCTCATTAAGACGAGGATAGCACCGGGAGGTGCTGGAGACCGGGAGGGTTAGAGAGCAGCATCTGAAGACAGACCGGAGAGAGAGACAAGACCCCTGAGGTTTCATCACATCGCGCTGCCATCATGCAGCCCTGATTAAATATAGAGATGTTTAAAACAACTGATGACACCAAGGGACTAGGGGCTGAAACTTTACAGAAGTGAAATGAAGTGCAAACCTCAGATACTGCACACATATATAAAATACATTTAATATGGGAACCTAAGGAAAAGGTCTAAGACGGCTGTAATGACGGCTCTCCGCCACCAGAGGGCATCACAGTGAACCTTTAAAACAGGACATGGCCGACCATGTCGGAGACTAATTACCAGCCTCCCAATGCATGGTTAACCAGTGTCAAAATTATATCCCTCGGGTTTGTTCCTCTGACCTGACGCAGTGTAAAAAAACAACAATAAATAGCGTTGGGTCCAACATCCCATAATGCATCTCTGCAGCATTGTCAGCCAATCCTGTTCCTTCCTCCCCCAGTTCCTCAATCTGCTTCCTGACAGCGTCTAGCCAAACTATTGACTTTCCTTCCTTCTGTTCTTTTCTTCCCTCTCTTTCCTGAACACTTCGCCCGGGACCAGGCGGTCTTTTATGTCCGTATGCTAAACCCAGCCTGGCCCCGTGGCCGCCGCTGAATGCTGGGTGACGACAGCGGCCTCGCTGGGCCTGCTATTATGACAGCCACCCTTGGAATCAAAGCAGACAGGAAAGTGCTGACAGAGTGCGTGGAACCTAACAGATCGTTAACACAACCCCAGACAGGTGAGACTTATCGCCAGGATATCACAGTCCCCAATCGGTCCCCAGGACCCGCAACGGTTCACAGGGAGCGGCAGCTTTTATTATCCCCCTTTAACACCTCCCAGCTCCGCGCGTGCTGAGGCGCCCTCGTCCACCCGCCACGGAGAGCGTGGATCATCTGCACTCTTTTTCTCTCCTCTCACAATAAGGCTGTTACTCTATCGTCACTTCTTTGGGTTCTTTGGGCTGGATACAACACCCGTGAGGTTATGCGTGCATGCGTTCGAAAGACAGAGAGAGAGACAGAGACAGACACAGATAGAGAGCGAGAGAGTAACAGAGACAGGGAGAGCGAGACAGAGAGACAGAAAGAGGGAGATCGACAAAGAGAGACAGAGACAGATAGAGAGTAACAGAGACAGGGAGAGCGAGACAGAGAGACAGAAAGAGGGAGATCGACAAAGAGAGACGGAGACAGATAGAGAGAGAGAGAGTAACAGAGACAGAGAGAGCGAGACAGAGAGACAGAAAGAGGGAGATCGACAAAGAGAGACGGAGACAGATAGAGAGAGAGAGTAACAGAGACAGGGAGACAACGCAAATACGAGAGCATCTCCTCCTGTGGGGGTTCTCCTTTGAGAGAGACACTTCTCAGAACTACAAAGAGCACACTCTGTGCTCCACACCAGTGGCAGGCAGACATACACAACACAACAAAAGTTATACACCACATCCGCCGTGGAGCGCACACACACAGACGCTGAGCTCGACGTCGTCTTCAGCCGCCGTCGGTGTGTCTCTGCTGACAGAAACACACCGACGACCGGGCAGAGGTCCTGGTGTCTCATCGGGAACAAGGCACCGTGCGCGCACTGTACCAGTCTTGGTTTCAAACTGCGGTGAGCGGGCTGCTACTAGCGGTACGGGAGGGTACCGCAGGTGGTTCCTGGGTTTTTGTTCTTGAAAATAACAAAATAAATTTGAAAAATAATACTGATATTAATATTTGTGCCATCTGCGTTTGAGCTGGTCCATGAAAGGTCTTGATGACAATGTCGGGGTTCACCTGAGGTTGAAGGTGGGGAACCAGTGCGCGCTGGGCTAACTAAGCTAACTGCGCCCCTGGACCGTGCAGAGGACCACCCAGCGCTGCCGTCGCCTCCGAGGGGGAAGGCATTGTGGACGTGTACCTCGGACACAAGGCCTGCATAGCAGGCATGCACTCTGACACACACACACACACACACACGGGCGTGTGTCTCTCGTGGGTCGGAGCCCTCTAAACATCCAGGAGCAGCCGAGAACACCTTAGTGCACGGACAGAGACGCGCATGTGTGCAAACTCTGCTGCGCTGCCAAAGATAACAGGCGAGATATGCGTTACCAGGTTAGGGGGGTGGGAAAGTGATGATTCCATTGTCCTGGGACACACAAACACACACAGACCCGCACACACGCACAAACAGTGACTAAAAATACCCAGAGGCATTGTGTGCTTTATGTCGTTGACACCCATGTGCTGGCGTCCAGTCGGCCCGCGCTGACCTACTCTGTTTACTGTGTTTACAGCTGAGCCACGCGGCGCCACCGTCGCCGTAGCGACCAGCGTGACATAGGTTAACGCTGTGGGTCACGTGTGAAGCCGTTGATTGGTCGATGCGCGTCCAATAGAAAACGGTGTACATTTATTTGAATGGCACGACGTCGCGCTTCATTCTACAATACCAAGGCCCACATTTTAACATAACACGTTTAAGCACGGAACCAATCGCAGTCCTCTTTAAACGTGAATTCCTAAGATAAGCCGCGGGAGCTTTTCATCCAAAGTTTGTTGTTAGCTTTAATGATGCAGAGCTAATTATAGCCAACCTGAGTAGCCGCGGCTAGCCTCCCCAAACAGCCATGCTAGCTAGGTCTGGCTAACTCCACCGCACAGCCATACGCCCTGGTCCTTAGCTTTAACCCGATACACTGAAAGCATGATCCACTACACTTTAAATAGATATGAAACACCTCTCTGTTTCTCTCCCAGTGGGAGGTTAAGGGTAAATATTGCATTTGACTAAGTGATATATAGTGGAGCAGGTAGCTAGTGTGCCTGGAGGGTGGTCCCGACTGTGGATCCAGAGCAGAACTCTTAGGTCAGCCTTGAGGTTGGGTGGGTAAGGCCCAATGCCATTTCTACCCCTTACCCCTTCCCCTTACCCCTTCATAACAAGGGGGAAGGGGAAGGGGAAGGGGGAAGGGGTAGAAATGGCACTGGGCCTAAATATCCCATCCCTTAAAGCTAAATATTTCAACCCCAAGAACGTTCAGATAGGGTTCTTCACAGTCTCAGCGTGACTGAACCTTTAGAACAGTTCAGGATTAGACTGCACTACGGTATCAGAACCACCAACTGAACTGAAATATCACCAGAGAGAGACCGTCGCTGGCACAGAGCTGAACACCTGAGAGAGACCGTCGCTGGCACAGAGCTGAACACCTGAGAGAGACCGTCGCTGGCACAGAGCTGAACACCTGAGAGAGACTGTCGCTGAACACCTGAGAGAGACTGTCGCTGGCACAGAGCTGAACACCTGAGAGAGACCGTCGCTGGCACAGAGCTGAACACCTGAGAGAGACTGTCGCTGAACACCTGAGAGAGACTGTCGCTGGCACAGAGCTGAACACCTGAGAGAGACCGTCGCTGGCACAGAGCTGAACACCTGAGAGAGACCGTCGCTGAACACCTGAGAGAGACTGTCGCTGGCACAGAGCCGAACACCTGAGAGAGACCATCGCTAACACCTGAGAGACCGTCGCTGGCACAGAGCTGAACACCTGAGAGAGACCGTCGCTGAACACCTGAGAGACCGTCGCTGAACACCTGAGAGACCGTCGCTGGCACAGAGCTGACCCCGGTCGTTCGATGCATTGCTGGAATCATAAAAGCATACCTTAACGTCTGAACACAGACGCCATCAAAGTAGACCTGCTCACAACGGTACCTCTCCAAACGTTATGCTTCTAAAAAGGTACTTCCTCTGACTCAATAAGCAGCGGCGTAACCTTTAGGAGAGGGGCCGAGGGGCCGAGGGGCCCCTGAGGGAGTCCCTCCAGGGGGCCACGGGCCAACACGGTGGGGGGCCGCACACCTCCACGCCATGGGGGCTCAGTCTGTGTGTGTGTGTGTGTACGCGTGTATCTGTATACATGCACGTGTGTGTGTGTATGTTAGCATGCACACGTGTGTGTGAGTAAGTGACCTTGAGGCCAGCATCATGCCCCCCCCCCCCCCCCGCTGTCATCGGGGGGGTTCGGGGGGGCCAGTGGTTCCCAGGGAACGCAGCCAGTAAAAATAGCCCCTCTGTCACGAGCGCCGGGTGCTTAAACTAGGCCATGACACTATCTGTGGACAGACAGCGGATACCAGGGGCGGCCGAGGAAACGGGGGAGGGAGGGAGGGGAGGGAGGGGAGGGGAGGGAGGGAGGGGGGGGAGGGACGTGCGTGCCAGAGAGCGAGGAAGGCAGGATCTGTATACAAGCTGAACAATTTAAAATTTCCCACCCACTCCACACTCTTGGAAATATGTCCTACCCCCTATTGAGTTAAACTAACTCTCTCCCCCACCTCTCTCTCTCTCCCACACCCTCTCTCTCCCCCCACCCTCTCTCTCTCCCCCACCCTCTCTCTCCCCCACCCTCTCTCTCCCCCGCCCTCTCTCTCCCCGCCCTCCCCGCCTGATGAAAGCCCATTGGCTCTCATGAACAAATCACATGAAAACAAACAGAGCTGCAGACGGAGGGCAGCCCTCTGCAGGTTAGAGGGGGACGCTGTACTAAGAGATCTGATGCAGCCTGGAGGTGGAGGACGCCTCCACCTCCAGACTGCCTCAGCCTGGAGGTGGAGGACGCCTCCACCTCCAGACTGCCTCAGCCTGGAGGTGGAGGACGCCTCCACCTCCAGACTGCCTCAGCCTGGAGGTGGAGGACGCCTCCACCTCCAGACTGCCTCAGCCTGGAGGTGGAGGACGCCTCCACCTCCAGACTGCCTCAGCCTGGAGGTGGAGGACGCCTCCACCTCCAGACTGCCTCAGGGACACCTGCAGACGCATCCGAAAATGTATGCACTGATGTACTGTGTCGAATCATTTAGTGACCACGATGTGTGTGAGACTAAGGCGACGTGATGAGATACTGGCTTCTCCGACCCCCCCGAGAGGACTTTCTTGTCCACTTCCTCTTCTTTAGTAACATTTAAGGACGTGTGTTTTCGCCCTCTCCCAGGACTAACGCGGTCATCGTTTTGAGGGCCTGGAGGGAAGTGCACGTTAAAAGCTTTAAACCTCGTCAGCAGTGTGCTTCAAGCCTAACCTCAGGACAAATGAATATGTCGTGGGGCAGACGGATGAGGCCGTGTCCTCGGGGTCAGAGGTCAGACTGAAGGTGTGTTACCTGCGAACCCGAGGTGGTTTGGGGGGGGGCGTGTCCCAGCGCTCCTCGTCTGATTGGTGGCAGATCTTATCCGGACTGCTCTCGACCTGCACACACACGGACCACACGTCTCTCAGTTCCCGCAGGGTTGGATTCTTTACAAAAAATTGACATTTAAAGTAGTTCCACAGAGTTGTGTGTTGAAGAATTGCTTTGAATCAAAGCTGATCAGCTTTTCAGCTCCCAGTATCGACTCTAAACAATGTGTGACACATCAACACGCAAAACCAGGACCTTGAAAGGGATCAACCCCATCCGTAAGGCCGGCGTCTGGACCTGTTCCCGGGCCGCTGTTGGAGGTGGAAACATGCAGCACTTTCTCTGGACTTGTGTGGATAACGATATTTTCCTTCGTAGCGGAGAAAGACTTTTCATTTTTCCCTCTCAGCCAGTTGGATGCCCTCCCAGAATCACAACCGACGGATTGTCTCTTCCTAAGGGCTAGAAACTCTCCTCCCCCTAACTGGTCTCTCTCCCCTCCCCCTCACTGGTCTTTCTCCTCTTCCCCCTGACTTGTGACTCGCTGGTCTCTCTCCTACGCCAAGGAGGGGAAATCGGAGACACACTTCCTACAAGACAGTCACATCAGAGGGGCATGCCAGGAGAGTCCGAGAGTGTGTCTGTCTGTCTGTCTGTCTGTCTGTCTGTCTGTCTGTCTGTCTGTCTGTCTGTCTGTCTGTCTGTCTGTCTGTCTGTCTGTCTGGCTGTCTGTCTGTCTGGCTGTCTGTCTGCTCAGGAAGTCCCTCCTTCAGTAGCTTCTGTCTGTGGGCTATACTTCGAGAAAAGGGGTCATACAGAGTTTCGTTGTGTGTGTGCTTGTGTGCGTTTGTGGTTTTGCAAAAGCCAGAAGAGCAGAGTCCCCGTTAAACGTACACTGTTGAGCCCTCGCGCGCCCACTGAACATTGTACTGTGTGAAGTTGAAAATACTCTATTCCTTTATGGTTTGTATAAAAGGATATGTGCGCGCTCAGTAGGCCCCCTGTCTGCCAGGGCTGGTGAGGTCATCGCAACTTCCTGTCAAGGATGTCCGCCATTGGACGGTGGCCAGTGATGCCCCCCCCGTCGTCATGACCAAACATATCCTTAGCGCCGTCTAAACACACAGTTCCCTGCCTGGGTTCTAGGAAGACCCCTTCACCAAGAAGACCCCTTTGGATGGAGCTCATTCAAGAGTATTTGTAATTCCTTGTTAATGTAATTAACAAGGAAATGCTTGTGAAAGGTTGTTGAACATTGCTGTGTTGTTTGTCACCCAACAGACGTACCAACAGTAGTCTTTACTCTTCACTTGGCTGCATAACTTTAACTTTACAACTGACAGATTTCATTTTTATGAACCTGGTTGTCCTGCTGGACTGAGGTTTAACCCTTTACCCAGGAGTTAATCCCCATCTATCCCACTTTCCATGTCCTGAGATTAATTATTATCTCAATCCTTCCCTTGCTCACTTATACTAATAAACAATGAAGGCACACACACACGTACGCGATGAGGCGGTGTGCGTGCGTGCGCGTGCGCGTGTGTGTGTGTGTGTGTGTGTGTTGTGTGGTGTGTGTGTGTGTGTGTGTGTGTGTGTGTGTGTGTGGTGTGTGTGTGTGTGTGTGTGTGTGTGTGTGTGTGTGTGTGTGTGTGTGTGTGTGTGTGTGTGTGTCATACCATGCTGTCGTGGATAGGCGTGCCGGTGGGACTCTCCAGAAAAAGAGCAGCTGTTTCTGGAAGAGCTGTGCGATGGCTCGGTGGACCAGCTCATACTGCTCCTGTTACATACGACCCAGGGGGGAGAGAGAGGGGTGAGGAGAGAGACAGAGGGGTGAGGAGGGGAGAGAAGAGGAGAGGATGAGGAGTAGAGGAGAAGAGAGACGAGACACAGCGTTTGGAGGGGAGCGGGAGAGAGACAGAGCGTTTTGAGGAGGGAGAGAGAGAGAGAGACGCGTATGAGGAGAGAGAGAGAGAGCGAGAGAGGAGAGAGAGCAGCTTTAGGAGAGAGAGAGAGAGAGAGAGAGAAGAGAGAGAGAGAGAGAGAGAGAGAGAGAGAGAGAGAGAGAGAGAGAGAGAGAGAGAGAGAGAGAGAGAGAGAGAGGGTTTAGGAGAGAAGAGACAGCGTTTAGGAGAGAGAGAGACAGCGTTTAGGAGAGAGAGAGACAGCGTTTAGGAGAGAGAGAGACAGCGTTTAGGAGAGAGAGAGAGAGACAAAAGAGTTAACCTAACCTGAGCATGGTGGAGGAGAGACTAGTGGTAGTTTGACTGAATTACAGCCAAGAGGTTCTGGGTTCGATACCCAATACCTACAGTCAAACATATTGAAGCTCTGGAAACATCTGGTCCTGAGCTGTGTGTGTGTGTGTGTGTGTGTGTGTGTGTGTGTGTGTGTGTGTGTGTGTGTGTGTGTGTGTGTGTGTGTGTGTGTGTGTGTGTGTGTGTGTGTGTGTGTGTGTGTGTGTGTGTGTGTTCAGCAGACCTTGGTCTGGACTGCAGAGTGCCTCTGTGTCCTCATTTCCTGGATCAACCGGAAAACGTTGAAATCTTCTGGAATCTTCTGGAAAACGCAGGAGAAACATCCAGAAGTCAAACCGGGGTTCAGTCAGAGCCGTCCCTCCATCAGCCTCACCGCGACGTGCGTCAGGACGCGGTGTGTGTGTTTCTGATGGCGTGCGCGTCCCGTGACGGTGTGCGTCCCGTGACGGTGTGCGTCCCGTGACGGTGCGCGTCCCGTGACGGTGCGCGTCCCGTGACGGTGCGCGTCCCGTGACGGTGCGCGTCCCGTGACGGTGCGCGTCCCGTGACGGTGCGCGTCCCGTGACGGTGCGCGTCCCGTGACGGTGCGCGTCCCGTGACGGTGCGCGTCCCGTGACGGTGCGCGTCCCGTGACGGTGCGCGTCCCGTGACGGTGCGCGTCCCGTGACGGTGCGTGTCCTGTGACGGTGTGTGCTTTGCAGCAGAGGGACCCCGGTGGTCATCCCCGGTGCTTTGAGAAGCGGTGTGCGGTTTGGTGACAGTGTGTTTATGGGTTTTGTGACTGTGTGTTTGAGTCTTTGTGTGTCTGTGTGTTTACCCCGGCTTTGAGCAAATTCCACGTGTAGTCGATGGCACAGATGGCACCTGTCCTCCCACAGCCAGCACTGTTAGCACACACACACACACACACACACACACACACACACACACACACACACACACACACACACACACACACACACACACACACACACACACACACACACACACACACACACATTGAATTTACAGTCTCAGCAAGGACACAGGATGGAAGTGGTGATGTGTGTTATTGTTGGCTACTGCACCTTCATTAGAGCAGTCACCTAGGTGTTAGCATCACACACACACACACACACACACACACACACACACACACACACACACACACACACACACACACACACACACACACACACACACACACACACACACACACACACACACACACACACACTTTGGTTTCAGGTCTCTCACACTTCAGCAGATGCCAAGCGTAATGAGTGTGCCAGGCCAAGAACACGACACATACACCTCTCAGGCTTCACACACACACACCACAAAATTACACCCACACACTTCGACAATCACACACACTTGGATATTTCATTCAGTTTTCAGTGATGAAAAAAAAATGCAAGTTTGTGTTGTGTTGTGTTTAAAATTAAATAAGCGATGTAAGGCCTGCAACATGGGTAACATGTGTCTCCCCCCCCCACAAAAACTCACAAAAGAGTCACACGCACACATTGAGGCTGCATGACATCACGCCTCACACACACACGTATTAAACCATCGCCCTGGGAGCGGGAGCTTTTCTGTTGGTCTTACAATCACAGTAGCTAAACATTCACATATTTCCTCCTGCGTGCATGCTCACACACACACCCCCACACGAGTACACCCCCCCCGCTGTGAGAGGAACTATCCCCAGGCAGCTCCTTATAAAACACAGTGTGTGTGTGTGTGTGTGTGTGTGTGTGTGTGTGTGTGTGTGTGTGTGTGTGTGTGTGTGTGTGTGTGTGTGTGTGTGTGTGTGTGTGTGTGTGTGTGTGTGTGTGTGCTCATGAATATCTTGACTTTCATAATTGGTTTATCTTTTGAAAAATGTATTTGCTCTAAACTTGAACCAGTACTATAATCCTAAAACACAATATTAGTTGTAAAAGTACAATATTCCTGTGCTACACCACCGTTGCTCCCATAATGCACTGTGCATCTGCATTTGATCATTTCTTCACCGCTTGCGAAAGTAACTGTCAACAATATCCTACATGCCACCTGGAGGGGCGGTGTTAACACGCCGTCTGCAGTAGTCCCAGTGCAGCGCTGGCCCAGTGCAGCGCTGCACTGGGCCAGCGCTGCACTGGGCCAGCGCTGCACTGGCTGAGTGAGGGGCAGACGTGCTTCCTCAGCTGTTGGTTTAGTTCAGGCGTCAGGACTGCAGCGCCCCACATCAGGCCCAGACACGTCTCACTGATTCAGGGCCCGGAGTCACACATAAACCCGCGCTGTCACCCTGTTATGAAAACAAGTCCACATCCTGTTCAGGACGCCCTCTGAAGGAGGTGGTGGGTCTGGGTGAGAGCACCTTCATGTATTTACCTTCAGGCCACGGGTGTAAAGACGAGGGGTGCACCGAAATGAAAGATCTTGGCCGAAACCGAAAACCGAAAATGAGAAAACCAAGGCCGAAACCGAAACACAGAAAGAAATGATTATGCTAATTATTAGTACCATTTAGGGTTGCTTTTTTAGTTTTATTGTTTTTTATATATATATCTATATATCTATATATAGATATATAGATATATATATACACACACCTAATAGATAGGTTACCTGATATTGCGTTGGAACACGCAAGACTGGTAACCATAGCAACGCCGGTAAACAAACCCCAACCCCCACGAGAGCCCCCCGCGCTACGACCATCCGGAGGCGCACAGAGCTTTGGGCCGTGATATTATATATACAATTATATTATACTATATATAGAAATCTATATATCTATATTTCTATATTATAGAAAGACGCTGTCACCGAGAATTGGCCGCTGCCAGACGCTGTCACCGAGTGTGAGAGGAGAGTTGACGGAGAAGATGGCGGTTGACCTAGTTTCAAAGTGTATACCGTTTATACTCGGTAATACCGGTGTATCCCTCGGTGTGAAAATGTCCACACCGCAGCGACCCCTAGTGCCATTGCATGTATGGCTATGACTGTGTACTAACTTCATTAAAATCAAGGCATTGCAATGTTTGCAAATCGTTATACGTCGGTCTTTCTCACAAACATTGAAAACGTCCACACCGCAAACATATTGCCGCTTATCCAGACTAGCGTGGGCTGGCCGCGCTTTTTGTTTGCGTCATCACACATGTCTGTTCCGGCCGCGTTGTTTCGGTGATAAAAGTATTTCGGCCCGAAACCGAAAATGCGCTTTTGGGCCATTTTCGGCGGCCGAAAACTCGGTGCATCCCTAGAGAAGACTCCAGCTCAGCCCGTCCTAGTGTGTGTTGGTATGTCGAGGGTAAACCTTCTTGCCTACCCTGGTACGGGGGTTGAGTCGTCACACACAGTGTGTGTGTGTGTGTGTGTGTGTGTGTGTGTGTGTGTGTGTGTGTGTGTGTGTGTGTGTGTGTGTGTGTGTGTGTGTGTGTGTGTGTGTGTGTGTGTGTGTGTGTGTGTGTGTGTGTACCTGCAGTGGATGCACAGGGGTACGTCGTCGGTGTCCTGGTATTCTCTCATCAGGGCGATCATGTCCAGGATGGAGTCGAAGGACGAGGGCACGTCGTGGTCCGGCCAGTTCATGTAGTGGAACTGGGTCAGCCTCCGGGACCCCTGGGGGGGGCAGACCACAGAGGATACTGAAAACACACCCTTCCTTTATTTCTACATCTTTTATCATAGAAGGTATTGCTCTATCGTACTCCCCTCGTCTCTTTCTTCCTCTTAATTGGATGCTTTTAAATGTTTTACTGTGACTCTGATTGATGTTACATTTTTTTAATATTGCTCGAGCATTTGATATGGTATTATGAACGTTGTGTAACGAGTATTTACAACAGTTGAACCTCCCCTAAACGGCACCTGCCCACACTAGAAACATTCCCATCCGGAAAACCACAAGTTCACCTATTCATCCGCTCATCTGAGTGCCGATGCAGAAGTACGCCCGCCCTAACAGGAAGTACATCAGCCCAGAGGGGAGGGGGCTTAACGGGCACTTCTGTAAATGTGTGCCTCAGAATAATCCAGGTGTAAAGCGGAGCACTGCACGGCTAATCTGCCAGCAGTCACGTCTTGGTTTAGAGTGGGGTGCACTGTACTGAGGGGAACGAGGTGTTGGGGGTTTAGAGAACACCAGTACACAGGGCTGTACTGGTACACCAGAGCTGTGCTGGTACACCTGTACATTAGAGCTAGAGTAGAGTTACCTCCTCATGCTCCACCAGCAAGGTCCTGATGAAGTAGTCTGTTCTGGTCTGTTCTGATTCCTGAGAGAGGGAGAGGGAGAGGGAGAGGGAGAGAGAGAGAGAGAGAGAGAGAGAGAGAGAGAGAGAGAGAGAGAGAGAGAGAGAGAGAGAGAGAGAGAGAGAGAGAGAGAGAGAGACAGAGAGACAGAGAGACAGAGAGGGAGAGAGGGAGAGAGGGAGAGAGGGAGAGAGAGGGAGAGAGGGCGAGAGAGAGTTAGAGAGAGAGAGAGGAAGAGAGAGACAGACACAGACAGACAGACAGACAGACAGACAGACAGACAGACAGACAGACAGACAGACAGACAGACAGACAGACAGACAGACAGAGAATGAGTGAATATTCCTATGTTTTTAAATTGATGTCTTTCATCTGCAACGTACTTCAAGGAACATTTTAGAATTAAAAAAAAAAAAAAAGGCAAAAGGCAAACTTGTGAAATCGTGAGACTCAAGAAATGCGCTAGATGAGTAACACACCACACACACACACCACACACACACACACACACACACACACACACACACACACACACACACACACACACACACACACACACACACACACACACACACACACACACACACACACACACACACACACTACTTACACATGAGATCCTGAAGGGCCCCAAAGACATAGGTTCCTCCCCCAGCATCGGAAAATAACGTTCACACTTTTTCTGCGCAGGAAGAAGAGAGAAAAAGGTGTCGACGTAAAACACCAAAACATAAAATACACTCTGAATCACCTCCGAACTCATCACAACACAAAGCGCTCACATCACTGGAGTGACACCAACAACTCTGAATGAATGGGATGGTCTTTAAATGATTAGAGCAACACACACACACACACACACACACACACACACACACACACACACACACACACACACACACACACACACACACACACACACACACACACACACACACACACACACACACACACACACACAGCCTTACCCTGCCCATCTCAAACTCTCTGCATGCCATCACAATAACCTGAGGAAACAAACAAACGCAAAAGGATAATTAATGCATAGATTACAGCACAAATTAAACCACATCCATCAGAGAGACGAGCTCGCATGACCACCGCAACCATTACATCATCAATAAATAATAATAATAATCAATAAATAGCCCTTCTCAGGGGCCGGGGGGCCCAGGGGGGGCCGGGGGGCCCAGGGGGGGCCTGGGGGGGGGCCGGGGGGGTTAAACTGTTTGAATCCCGATAACGACAGATAACTCTGTCGTTATCGTGTTAAACCAGCCAATAGCGCGCCAAGGGGGGTAGCCAGCTTGGTGATTGGCTCCAGCAGAAACGTATCGGAAGCAGAAAGCAATGCATCGCTCCTCTCCAGACCCGACTGAGGGGGGTCCCCCTCCCAGACGTAAAGGGACTCCCCCACTCACCGCGACGTTGTACTCCCAGTTCATCCTCCAGAAGTCCATGACCGTGTTGGGGAGGGGTCCCTGAGTGGCGATGTAGGCCTCGGGCCCATCCATACCCTGAGAGGAGCAGGAGGGGGGGAGGGGGGGGAGGAGGAGGGGGGAGGGGGGAGGAGGAGAGAGAGACAGAGAGAGCGAGAGCGAGAGCGAGAGGAGGGGGGAGAGAGGGAGGAGGAGGGAGAGAGAGAGAGAGAGAGAGAGAGAGAGAGAGAGAGAGAGAGAGAGAGAGAGAGAGAGAGAGAGAGAGAGAGAGAGAGAGGAGAGAGAGGAGAGAGAGAGAGAGAGAGAGAGAGAGAGAGAGAGAGAGAGAGAGAGAGAGAGGGAGAGAGAGGAGGGGAGGAGGGAGAGAGAGGGACAGAGAGAGAAAGAGAGAGAGCGAGAGAGAGGAGGAGGAAGAGGAGGAGGGAGAGAGGAGAGACGATAGCGGAGGAGGGGGAGCAGGAAAGGGAGGTGGAGGGAGGAACATTGAATAAGAGATAATGCTTCTGCTTAAACTTGAGAATGGGGAAATCAAGTGTTGTCTTATGTGTTCAATGAATTAATACTGAAATCGTTGCAGTTCATTTTCCCGTGTGTAGGATGAAGATGAATTCATTGGCGTGTTGGTAACATGTTGTCCATCTCCAGCTCTCACCTTGATGAAGTTGGCATTGATGTAATCTGTGTCCTGATTGGTTGTTTTTAACGTCACCTTCACCCTGGTGTGATCAACTGGAAGAGAAAACAACAAATCAATTGGAGTGGACAGAATATTGTTACCAAGTTTTTCCACACAATACTTTAATGTACTCATCAGTTTGATCATGTGGTCATCAGTGTCAATGTTACTATTGTAGCTTTAGTGGCTACGGTGCTTATACAGTTTGGACACACAGGTGACCACCAGACGGGGGGGGGGGGGGGGGGTGGGTGGGTGGTGTGGGTGGTGGGTGTGGGTGGTGTGGTGGGGTGGTGTGGGGTGGGTGGGTGCGGTGGGGTGGGTGCATGGCAAATGAGTGAGTGAGTAAGCAAAAACCAGGGCAGGATGTCTCTGTGAATGAGTGATTGACCGGACCTACAAGTCAGTATATGTTTGTGAATGAGTCAGAGAACGAGAAGCTACCGTGCCGTATGTCTGTGTGAGTAAGAGAGTGATGAGTGAATGAGTGAATGACCTACATGGCAGGATGTCCTTGTGAACGAGTGAATGACCTACATGGCAGGATGTCCTTGTGAACGAGTGAATGACCTACATGTCCGGATGTCCTTGTGAACGAGTGAATGACCTACATGGCAGGATGTCCTTGTATCGGTTCTTCTTGACGTTCTCCTCCTTCTCTCCTACGTTGGTGGGGTAGATCTTCTCCGTCCGGTACTTGGTGGACAGCCGGCGCAGCCTCTGGGGAACCAGGGAGGGAAGGGTTATTCATCCTGTCACCTTCCTCACAGTAGGATTCATCCTGTCACCAGTAGGATTCATCCTGTCACCTTCCTCACAGTAGGATTCATCCTGTCACCTTCCTCACAGTAGGATTCATCCCGTCACCTTCCTCACAGTAATATTCATCCCGACACCTTCCTCACAGTAAGATTCATCCTGTCACCTTCCTTACAGTAAGATTCATCCTGTCACCTTCCTTACAGTAGGGTTCATCCTGTCACCTTCCTAACAGTAAGATTCATCCTGTCACCTTCCTCACAGTAGGATTCATCCTGTCACCAGTAGGATTCATCCTGTCACCTTCCTCACAGTAGGGTTCATCTTGTCACCAGTAGGGTTCATCCTGTCACCTTCCTCACATTAGGATTCATCCTGTCACCTTCCTAACAGTAGGGTTCATCCTGTCACCTTCCTAACAGTAGGATTCATCCTGTCACCTTCCTCACAGTAGGATTCATCCTGTCACCAGTAGGATTCATCCTGTCACCATCCTCACAGTAGGATTCATCCTGTCACCTTCCTCACAGTAGGATTCATCCTGTCACCTTCCTCACAGTAGGATTCATCCTGTCACCAGTAGGATTCATCCTGTCACCTTCCTCACAGTAGGATTCATCCTGTCACCTTCCTCACAGTAGGATTCATCCTGTCACCAGTAGGATTCATCCTGTCACCTTCCTCACAGTAGGATTCATCCTGTCACCTTCCTCACAGTAGGGTTCATCCTGTCACCAGTAGGATTCATCCTTTCATCGTACTGTGAGCCTGCTGTCACCTTCCTCACAGTAGGGTTCATCCTGTCACCAGTAGGATTCATCCTGTCACTGTGATCACACACACACCTCAGAAACAGATGTGTTTGTGGAGGTTGTAAAGAGCGAAGCACCGACCACACAGCGGCCGCACCGCGATGGTAACAGGAGCCGACGGTAATGAAGACACACTGGGTATTACAGCCCCCGTCGCCCGGCAGCCATCTTGGTTCTAATTGCTAGCTGTGGGGGTGGGGGTGGGGGTGGCGGGGGTGGGGGTGGGGGTGAACTGGATTGAGAAGATATTTGTGTGCATTTCAAGTCGCAGTGATTTGTTGTACACTGGGGAGCTGCAGGTGTTCTTCACACACTTTCTGAAAACAAAGCGGTTTAGAAATAAATAAATAGTTTGAAGAGTGTCTCCTAACTAGGTACCCCCCCCCCCCCACACACACACATTAAGGAAAACAGAAAGAGTCTTTTATCATCCTAAATCACAACACCATCAACTGTCAGAACAGATTTTTTTTAGCAGAATTCAAATCCTCTTCCTCCTTCCGCTTTCCAGGGTCTGTGGTCCAGGAGGCTTACAGCAGCAGGGACTGAAAGGGGCGCAGGGCCTCAGCAGCAGAGGGGCTCCCCCCTGCACGCTGACACTGACTTTACCTCCTCTGGGTCTGTGCTGCTTCCTCTCTCAGAGGAGGAGGAGGAGGGGGAGTCGAGGCTTCATCACAGCTTGTTCTGCCCATCCCTCCTCCCCCCCAACACCTCACAGCCTCAGAGAAACCCTACGTGGGCACCGAGACTTCTGGTGGCCTGAGGTTCAACTCCCTCCTGACTTCACACTCAAGAGAGCGAGAGCGAGAGGACAATACTGAGAGAGAGAGAGCGAGAGCGAGAGCGAGAGCGAGAGCGAGAGCGAGAGAGAGAGAGAGAACAATACTGACAGAGAGACGTCCCTGATAGTAGTACGTTAGGTCCTTAGCAGCAGTCGATAACATCAAGAATCAAACTCCTGAGGAGACGTAAAGATGGTCCACCGACACACACACACACACACACACACACACACACACACACACACACACACACACACACACACACACACACACACACACACACACACACCCCCCTCGTTCTCTCAAACAGAAGAGCTGGGTCTGACTCTTCTTGGGTCCAGACCCTCGTGACGGCACAGGGTGCCTTTGGTTGTGACGCCTGTTTTTGATTCGCCGTCCTGCAGTAATGTGAGCTGCAGGGACCACTGAAAGGGGGACTGCTCAACTCCTATTGGCTGGAGCTGATAAGCCCGCTCTACGGCCCATCAAGCATCGTGATTGGTCGATGATGGATCCCGCTGTCTCTCATATGCTAATGAATTCCATTGAGCCTCCTTTTATATTTTCTCTTCTGTAAAGGACAGCAGCAGTCTGGGTGACGGCTGTGGCCGTCTGTAGGCCAGCTAATCACAACGATACGTCCGTCGTCTTCGGGAGCCAGTCACCGGAGTCCTCCCGGTGTCGTTGACGTCCCGCGAGGCGCTGACCTGAGACCAGACTGGTTTGCAGAATCGTGCTTTAAGAGAATGTTCACCGTCTGAGGGTGGGAATGTTTGGTCCAGGGGACGACCACCCGGTCCTCTCTGTTCCTCTTCTTTTAAATCTGTCCACAGACAGAAGCTGCTTCTAATTACCGTAACATCCTGTTACGTAAAACACACACACACACACACACACACTGGTGGATGCAGTGTAAATGAAGCAACGGGGGCAGAGGGAGAGAGAGAGACAGGGGGGGGGGGAAGAGAGAGAGAGAGACAGAGAGAGAGACAGAGACAGAGACAGACAGAGAGCAGTTGAAGCCTATGCTATTTTCGAGTCCCAGTAACTGAGTTAAAGGTTCCCTTCATCCACACACACACACACACACACACACACACACACACACACACACACACACACACACACACACACACACACACACACACACACACACGCACACACACACACACACGCTTCTGGCTACCGTCTGTTGTTAATCGGAAGCGGATGAGTGGGAAGGAGGAGTGAGAGGGGGGAGAGGGGAGAGAGGAGAGGGGAGGAGAGGAGAGGGAGGAGAAGAAGGGAGGAGAGGAGAGGGAGAGAGGGGAGGAGAAGGAGAGGAGAGGGAGGAGAAGAAGGGAGGGGAGGAGAGGGAGAGAGAGAGGGAGAGAGGGGAGAGGAGAGGGAGAGAGGGGAGGAGCAGGAGAGGAGAGGGAGAGAGGGGAGGAGAAGGAGAGGAGAGGGAGAGAGGGGAGGAGCAGGAGAGAGAGGAGAGGGAGAGAGGGGAGGGAGGGAGAAGCGAGGAGGGAGAGAGGAGAGGAGAGGGAGAGAGGGGGGAGAGGGGAGGGAGGGAGGGGAGGGACATGGGGAGGACAACAGTTGCTCTCTGGCCGCTGAGCCAGAAGCGCCTCCTGGTTCCAGACGCAGCGCTGAATGGAGAAGCAGGTGAAGGAGCAGAGCACCCATTTCTCAGAGGGCAGCTCTCTCTCTTTCTGAACACCATGGGCCACCATCAGAGCCAGGTCTTTTGTCCACACGGGGGCCCGTTGGGGGCCCTGTGGTGGGGCCCCCAACGGGCCCCGGCCACAGCGAGGTTCCCTGCCACGTGGCCAGCCGGGTTATCACCGACGACTGGCAGCCCTGCCAAGGGCTCTCCCAGTCCAATACCAGCTGAACCACTGGAGCGGCCTTCTCTTTGAGTGGGGGGGTGGGGGGGAGGCAAGTGACCACTATCTATAGACTGTAACGTGTCGTCCCGTAGATATCCATCTCCCCCTCTCCCCCCCTCACTCGCTCTCCCCTCATCCACATCACTGCCTTGCTTCCTGATGCACGGTTCAAAGAGTTGTAACGGTTTAAAAGAGTTTTAGGGCGTTACGGTTGGCGCGCAGTGGGACGACTGCGTGCGTGTACAGCCGGCAGCCAAAGGTCATGAACCCGTGGTAGGGCGACCACTGCAGAGGACTTTCATAGCCGATCAAAGTGTTCTTTATTCTGAGAGTCAATGAACAAGTTAGTTCATAAAATGTCCTAAAGGGGCTATGCCCTCACCAGTCACCAACCAAAGGGAGGACGAAGACATGAGGCTTGATTGTTTGGGAGATGTATTTGATAAATTAGTTGAACGATTATTAGATTATCAAAATTTGGTCTGATAAATGTCCTGCCGCTGGACTTATTGATTACCAGACTAATCGCACTACATGATAGGGACTCTGTTGTTCTTACTGCTGTCACTCTGGTTTCGTTATTCTTCTCCCTCCCCCCTCTACCCCCCCTCTCTCTCCCCCTCCTCCTCTCTCTCTCTCTCCCTCCTCCCCCTCTCTCCTCTCCCTCCTCCCCTCTCTCTCTCCCTCCTCCTCCTTTGCATCCGTTTGCTTTGCATCACAGGAAGTGGGTGGCAAAGTTGTGTGTCTCGTCGCTGGCCAGTTTCCTGTGAACGCTCAATTTCCACCAACATGCACACACACACACACACACACACACACACACACACACACACACACACACACACACACACACACACACACACACACACACACACACACACACACACACACACACACACACACACACACACACACACACAGGGCGTCGCCCTCCAGAAAAGCCCAGTGCCTAAACAGGCCCCCCGCAGGGCATGAACTGAGACAGCTGAGTCACACACACACACACACACACACACCACACACACATACGATCCAACAGAGTGTGTGACGGCACAGAGCTCAGTGCCGAGAGGAAAGGGGGAAAAAAATAAAACCCAGAGAACCGTAGTCGGCCGAGATCTGCAGAGAGAGAGAGCGGGACTGAAGAGGAAGAGAAGACAACAGAAGGACGGGGGGGGTTGTCAGCAGCTTAGCCCACTGTCCCCCTGGTTGGAGAAGCATAATGCCGTATTCCTCAGATGAATTATTCACACAGTTCCCACACACCCATTTATGGACTTCCTGCGGGGTACTTATTGTTCCTGCGTTGGTCAACCTGTAAACCGCCAGGGTACTGTCACTCTCAACACCACCTCTGGGTCACCTGCACCTCGGTCACGCCCACTCACACGGAGCAGAGCATTGTTGTGATTGGCAGAGGAAATCCTCTTGAAGTCTGGATGTCAAATCAGAAAGACGCACACACACACACAGCACCTTACAGAGAGCACACACACACACACACACACACACACACACACACACACACACACACACACACACACACACACACACACACACACACACACACACACACACACACACACACACACACACACACACACACACGGTAAAATAGGTCACCTCTGACAAAGCTCTTTGAATAATCCATCTGCTCTGGATCCGAGCGATGCGGGGGGATATAGCGCTGCACAACAACCCGCTCTCAAATCCCCTCTCTGGCCGTCTCCCTCTCTCGGTCCGCTACGGCCAGAGACTGCTCTGTACCAGAGGACACGGTGAAAGGGACGCCGCGGTGCGCCGGTCGGCCATGGAGCAGTCTCCAGGACATTCCATTCCTCTGGTACTCATCCCACGAAGCACGCAGGGCAGGAGGAATCAAAACGGGACTCAAAGCATCTGCATGCTTTAGAAACGGAACCACGGACAACCTCTGATGTATCAAATCATCAGTGCTATTCAACACACGGAGTTACGACAGTCACAGGATTAAACCTCGCCTTCAGTAGTAAAATACTACATAGCCTACACACACACACACACACACACACACACACACTGCGACCCCACCTCAAAGGCTCTTTGATCCAATGAAGGCTCACCCCAACAGGAAGTGACATCATGGCGCCTGAGAATGGTTCCCGCCGTGAGTCAGGTGGAAGTGTGTGTGTGTCACACGCAGCCCCTCCGTGTGCTCAGAACATCGCAACACAATGTACGATACCCCGCAACGGCAAATAGAATACACATGTGTGTTTTGGGGGGGGGTGGGGGGCACCAAACACACACTTTTCGTCAACGTAGGTCAGTGGCACATAACGATAGTGGTCTGTGTGATGTGTATCCTAACTCTCCTTTCCTTTATCCTCCAAACCAAACATTTGTCCACCACTGTGGAAAAAGCAGTTGATGACCGTTAAAAGCTCAGTGACCTTAGCTCGGTGAATATTAAACTCTCCAGGTGACCTACTCTAAGGTGCGCTCTACTCTAGACTGTCACCAACTACCGGTCATCGGTCTGTCCTGGAAAGGATGACTCCAACTCTGGACAAAGGACTGGCGGAGAAGAAGAAGGTTGAGTGAGTGAGTGAGTGTGTGTGTGTGTGACTCAGCCTTACTCCATCCTATACCCAAGCACACAAAGAGAGAGAGCGAGCTTGTGAGAGTGTGTGCGTGATTGAGAGAGTGTGTGTGAGTGTGCGCGTGAGTTTGTGCGTGAGTTTGTGTGTGAGTGAGTGAGTGTGTGTGTGTGTGTGAGTGAGTGAGTGTGTGTGAGTGAGAGTGAGTGAGTGTGTGTGTGTGTGAGAGAGTGTGTATGCGTGTGTGTGTGTGAGAGTGTGTATGTGAGAGTTATGTGTGTAGGGGCAGCAGGAAGCAACTGGAGTTAAAAAACGGCCAACCGATCACGGCCACCTGGTCGCTTCCTGTTGCACTGTACGAGGGAAACCAAGACAACACACTCAGAACCACACACACACACACACACACACACACACACACACACACACACTTCAGAACAAAGCACTTGGCATGCCCACTGTAGTACCACTCATTACCCTATCCCACTGCTGAACTTTGACCTCCGCGTGTGTGAAGCCCACCCAGGACCAAGCGAGACAATACCGTCCTCAACTTCAGCGTCCAATATCATAACCGGGCGATAGAAAGCGGCCGTAGAAATTAGACTTGGTGACCGAGTAGTTTTCTTCTTTCCCTTCTCTGAAACAGACACGAGGAATGAACAGGAGCTGCATGTGCTCCTCCAACACACACACACACACACACACACACACACACACACACACACACACACACACACACACACACACACACACACACACACACACACACACACACACACACACACACACACACACACACACACACACACACACAGCTTAACGGTGTTGCTCACAAAATGTCATTATGATAATGCCCAGCATTAGTACACGAGTCTTCTATGCTAGCACCCACAAGTAGCAGTTCAGAAACCGTGCACAATTGCATGTGTGCGTTTGCCACATAAATGGTAATAAGGAGGCCTTGCTCCTTTCAATCACACAAGACAGCGCACGCCCACACGCCCACACACATACACACATACACACATACACACACACACACACACACACACACACACACACACACACACACACACACACACACACACACACACACACACAGGAAGCCCCCTGGTGATACTGGAAATATCTTTACTACATTCCTGACACGCTTTTATTGCATGTTGTTAATGTGTGTCTGGACACGTGATGGAATATGTGTGGGTCAGTGGAACAGTAGTGTCTCTGTGTGCTTGTGTTCTCACCCTTCTAAGAACCGCCTTTGAATAATTCCCTGGTAAAGGTGTGGCTGACACACACACACACACACACACACACACACACACACACACACACACACACACACACACACAGTCTAAAATCTGTCTAGACTGCTCCATGTCCACAAGAGTGTGCGTGCTGCGTGCGTGCGTGCCCTGAATAAATGCGGAGAGTGAGTATGTGCCCTTGCCCCCGTAAAATAAAAAAAACAAAACAAAAATGATAGAGGAACCAGGGAGACACTATAAGGCCTGTTGATGAGCAATAGCAGAGGTGTGTGTGTGCGTGTGCGTCCCTCCATCAGAACATGGATGTAAAGGTTAGTGACCTGCACCTAGTTAGCATGCAGCGCTTCCCCCGTGGTCCCGCCGTACAGGCTAACACATCACAGGAGTCATGTCTCATGTCCACTTCATCCGGTACAGCGCCAGAACATGTCAGAGTCCAAAAGGGAGACCTGTGTTGATCTAGTGAATGACATATGATAAGTCGCGGTGCTGGGGGAGCAGCCACGGTGCACATGAGCGTCGGGAGGCCGCCGTCGAGACACATTTACTGTTGTTGTTGATTTTGTGATGGATTTAAATTTGATAGTTTGGCTGGCTGGAGCCCCACCTGCTCAAAATGAGCGCAAGGCCATTTTGGGGGGGTGGGGGGGGGTGCTTTCTCAAAGGCCCTTGAGTGAGACTACATGGCCCCCCCCATCTGTACAACTCAGCCTCTACCAAAATGGGTTGCATGGAAACCCAACAGGGTAACAACAATCCATCCAGGCACACCACAGAGCCCGATGAGCTGTTTCTGAACCAGCCCATAACACCGCTCTTGGTCCTTGTCACTCGCATAGTGGGTATAGAAACATGTCATCAGTGTCACACCAGGAAAACCGGGAGTGTGCCAAAACACTTCATTCAGCAACATCCACCTCAAACCTTGACATGATATCCCCTAGCCCCCTTGAGGCCATGTCTGTCCTGCTCTCACCAGGGTAAGGAAGTTGGCCTCCATCATCAGACCATCAGACTCCACAGGGGAGGACGCGATTAGGCCCTGTATGTATTGGCTGACACCACGGTTAGTGAGACGACAGAGGGTCACATCTGATGGGCCGTTTCTGGGCTCATAGCCGAGGTTGATCAAGTGGTATGAATGAGTCTCAGCGCGCCGCCGCCGCCTCCGACAGCAGCTGGGTTGTGACGAAGGCAGAAACAAAGCATATCATTTATGCCTCCTTCCCAGACATGGATACTGTAATTTGGTCTTTAAAATGCATCCTATGTAGACAACAATACCCGCCGAAGGGTTTGCATTGCATGGGTACGCGTGTGGGTGTGCGGGGCCATCCACAGAGCACACCGTCGATGTGTTGAGCATCATTCAGGCCTTGGGATTCGTGCTAGCGACAAGCTAAAATAGACACATTCTAATTCTGGCTCGCTGGTTTTTCTCCTCTTAGGCAAAAGGCCAGCCTTTAAACAAGTTGGCCAAAAAGGCGTTTGTCACTGCTGAATAATTAAGACCCTAAGAGTTCCCGAGATACGCTACAGAGTATCTCGGCACCAAGGACGCAATCCTCCCTCAAAGAAGGTATCGCTGGGTGGGCTTCAAACCTCCCATATCCCACCGTCAGCCGGTGTATACACAGACATGTTGTTCCATCTCCTGAGATGGTGGATGGTTGCCAGTGTACTGGGGGGTTACAGTAGTCCCTTGACTATGATATTTACGTATCATGCTCCGGTTTCTCGACTGCCACTGACTGGGAAGGTGGTCTCTGGTTTCTCTGATGGAGCTGTGAGACGGTCAGAAATAGCCAGCAGCCAAATAGCCTGCCAGCCAGTACATGTTGCCAGTAGACTTGGACGATCCCAGGTGTGACTGTGTTGCATGTCTCCAATAAGTCCTGTTAACATGTTCACCTCTTGATAATCCCCAGACTCCATGGTTGGAAATGATCGAGGAGGGGTGCATTACGTACGACTGAAAACCCCATTATTAACCCCACATTTCAAAAAACACACCCGTGGTTTATGAGCCAACAGCAGAACACTGTGTTGCGTGTCCTTGTCCAGCATATACTTCCTCAATAGCACTTTGGACGTCAAGTATTTGCGCAACAGCCCTTAACTCACAACAATCCTATTACAGTCCACAATAGCAGAATAGCTTCTATACCCTCGTAAGAGGACACAGAATCACTGCCTGTGTTGTTTCACTACCAAGCCGAGTCGATGACAACGGCTCTCCAGTCATTGCAGAGGACAGCACCAGGTTATGAAATTGGCGGAGAAAGAATGTTGCAAGCTTGAGCAAGCTGCCTGCATGCAGAAGGAGGGGTGGGTATGTGCTCTGAATCTAAGCTACTAGATTAGAAACAATAAAGTTGTGTTGTTTGTCAAATGCAATCAACATTTCAACATGCACTCTTAAAAAAAACCCTCAAAAAGAACACGAATTACAATCAAATACATGAGAACGACACGCAACAGAAACCCCAACGGTGCATTAAACCTTGATTATGTACATTTTCTCGTTAGCAGCCTCTTGTGGTTCGAGTCGGTGCCACGGTTATAGCTTTATCATTACCAGGACAGTTACTGTCGTCTTTCCCACGGTGTGGGGGGCAGAAGTGTACCAGAGTAAAACGATTTAGAGACCCCCCCCCCTGTATGGAGTGACTCGTGGATGGGCGAGTTGTATCCTTGAGACTTCGCATTCAGATGTGTTCTGATGGGAGTGAACAGCTGCAGCAGAACATAAACACAGGTTTCAAATCCAATCCCCAGTCCCTCCACGCTCCCCCCCCCCCCCCCACGGAGCCGTGCTGGGAGCAGCAGCTAGCGCTGTAGCATCCGGTTAGCACAACATCTGCTGTGCCTGGACAGATGACAATACCTGCACGCCCGAGACGCACCACAGTGCCCCACCGCAGGGACGGCGTACTACCGGACCGGCCCCATCGTCTCCCTGTTGGACATGGAGGCCATGTTTTCGGTCAAACCAGAGACAACTGAGTGGTAACCGGAGCTAGGGGGAGACGTGCAGTGTACCCCCGACGTGGGACGATGGAGAGGAACGGAAACCACCTACACACGTCAAATAACGTCCCTGTAAACGTTTTAAATACCAGGTGTCGTGGTCGCATGGGAGGTTGACCAGCAGCGGGTCTGTGGGCAGCAGCAGACAATGCTAGGCCGCACCGGGAGCCTGGGAGTGGGAGTGAGAGGGAGAGGGGGATGTGGTGCAGCCGACTCGGCCCGCAGCCTGCGTCAGGTTGAACGGGTCGGGTGGGGGACCCCGGGAGGACCGACCGGACTGGGGGTCCCGCACCGGGCCCGGCTAGTGGGAGGAAAACAAGAGAAACCGAACCGCGGACCACTGAGGGCTTTGGAGAGAAGTGAGGAGCATGCATGGAGACGGAAGCCACAGAAAGGAGGAGGGACGGCTTCCAGGGGGGGTTAGGAAGCAGAAAGTCTTGAGACCCACCATGAAGTCACTGCCGAAGTTGTCCTCTCCCCGCTCGTCCCCTTCTCTCATGGCGGTGACCCCCTCGATAAACTTTCTCAGGATGCAGGCTTGGTCCATCCTTCCCCCCGGGTGTGTCGCCCGCTACGCGGCTGGCGCTCCTCTCGCTAAACCGCCCCGGCGTGGAGGGGGGGAGCGGGCATAAAAAAGGGGAACGGTGGTCAAAATAAATAAATAAATACATAAGCTTCAGGAGTCCTCGCAAAGTATCATGGTTTTTAACACCTCTTAAAGCCCCATGGTCTTTATTCTGCTTCTTCTTCTTCTTCTTGTTTGCTCTCAGGTTGCTTTAATCCCCAGGAAAGAAACGCGTGCTGCTCCGAAAAGTTACCCGACGTGGTCGGTGCGTTTGGCAGGATGTAAATACTTGGTTATATCGCGGGTGGGATCAGAAAAAAATGCTAAACCATGGTCTGGTCTGGTCTACCCCTCCCTGTCTCCCTGTTGCCACATTCACACACCGTTTCTCCGCTACTGGAGAACATCCGGAGAGAGCTGAGAGCCGCTGAGCGCCCGGCCGGCCCCTTTGTCGGTGCACCGCGCCCTGATTGGCCAACCACCCACCACAAATTAGCTCCTGAATGGTCCATTTGGAACTCACTCCGTAGATAATCGTGTCTGATTGGCGGTGATGCAAGTCTGTAATTTGATCGCAGTTCTTTCATTGGTGAGATTCCCAACCTTGTACAGTAGTCTCCTCTGTATCAATTAATCAATGAATTATAGTGTGACGAAGTTGTTAGAATTTTAACATAAACTTGAATGTGTATTGATCTGGTAATACTTTATATGTTTCGCACGACCTAGTAGGCATCCAGGAATGTTAACGTACACGTTGTAGCATTGACCTATAAAGTCATTTAAATATGAAAATATGTTGTGTGTGTGCATGTGCGTGTGCGATGAGTGAGAGGAGAGATTATCCCGGATAACAGATTATTAAGCAAATATTTCATATAATAATATTTAAGGAAGCGGAACTAAAAAAAATGAAATACCAGATTATAGAAGACAGGTGTTTTTTATAATTCTCTCACACACACACTATTGTGAGAGCATTATGCTCAACAGTTGATTCATCGTATGGGACGCCCACTGCTCTGCTAAATCATCTCCGACTCTCGAGTATAAAACCTAAATATCACCGCTCCCTGCACCTCAGGAGGCCGGAGGCGCGCGATAGGCTGAAAGCGAACGTCATCAAATGACTCACTAAAGCGGAGGCAGCAGAGTGACGTGTCATACGACATGATGACATCACGCTCACAAGCCCCGCCCTGCTTCAGCCTAGGCGACCCCGCCCTTTGACCCCAGTACGCCGCTGGAGAGGTCCACTTCAAGGGCCCACAATCCAAAGGGCCTCGTTAGTTCTTTTGGATCAAATATACACGTCATTAATGAGTAGGGATGGGGAGAGGGGGTTCTGGCTCAAAGGTGCCTAAAGGAAGAGGGCAGACTTGGGATTCAAACAAAAAATCTCACAGCTGGGAGTCAAACATCACTACCACGAATGTCCTGAAGGTGTCTTTTCTGGTGGACGTACCGGGAGGTGTGTCCATCTAAAGAGGAACGGAGCGTAAAGCAGCATGCGTTGATGTGTGAAGCTACGTCCTCCTCCCTCTAGACAGGGTGGGGAGGAGGAAGAGGAGGAGGAGGGGGAGGAGGGGGTGGTGGTCCTTCACAGTCCAACAGAAACAGGTCATGCAGGCTGCAGGGCAGAGGCACTGCCATGTGTTCCATCCAACTTTATTCTAGAATACGTAGAGTTTCAGGGGTTGAGTTGTGCGGCTCTCGGACGCGGCTGCACTCTCCCACAGCGGTGACGTCTTCCTTGTCACCAATTGGCTCCATTCGTACTTTTCTCCAACCTTCCTCTCCTATAAACTTTGGTCTGACTCTCTCCCCCTCCCTCTCCTCCTGCTGCACTACCTCTCTCAGCCTTCCCCTATTTCTCAATCTTTTTCTCCCTGCCTTCCCTACCTGTCTTTTCTCTCTCCCCCCCTCCTCTCCCCTCTCTCTCTCTCTCTCTGGAATGTGCAGTAGCTGCAGGGCTCAAGAATGTTGCTGTAACGTGCCCGTACAGACCCCCGGGAAGAGGCTCCCAACAGCAGTGGTTCTCAACCTCCGGCCCGCGGCCCGCCACCGGCCATCGACCAGGGTCGCAGAGATTAGGAGAGGAAGCCAACGAAAAATAGATCTTTATTTTACACACAGACTGCCGTGAGCACACAAATACACACACACACGCATGGATGTGAGCACACAGATTCTCACACACACACACACACACACACACAAATACACAAAATAACATGTACACACACACAAGCACACACAGAGGGAGCACCAGGGACACTTGTGTAATGAAGCTGCGTTGTGCAGGGTGAAAATAAGTGCCCTCGGGCAGTGAGAAGTGACTCAGTGGCATGTTACACAACTCACCAAGTTCACCCACAGACCAACACACCCAAACCAATGAAGGACCCACTGAAACGCACAGATATACATACGCACACGTGCTAGCCTGCATGTACACACACACACACACACACAACACACACCACACACCACACACACACACACACACACACACACACACACACACACACACACACACACACACACACACACACACACACACACACACACACACACACACACACACACACACACACGTATTGTAACAGCACCTTGGAAGAGGAATATCCTGCTTTTCTTTCGGGTTGTTGCTGACAGGTTTCAAGAAACATTCCAGGGCAGACTGTGGATGCGATGTGCTCTGTGTGGGGGCTGGACGTGGATCTACTGTCGTCCATCCCCAACGTACCTGGCTCACAGTTATTCATGTTTTCCTGGAAGCCATTAGCAATGCTTGAAATACTGGAAAAATGATGTGTTATTTGGAAAAATTGTAAGGTGAGATGTTTAAAACTAAGTATTTTTAAGTATTTTTTTTATTTAGAAAAAAGACTGGAAAGATATTTTTAAAGGTGGGCTGTGGATATCTATATTTTTAATTGCCAGCAAAGGGAAAAACCGAAATTACATAATAAATACACAATTTCTGCAGAGACACCGCAACAGGGAAGGATGCTGGTTTTGGGCTCTGGGCAGAAGTAATTATAGGTCAAAGGCTGAACAGAGAGAGAGACAGACGAGACAGACAAAGAGAGACACAAGGGTGACAGAGTGAGTTAGCGCTAAGCGTTCCTTGGAAAAGAGTGAGACATGAATGAGTGATAAACCAAATATGTGTGTGAGGGAGTGTGTGTGTGTGTGTGTGTGTGTGTGTGTGTGTGTGTGTGTGTGTGTGTGTGTGTGTGTGTGTGTGTGTGTGTGTGTGTGTGTGTGTGTGTGTGTGTGTGTGTGTGTCAACCTCCCTTTGCATAACTGTTGCCTCAATAGTATGCCCGTCTCAGTGCGTGTGTTTGTGCGTGTATGCACACACACTGGACATTTTTTTCTTATTGAGACACGTAGCTGTGGTGGCCTTCTGGGAGCGGTGTTTGTGTCCAAATATGTCTCCATTTGTCAACGCGTTGGCGGTGTGTGTATTACAATATTTTGCCCATGAGTAAGCCGGTTCGATTTCTTTCTTGGATAAATCGAGTCATTAAACGAAACATTTGCGCGATAGTTCGCCGGATAATCCCAAAATAACCCCTATAACAACAATGTCAAAGAATGCGGAGGACTAGTTCAACTATTTGTGCAGTTGTCGCTATACAGGGGCACCATCTGGTGGTCAGAAACGTGTACTGCAAAACACAAAATAATGTCGGTATGCACATAGGTTATATTTTGTGTATGTGTGTTTATATTTAGAGATATTAACACTATTTCTCGGTTGTTAGTACTTATTATAGTTTCACATTGTTCAAATCACATTATTAATCGATAACTACAATTTGTATTACAAAACATTTATTTTTCAAAAGTAAGATCCTCTAGAGCCATTCGACATTGAAAGTTTGTTCGAATGCTTTGGACAAATGTGTACAACCAACAATCTATATACTTAAAAACACACTAAACTCGCACAGCTGCAGACAACATTAAACCGTGAGGTCAAATTTAAAAAAAACTAAAGAAATAAATTAAGATAAAACAGTGGTATCCAACCTGGGCGCCGTGAGCCCATTTCAGCCGGCATGTGAGAACGAAAAAAACAAAAAAAAACATTTTCACTTCATCTACATAATCCTGATCGAGGCAGTGATGAGGCTGGCCAGAGTAATTTACAAGACAGAATAATCGGACACACACACACACACACACACACACACACACACACACACACACACACACACACACACACACACACACACACACACACACCTTCCATGATAAGCCTAACCTTGGGCCTTTGGTGGATAACGATGGTCCACAGCCCGGAGGCATGGTGGACGGAGCTCAGAGTAGAGACGTCAAAGAAAAGGACACAGGAGTGGAGGTGGAAAAAAGAGAAAGCAGATTTTGAAAAGAAGCGACCAGAAAGGCGTCACCTTCTCTGCCTCCTGCCGGTTTCATTTCTCCGGCATTGAGAAGCGTCGCTTTGACGCTCATGTGGACCAATCAGGGAAGAGATGTCCTGATTGGTCAGAATTGAGCAGGGAGCGGACTCATACCGAGGCCACTGCGCCGTCACACAGAAGAGACGTGGTCCCAGAGCCCTTCAGCCACCATCAGCTGAAGGAAGGCCATGGCTAGGAAAATAACACTCACGGTTGAGCTCTCAAATGTACAGCACCTTTAATAAAAACAATAGTGTGGTGTTACAGTTCATCATCATCTCCCACTTGTTTTCTTTTTAGCAGGGAGCGTGTGGCAGCATCACCACCAGCGACCCAACGGGATGGAGATATGGCACAAAAGGGAAAATAAAATGATAAAATAAAAAGGCCAAGAATGTTTACAAGAGTGCACTGGAATGGGAGCGGGCCGATGACGAGCGCAGGGCACGCTGGCTCCTGGTGCCCCCGGACGCCATGACGTCTCGCCGGCGCTAATTAGTGCAAATCACCTCCAGTGTAACGGTAGCGGGCAGCTAGCATGGGATGGACAGATGACATCAGACCTGATTAGCCCAGATGCTAATAACGCTAAACAAGCAACAGCCCTTAATAATAATAATAATGAATTCATGATTCTGTGTCAGCATCCCTCCTCTCATTCACACAAACAGACCTATACAAATCTATACAAGGGCGATATAAAACTCTCCTTTCTATCTGCTCAACAGCACTCGGATCCGTGTTCAAAAATAATCCTCTGGGCCTCCCCCGGGGCGTCAGCGTCTTCAGGTCGACACTCCGCCACGCCCGTTCTGCGGGGCTTGGGTTCTATGGCGATGGGCCGGTGCTAGAGTCTGGAGAACCTGCAGCGTGGAAAAGATGGTTGGAACAGTGGTTGTAATTCATACGTTCACAGTGGTTCTCATTCATGCGCCCACAGTGGTTCTAATTCATGCTCTCACCTGGCCGTGGTTCTAATTCATGCGCTCACCGGGCCGTGGTTCTAATTCATGCTCTCACCTGGCCGTGGTTAATTCATGCGCTCACCTGGCCGTGGTTAATTCATGCGCTCACCTGGCTGTGGTTAATTCATGCGCTCACCTGGCCGTGGTTAATTCATGCGCTCACCTGGCTGTGGTTCTCATTCATGCGCTCACCTGGCTGTGGTTCTCATTCATGCGCTCACCTGGCCATGGTTCTAATTCATGCGCTCACCTGGCTGTGGTTCTCATTCATGCGCTCACCTGGCTGTGGTTCTCATTCATGCGCTCACCTGGCTGTGGTTCTCATTCATGCTCTCACCTGGCCGTGGTTAATTCATGCGCTCACCTGGCCGTGGTTAATTCATGCGCTCACCTGGCCGTGGTTAATTCATGCGCTCACCTGGCTGTGGTTCTAATTCATGCGCTCACCTGGCCGTGGTTCTAATTCATGCGCTCACCTGGCTGTGGTTCTCATTCATGCGCTCACCTGGCTGTGGTTCTCATTCATGCGCTCACCTGGCTGTGGTTCTCATTCATGCGCTCACCTGGCCGTGGTTCTCATTCATGCGCTCACCTGGCCGTGGTTCTCATTCATGCGCTCACCTGGCCGTGGTTCTCATTCATGCACTCACCTGGCAGGTCCAGGGAGGCGTGGGCCAGCGGGTCGGCGTCCAGCAGGTCTGCGTCGACGTACTGCGCGCCGAATACACGCAGCAGCTGGTCGAAGTATTTACACTCCTGCTTCTCCGTCCCGCCCCTGCAGACAGGAAGCCATGACCCCGTGAGTGACAGCAGAACCAGCCAATGGCGCCTTGGGGCAGTTATGGAGCCGTTGAGGAGATCAGTGGATTCAAGAAATTAAAAACAAACAAACCCTGGAGCCACAGAACGTGGGTCGTAAGCGGAGACCTCACCAGGATCGACAGCAATCATATTGAACCTTTGTGTTCTCATTTGGATTATATATTTACACAGGACCTAGCGCACCGCGGTCAGGAGACCATCAAAGAGATAAGATACCAGTACCACCACCTCCACCATCACCCCCACCACTACCAGTACCACCCCCACCACCCCCCACCAGTACCACCTCCACCCCCACCCACACCGCAGCTCCACCTTCCACATGCCCACCGTCCCCCCACTCCACCTCACCCACCATACAGTCCCCACCGCCACCCCGCACCGCCACCTACTCCAGCCACCGCCACCACCCTCCACCACCAGTGTCACCCCACCACCACTAGTACCCCCACCACACCACCACCACCCCCACCCACCTAAACCAGTACCACCACCAGCCACCTCCACCACCCCCACCACCTCCACCACCCAGTACCACCACCGCACCGTCCAGCCACCACACACCCCCACCACCCTCCACCACCAGTACCACCACCACCCCCCACCTCCATCACCACCCCCACCACCACCACCTCCACCACCACCCCCACCACAACCAGTACCACCCCCACCACCGCCACCTCCACCTCCACCAACCTCCACCAGTACCACACCCTCCACCATCACCCCACCTCTACCAGTACCACCCCACCACCACCGGCCACCATCCCACCACCCCCACCCACCCACCCACTAGTACCCCCACCACCGCCACCTCCACCTCCACCACCCCCACCGCCACCACCGACTCAGTACCGCCACCACTCACCACCTCCACCACCCCACCATCCCCCCAACCCGCCACCACCACCACCACCAGTACCCCCACCACCACCCTCCACCCACCCCCACCCCAACCCACCACCCCCACCCCCAACACCACCATCACCCCCTCCGGTACCCCCTCTGCTCACCGGCTGTCCTCCACAAAGCGTCTGAAGGTCCTCTTGAGCCTCTTGATGCGGGTCTGGCACTGCAGGGGGGTGCGGTGGAACCCGGCCCCCGCCATGGCCCGGGACACCTGGGTCAGCACCGGCTTGGTCTTGTTGGAGCTCCGCAGCGCCTCCTGGATGCCGTCGCTGCCCCACAGCTCCAGGAGCAGCTCCGTCTCCTCCTCGCCCCACGTCTGCTTGGTGCCGTCCGACGCCGGGAGGAGGGCCGCTGGAGGGGGGAGGGAGGGAGGGAGGGGGAGGAATGTAGAGAGAGGTGGAACGTTAGGACAAGTGAAGGATGGATGTGGCTGGCTGTGCCTCTCCCTGCCAGTCGCCACAAGCAGAGCCCTCAGAAGAACCACGCCGTCACGTCAAGATCCCCCCCCTGAGACCGGGGGCTCCGCTCACCCAGGTCCTGGTCCAGGTCGGGGAGGTCGGGCATGAGCTCGTGGGGGTACTCCCCCAGGCCCCCGTCCTCCTCGTCGCCCTCGTCCACGCTGATCACCTTGTTGTAGATCTGCTCCATCTGGTCGAAGTACTTGAAGTCCTTCCTGCAGGAGGAGGCACCACAGGCTGATCAGGGGTGGTGTTGGTGGCAGTCGCTCTCAAGTCAAAACATCAGCGGAGAAAGTCTCTCCAACAATTGGTTGGTGGGTCCGGGGCCAGAAGCAGCTCCACAGACACTCGGAGGGCGCTGCGCGCCCTCCGAGTGTCAGCTCTCTGAACGGACGATGCTGCACATGACACTCGGAGGGCGCTGCGCGCCCTCCGAGTGTCAGCTCTCTGAACGGACGATGGCGTGAAATCAAACACTGACGGTCCCAACGCTCCCAAATCACTGACGCTCCCAACGTCCCCAACGCTCCCAAATCACTGACGCTCCCAACGCCCCTGACGCTCCCAAATCGCTGACGGTCCCAAATCACTGACGCTCCCAACGTCCCCAACGTCCCCAACGCCCCCAACGCCCCCGCTGGTCCCAACGCCCCCGCTGGTCCCAACGCCCCCGACGGTCCCAACGTCTCCGACGCTCCCAAATCACTGGCGGTCCCAAATCACTGACGGCCCCAACGTTCCTGACGACCGATGATCCCAACGCCGTCGACGGGCCAAACGTCCCAGACGCTCCCAAACCCCCGGCGGTCCAGACGGGAGCACCTACTTGTCGTGGTGGAAGGCGGCGCGGAGCCTCTTGAGCCGCGTGCAGCACTGCTCCGGGGAGCGGGCGAAGCCCAGCCCCCGCATCTTCTGGGAGATGTAGTCGTAGAGGTGGCGCGTGCGCCCCCCCGCCGTGAGGGTCAGCTGCACCCCGTCCTCCCCCCACACGGCCAGCAGCGTCTCCGTCTCCTGCTCCGACCACGGCATCTTACGGCTGGACTCCGCCTGGCCCCCTGGGGAGGCCTCAGCTGGAGGAGGAGGAGAAACAGGAAGAGGGAGAGGAAGAGGAAGAGGAAGGAGAGGAGGAGGGAGAGGGAGAGGAAGAGGAAGGAGAGGAGGAGGGAGAGGAGGGGGAGGGAGAGGAGGACGAGGACGAGGACGAGGAGGTGGAGGAGGTTAGTTTGTGGTGGCTCCTCAGTGCCCCCCCCCCCTTGGTTCAATATTCCCAACATCCGCAAAAAAAAACATTAGTAGGCCTCAGCACAGAAACAACCCCCCCACTGTCACACGACAGTACCCCATGACCGGTGTGACCTTGCCCCTACCCAGGAGGTCGTCCTCGGGGTCCAGGAGGGAGAGCCCCCCCCCGTCCCCCCCGGTGGGGTCGAAGGGGGGGGCCCCGCTGTCCCCCAGCACTGGCTCCATCAGCTGGTAGTAGGTGAACAGCATGGGGTGGCCCCCGCTCCTGGAGGGGGGGGGGGGGGGGGGGAGTATTAGAGACACACACTATTCGAACACACACACACACACACACACACACACACACACACACACACACACACACACACACACACACACACACACACACACACACACACACACACACACACACACACACACACACACAGCAGGCTGCTGGCGTTGGGGTTTCCAGCCGCCTTGGGGCCTGAGTCCTCCCTACCCTGGCCTCTCCATAAACTTTATTGACCCCCGGAGGGCATCGGTAAAAATGTAGAATGAAATTACAATCAGCATTTGGATTTCTTGTAAATTAAAATGAACACAAAACAGCGAGTCTACTAGCTTACATTCTTGCTAACCAACTTAACCAGCCAACAGGCAGGCGACAGATTAACCAGCCGACCAGCCAACAGGCAGGCGACAGATTAACCAGCCGACCAGCCAACAGGCAGGCGACAGATTAACCAGCCGACCAGCCAACAGGCAGGCGACAGATTAACCAGCCGACCTGCCCCCGCCCCGGCGGTAGGTCTTCTTCAGACCGCCCCCCCTTACCTCCGGCTGTTGCAGAAGTTGCGGTAGGTCTTCTTCAGGTTCTTGATGCGGGCCTGGCACCCCTCGGCCGTACGGAGGTACCCCAGCTCCATCATGCTGCCCGCCAGCTCGCCGTAGATGTGGCTGTTGTGGACGCACGCCCGCAGGCAGTCCTGCACCTCGGCCGACGCCCACAGCCCGATCAGCGCCACCGTCTCGGGCTCCGACCACGGCCCGCTGGCCCCGTTGGTGCCTGCTGCAGGGGCCCAGAGGGGGGGGGGGGGGGGTTAGAGACAGACTTTACAGTAACAGAGGGGGGTAGAGAACCGACTTTAACCAGTAACAGAGGGGGGGGGTGTTAGAGACAGACTTTACAGTAACAGAGGGGGGGGGGGGTTAGAGGACCGACTTTACAGTAACAGAGGGGGGGGGGGGGTAGAGAGACCGCTTTTACAGTAACAGGGGGGGGTTAGAGACAGACTTTACAGTAAACGGGGGGGTTAAAATACTGACTTTACAGTAACAGGGGGGGGGGGGGTTAGAGACATACCTTTACAGTAACGGGGGGGGTTAAATACTGACTTTACAGTAACAGAGGGGGGGGGGGTTAGAGACCGACTTTACAGTAACAGAGGGGGGGGTAGAGACCGACTTACAGTAACCAGGGGGGGGGTTTAGAGACATATTTTACAGTAACAGAGGGGGGGGGGTTGTTAAATACTGACTTTACAGTAACAGAGGGGGGGGGGGGTGGTAGAGACCAACTTTACAGTAACAGAGGGGGGTAGAGACCGACTTTACAGCAACAGGGGGGGGGGGGGTTAGAGACACGACTTTACAGTAACGGGAGGGGGGTAGAGACAGAATTTTACAGTAACAGAGGGGGGGGGTTTGAGACAGACTTTTAAAGTAACCGGGGGGGGGTTAGAGACCGACTTTACAGTAACAGGGGGGGGGGGTTAGAGACAGACTTTACAGTAACGGGGGGGGGGTAGAGACAGACTTTTACAGTAACAGAGGGGGAGGGGGGGGGGGGTTAGAGACAGACTTTATACCAGTAACAGGGGGGGGGGGGGGGGGTTAGAGACAGACTTTACAGTAACAGGGGGGGGCATTGCAGACAGACTTTACAGTAACAGATTAAAGTAGGGCTCAACGATTAATCAAATTTTATTTGTTTGGGTGATTTGTAACTAACTGACTGGAGGTCAGTAAGATTCATATGAATTTTTATTTGACAATTCAATAGTTAAATAAAATATGTTATAATATCAATTCATAAATACATAGGCCTTCCCTAAAGGAAAGAACACTATATGTTGATTGCTTCCAGCGCTGTATTGGTCATTACTACAGAATGATTTATTGCTTGTTGAGTAATACAGTGAGAAGGATCGCATCACAACGCGAGGACAGACCCGGTCCACGAGGCCGGAGCCTCGCTGCGGGCCCAAGGCCGTCCCAATCGGCCCATTCCGAAAACAGGCACTGCCCTAGCACCAGTAATCACTCATATCGATTGAAGATGCCCAGATCGTCCCCTCGGTGGCGATATGCGTGCTACTCCAGACGAGAAGTACTCAGCAGGGTCTACTATATATCCATAGATCACTTTAACTACTACTTCCACCGGCCAAAAGCCTAGACACTTAAACGTACGCACTAATGAATAGACAGAAGAAGAGGGTTTGTCTGGCGCTTGTGTGTGATAAACGTCACCCCAAACTACTGCACTGCAACAGTTTGGAGTGACAGTTGGACTAACCGTTTGAGTGACGGCTAGAGTGACAGTTGGTCTAACTGTTTTGAGTGACAGTTGGTCCAGCTGCTGAGTGACAGTTGGTCCAGCTGTTTGAGTGACAGTTGGTGTAGTTGTGAACCTTTACGGTTCTGCGTCGGGTTTCAGTGAGCGGACCAATCACAGCCCTTGCTGCTGCGTCGCCTCGACATGGTTTACATATTTGGGAGGCGCGCGTCAGGGTCCGCGAGGACGTCAGGGTCCGCGAGGACGTTGGGTGGACGTGGGACCACCCTTAACAGTTGGACCAACTCATCACTCAACTATATGTTGGGTGGGCCGTTATCGAGAGGAAGGGAACCCTACCGGCTGTCTCCTGCTCCTCCTCCTCCTCCTTGACCTCGCTCTCATCGTTGAGCTCCTGGCCCAGGATGGCCTCCAGCTGAGGGTAGAACTTGTAGTCCACCTTGCTCTTCAAACGCCTGGAGCAACGAGTGAAACCATGGATGACCTCAGGCACACGTCTGCAGGAAGCATCTTTAAACCAATACTTGGAAGACTGAAGAACCAGGCGTTCAAATTTAAACAGATATTACTAGTGTAATTATTACACACACACACACACACACACACACACACACACACACACACACACACACACACACACACACACACACACACACACACACAAAACACAAAGACGTCACACAAGGACAGACATAGACATCCGAAAGCAGCACACAGACAGACAAGACAGACAGAAGGACACGCACAGACAGACAGATAGACTCACTTCTTGCAGTCGTAGCACAGACAGACAGGCAGCAGACTCACTTCTTGCGGTCGTAGTACAGACAGACAGACAGGCAGACAGACAGGCAGCAGACTCACTTCTTGCGGTCGTAGCACAGACAGACAGGCAGACAGACAGGCAGCAGACTCACTTCTTGCGGTCGTAGCACAGACAGACAGACAGGCAGACAGGCAGGCAGCATACTCACTTCTTGCGGTCGTAGCACAGACAGACAGACAGGCAGCAGACTCACTTCTTGCGGTCGTAGTACAGACAGACAGGCAGACAGACAGGCAGCAGACTCACTTCTTGCGGTCGTAGTACAGACAGACAGGCAGACAGACAGGCAGCAGACTCACTTCTTGCGGTCGTAGTACAGACAGACAGACAGGCAGACAGACAGGCAGCAGACTTACTTCTTGCGGTCGTAGCACAGACAGACAGACAGACAGGCAGCAGACAGACAGGCAGCAGACTCACTTCTTGCGGTCGTAGCACAGACAGACAGGCAGACAGACAGGCAGCAGACTCACTTCTTGCGGTCGTAGCACAGACAGACAGGCAGACAGACAGGCAGCAGACTCACTTCTTGCGGTCGTAGCACAGACAGACAGGCAGACAGACAGACAGCAGACTCACTTCTTGCGGTCGTAGCAGACAGACAGACAGGCAGCAGACAGGCAGGCAGCATACTCACTTCTTGCGGTCGTAGCACAGACAGACAGACAGGCAGCAGACTCACTTCTTGCGGTCGTAGCACAGACAGACAGGCAGACAGACAGGCAGCAGACTCACTTCTTGCGGTCGTAGCAGACAGACAGACAGGCAGACAGGCAGCAGATTCACTTCTTGCAATCGTAGCACAGACAGACAGACAGGCAGACAGACAGGCAGCAGACTCACTTCTTGCGGTCGTAGCACAGACAGACAGACAGGCAGACAGACAGGCAGCAGACTCACTTCTTGCGGTCGTAGCACAGACAGACAGACAGGCAGCAGACTCACTTCTTGCGGTCGTAGCACAGACAGACAGACCGGCAGCAGACTCACTTCTTGCGGTCGTAGCACAGACAGACAGACAGGCAGCAGACTCACTTCTTGCGGTCGTAGCACAGACAGACAGGCAGACAGACAGGCAGCAGACTCACTTCTTGCGGTCGTAGCACAGGCAGCAGACAGACAGACAGGCAGCAGACTCACTTCTTGCGGTCGTAGCACAGACAGACAGACAGGACAGCAGACTCACTTCTTGCGGTCGTAACACAGACAGACAGACAGGCAGACAGACAGACAGCAGACTCACTTCTTGCGGTCGTAGCACAGGCAGACAGACAGGCAGACAGACAGACAGCAGACTCACTTCTTGCGGTCGTAGCACAGACAGACAGACAGGCAGACAGACAGACAGCAGACTCACTTCTTGCGGTCGTAGCACAGACAGACAGACAGGCAGCAGACTCACTTCTTGCGGTCGTAGCACAGACAGACAGGCAGACAGACAGACAGGCAGCAGACTCACTTCTTGCGGTCGTAGCACTGGCGGAAGTGCGCCCTGAGCGCCTTGACCTTCCAGCGGCACTGCTCCTGGCTCTTGGCGTGGCCCCGCCCCCTCATGCGCTCCGAGATCTCGGCGTAGACGTGGCCGTTGTGCACGGCGCCGCGCAGCGCCCGCTGCACCTCCTCCTCGCCCCACACCGCCATCAGGGCCAGCGTCTCCGCGTCCGACCACAGGCTGGGCTTGGACGAGGGCGTGGCCTCTGGGGCGGGGAGAGGGGGAGAGGGGGAGGTGAGCGGGGGAGAGGGGGAGGTGAGCGGGGGAGAGGGGGAGGTGAGCGGGGGAGAGGGGGAGGTGAGCGGGGCTGGCGCTCGGGGGTCACGGCGCCTTCACAGCGGCTCAGAGGTTGGGACGCTCCAACGCGTCCCAACGTCTCCTCTTTGAGCTTCAGGTTAAGACCCGTCAGAGCCGTAGTCTGTTGGGTCGTGTGTTCAAACACGTGGGAAGCGCCGGGAGAATATCAGGATGTCTTAAAGGTCCCATGTTATACCGCCAGGTGAGAGTGCGTTTAGCCGCTACTGCCTCTAGTGACATCACTAGTGGGCGTGTCCACCTAGATGTGTGCTGGATAGATCAGCCTACCCAGAGGGCCGTAGCAAACGTTGCTCATCTATCCGTCATACATCAGGGTGTCTGCAGGTTTCAGCAAGTCAAATTTAAGACTTTTTAAGACCTTTTTAAGACCACCCTGAATGAAATTTAAGACCTAAAACTCGCGATGGTGGGGGTTGGCAACAGACGCGAGCCAACTTCGGAAACGGACGTCTTCCAGCCAACTGTCCTTGAGTTTGCTCCTACCCATTGTCACAGACTAGCTAGCAAGCACGCAGATAATCGTTTATATATGCAGCTAGCAAGAAAGAAGCCTCTCTACATGTCCTCCGTGAAAGGTCCCTCGAGAAAAATATATAGTCCTGCCCCGACAAATTTAAGACCTTGAGTTACAGTATTTAAGACCAGCATATGACATTTGTAACGAATTGAAGACTTTTTAAGGCTGCGCAGACACCCTGTAGGTGGACACGGCCACTTGTGATGCCAGTAGAGGTCGATTTTCAAAGCAGCCTGAAAATCGACCGGGTGGAGTGTAAGTTCTATCGATCAGATAGGCCTATCTGCCTAAGCCCAATGATTGTCGGCACACGTGTGTGTGTGTGTGTGTGTGTGTGTGTGTGTGTGTGTGTGTGTGTGTGTGTGTGTGTGTGTGTGTGTGTGTGTGTGTGTGTGTGTGTGTGTGTGTGTGTGTGTGTGTGTGTGTGTGTGTGTGTGTGTGTGTGTGTATTATTGCCCCACTCCGCCCCTGGTTCTATGAACATCTTTACTGTGCTGACAGCGACATATTGTTTCACTTCTTATGACAAATGTACCTATTATAAGCCACCTTGGATAAAAGCGTCTGCTAACGCCCTGAAGGTACATGTCAATTACCGGCGCCGTTGGCCGACTCGCCGTCGGACTCCTCTGAGATGGTGGCGGCGTCAGGAAGCAGCAGCGACGACGTGGACGGCTGCTTCTCCACGATCTGCTCCAGAAGGTCGTAGAACTTGAAGTCGATCTTATCCGTCCCCGACGTTCTGCCCACGACGACGAAAGGGACGGGTTAAGAGTGGACACACACACACACACACACACACACACACACACACACACACACACACACACACACACACACACACACACACACACACACACACACACACACACACACACACACACACACACACAGCTTTCTTAGCATGTGTCCCCTCAAAGCGCTTTACAGTGCCTCACATTCACACACACATTCGTCCAGTAGACCAACTGTTGACCGGGGGGAGGCAAAAAGTAACTATTAACCATGTAACCATTAAAGTAACTTGTAATCTAACTTAGTTACTTTTAAAATTAAGTAATCAGTTAAGTAACTAAGTTACTATTTTAAGGAGTAACTAGTAATCAGTAAGCTGATTACTTTTTCAAGGTAACTGTGGCAACACTGCCAGCCGACTCGCTCTACCTCCTAAGCCACGTAGTGGATACAGTGTCGAGCCCCCAACCTAAAACACTGGGTTTAATTCCCCCCACCCCCTCGTCCACATGAGAGGCCTTCAAGGCTCCGCCCTAACCTTAGGCTTCGAGACCGCCCCGGGACCCCACACGGGCCCCGACCCGGGCCCCGTAGGGGGTCAGGGTCCACACTGTGTTACGGCCGTTGGGCGGCACCCCCTGGTGGTACCTGAGGTTCTCGCGGGCCTGGCGGTACCGGGCCTTCAGCCTCTTCACCCGGGTGTGGCACTGGCCGGCGCTGCGGTAGAACCCGTTGGCGCCCAGCTTCTCCGAGATGTCCGTGAAGACGTGTCCGTTGTGGGGGCTCCGCCGTAGGCTGTACTGGACCTGAGAGGAAGGACCCGTGAACGGGGGAACAACACATTAACCGAGGAACCTCCCGTTAACCGAGAGGAGCTACAGGCTGTACCGGACCTGGAGGAACCTCCCGTTAACCGAGAGGAGCTACAGGCTGTACCGGACCTGGAGGAACCTCCCGTTAACCGAGGAACCTCCCGTTAACCGAGGAACCTCCCGTTAACCGAGAGGAGCTACAGGCTGTACCGGACCTGGAGGAACCTCCCGTTAACCGAAGAACCTCCCGTTAACCGAGAGGAGCTACAGGCTGTACCGGACCTGAGAGAAACCTCCCGTTAACGGAGGAACAACCCTTTAACCGAGGAAGCTCCCGTTGACCGAGGAACCTCCCGTTAACGGAGCTGACCCACAGGCCCGGGCGGTACTGCGAGCGGCCCCCAAATGCGGCCCCTAGTGATGGCGGTGGTCATCACGGTTATGATGAAGATGTCGTTGTGCTTCCAACCGCCACAGCGTTTCTCACGCAAGTGGGGGAGAAAACACATTTGCATTGGCCTTGGTTACAGTACATTTACTGTGATTTAGTTTGACAGTTGAACTTAGTTTCACAGTACTACAGCTCTCTGGCGTCCTCTCATTATGACGGAGTAGCGCAGACATGGATCTCCCATGATACATTCTGATGAACGCGCTCGCTTACGTGGTGGTCGCCCCACAGCTCCAGGAGAATGACCGTCTCCTTGTCCGACCAGGGGACCTTCCGGCGTTCCACGGCCCCTAGGAGTCCAGACACAGAGAGGGACGTCAGGGCCCCATCACACTGACCGGGTTAGGGGGGCCCAGACACAGAGAGGGACGTCAGGGCCCCATCACGCTGACCGGGTTAGGGGGGCCCAGACACAGAGAGGGACGTCAGGGCCCCATCACGCTGACCGGGTTAGGGGGGCCCAGACACAGCGCTGGCTGAGACTTTATGAAATATACACCAAAGGACACTAAAGGACACGGGACTATAGGACACGGGACTATAGGACACGGGACTATAGGACGAGGTATGAACCACAGGAGAGCACTCTGCCAGGTGAACCCCCCCCCCCCGCGTACCCATCTCCCGGTGCCAGGTGGAGAGGTCTGCGTGGGTGGGCTTCTCCTCGTCCTCCCGGTCGGGGGGATCCAGGGGGTCCAGGGGGTCGGGGGGGTCTCCGCTCTCCTCCAGCGCCTCAGAAAACGACAGGTCCGTGGTCAGGACCCGGCCCAGCTGCTCATAGAACTTACACTCCACCTGCCGCTTCCCTTGGAGGCTGGGGGGGGGGGGGAGGGATGGGGAGAGAGAGGGGGAGGGAGAGAGAGGGAGGGAGGAAAGGCAGAGAGGGAGAAGGAAAGAGGGGAAGAGAGGGAGGGAGGGGGAGGAAGAGAGAGAAGGAAAGAGAGGGAAGAGAGGGAGGGAGAGAGGGAGAAAGATAGGGAGGGAGAGAGGGAAGAAAGGCAGAGAGAGAGAAGGAAAGAGGGGAAGAGAGGGAGGGAGATAGGGAGGGAGAGAGGAAGGGAGATAGGGAGGGAGAGAGGAAGGGAGATAGGGAGGGAGGGAGAAGGGAGCGGGTGACGGAGGTAGAGAGGGAGAGACCACACATCAAATTTTACGACTTTTAAATGTAAATTCAACCGAAAAACCAAGAACACATATACCCCGCGGTATGCACCAACTCATGAGTACGATGGCGCCGCGACGCGACGGCTCCAGGACAGACGTACTTGTTGTTGTAGCACTGCCTGAAGGTGGACTTCAGGCGCTTCAGCCGGCTCTGACACTGCTCTGCGCTGCGAGAGTACCCCAGGCCCCCCATCATCTGGGCGATGGACGGGAACACCGGGCCCCTCCTCTGAACCCCCTTCAGCCCCTGCTGCACCTGGTCCTTCCCCCAGATGTCCACCAGGCACTGCGTCTCCGCGTCCGTCCACGGGATGCTTCGGGTCGCCTCCGCTGGCGGCAGAGTCAAAGGTTAGCTTTGTGCAAAAAAAGAAGAAAAGTGAGATACCTTAAAGCTGCACTACGTAGGTTTTCCCGTGAGCGGCCTCTTGTGGCTCGGGGTGGGGCTGCATTCACAGATAAATACTTTTCGGCAGTTACTGTCAACGATTTTAGAAAACGATGTATAGAGAAAATGTCTCTGGATGGATTCAATGGTGAGGGTTAGGGTTGGCTGTGTTGCATTCTTGAGCAACTTTCTAGTTTAGATGTTTTTTTAAATTGTGAAAATAGCGGCAGTAGACAACATGATATATAGTGCAGCTTTAAAGAGAGACAAACACAAATAAAAAGTAATATATATATATATCTCCTTTTTATTTTTGTCTCACAACACTGAGGGCATACATTCTCAGCATCGAGTGGGAATTTATCTCCTAACCATGAGGGTAATAAGATGGCTAACCAGTTAAGCTAAACAAAGCATGGAAGCGACGGAGGGGAATGAATGGAAGAGGGATGCAGATCCCCTCATACCTCCCATCACCTCTCGACGGGGGCAGCCCAGAACCTGCAGGTCTTCATCGTCCTCTTCCTCCTGCTTCAGCTCTCCTCCTCCTCCTGCTTCAGCTCCTCCTCCTCCTCTTCGTCCCCCTCCCCCTCCTCCTCCTCCTCCTCCGGGTCGTAGGTCACCTTGGGGCCCCCGGACGGCCCCCCCAGCACGCACTCCAGCTGCTCGTAGAACTTGCACTCCGTCTTATTGGTGGTTTTTCTTCTGTGTGTTGAAATACACAGTGTGAGTACAGACGTTGGTGTGAGTACAGACGTTGGTGTGAGTACAGACGTTGGTGTGAGTACAGACGTTGGTGTGAGTACAGACGTTGGTGTGAGTACAGACGTTGGTGTGAGTACAGACGTTGGTGTGAGTACAGACGTTGGTGTGAGTACAGACGTTGGTGTGAGTACAGACGTTGGTGTGAGTACAGACGTTGGTGTGAGTACAGACGTTGGTGTGAGTACAGACGTTGGTGTGAGTACAGACGTTGGTGTGAGTACAGACGTTGGTGTGAGTACACAGTGTGTTTTTCTTTGCATCAGGTCCCAGATGCAAAGGCTTATGTCCAAACATCACAACCCTGCACTGCGTATCCTTCAGAGACTGACAGAAAGACGGACATCTCCACCACCACCACACCACCCACCACCACCACCACCACCACCACCACCACCACCACCACCACCACCACCTCCTCCTCCACACCTCCACCCACCTGTTCCTCTTCAGGCAGTGGCGGTAGGCCTTCTTAAGCCTCTTGATGCGGACCTGGCATTGCTCCACGCTGCGGACGTGTCCGTGCCCCGCCAGGCTCTGGGCGATGAGCGAGAAGATATGGCGGTTCTTGATGCAGCCCTGCAGCCCCCGCTGGACCGAGTCCTTCCCCCAGATCTCCAGCAGCCGGAGGGTCTCGTCGTCCGACCAGGGGGCCTTGTTCTCCACCGCCGCCTCCGCCGGCAAGGAGGGGGCCTGGGGGTCTGCAGGGAGGGGGCGGAGTCAGTACAGGGAGGGAGCGGAGTCAATACAGCAGAGAGGGGAGGAGTCAATACAGCAGAGAGGGGAGGAGTCAATACAGCGGAGGGGGGAGGAGTCAATACAGGGAGGGGGAGTAGTCAATACAGGGAGGGGAGGAGTCAGTACAGCGGAGAGGGGAGGAGTCAATACAGGGAGGGGAGGAGTCAGTACAGGGAGGGGGAGTAGTCAATACAGCGGAGAGGGGAGGAGTCAATACAGGGAGGGGAGGAGTCAGTACAGCGGAGAGGGGAGGAGTCAATACAGGGAGGGGAGGAGTCAGTACAGGGAGGGGGAGTAGTCAATACAGCGGAGAGGGGAGGAGTCAATACAGGGAGGGGAGGAGTCAGTACAGGGAGGAGTCAATACAGGGAGGGGGAGTAGTCAATACAGCAGAGAGGGGAGGAGTAAATACAGCGGATAGGGGAGGAGTCAGTGCAATGAGGGGAGGAGTCAATACAGCGGATAGGGGAGGAGTCAGTACAGGGAGGGGGAGGACTCAGTACAGCGGATAGGGGAGGAGTCAGTACAGCCGGAGAGGGGAGGAGTCAGTACAGCCGAGAGGGGAGGAGTCAGTACAGCCGAGAGGGGAGGAGTCAATACAGTGGAGAGGGGAGGAGTCAGTACAGTGGATAGGGGAGGAGTCAGTACAGGGAGGGGGAGGAGTCAGTACAGCGGATAGGGGAGGAGTCAGTACAGCGGAGAGGGGAGGAGTCAGTACAGCGGATAGGGGAGGAGTCAATACAGCGGGGAGGAGTCAGTACAGCGGAGAGGGGAGGAGTCAGTACAGTGGAGAGGGGAGGAGTCAGTACAGTGGATAGGGGAGGAGTCAGTACAGGGAGGGGGAGGAGTCAGTACAGGGAGGGGGAGGAGTCAGTACAGCGGATAGGGGAGGAGTCAGTACAGGGAGTGGGAGGAGTCAATACAGCGGAGAGGGGAGGAGTCAGTACAGCGGAGAGGGGAGGAGTCAATACAGCGGATAGGAGAGGAGTCAGTACAGCGGATAGGAGAGGAGTCAGTACAGCGGATAGGGGAGGAGTCAGTACAGGGAGGAGTCAGTATAGCGGAGAGGGGAAGAGTCAGTACAGGGAGGGGGAGGAGTCAATACATCAGAGAGGGGAGGAGTCAATACAGGGAGGGGGAGGAGTCAATACAGCGGAGCGGGGAGGAGTCAGTACAGGGAGAAGTCAATACAGGGAGGGGGAGGAGTCAATACAGGGAGGGGGAGGAGTCAATACAGCGGATAGGGAGGAGTCAGTACAGCGGAGAGGGGAGGAGTCAGTACAGCGGAGAGGAGTCAGTACAGCGGATAGGGGAGGAGTCAGTACAGGGAGGGGGAGGAGTCAGTACAGCGGATAGGGGAGGAGTCAGTACAGGGAGGAGTCAGTATAGCGGATAGGGGAGGAGTCAGTACAGGGAGGGGGAGGAGTTAGTACAGCGGATAGGGGAGGAGTCAGTACAGCGGATGGGGAGGATTCAGTACAGCAGATAGGGGAGGAGTCAGTCCAGCGGAAAGGGGAGGAGTCAGTACAGGGAGGGGTCCGTATAGCGGATAGGGGAGGAGTCAGTACAGGGAGGGGTCCGTATAGCGGATAGGGGAGGAGTCAGTACAGGGAGGGGAGGAGTCAGTATAGCGGATAGGGGAGGAGTCAGTACAGGGAGGGGAGGAGTCAATACAGCGGAGAGGGGATGGTGATAACACCATGTCATGGACGGTTGAAAGAGACAGTGTGAGACTGACTGACAGACGGAGAGAGAGAGACACAGACAGAAAAGAAAAGGAATAAAAAGAGTAAAAAGAGAAAAAAAAGAGAAGTGGAAGAAATGGGAAGACTGAAAGCTATGTTAACAGACAGACAGCCAGACAGACACACAGCCAGCCAGACAGACAGACCTGTGTATTCTCCCCATATGGAGATCAACGGAGACTCTCCGGAGCTCTCCACCTCCAGGCTGGGCTCCCTGCTGAAAAACATTAGAGAGAGAGAGAGAGCCTTGAGTCATCTGAGAGACGTGGGCGGGTTAGCGTCGTCTGCAGGAAGGGGAGGGGCTTGTCTCTCGGGACGCAACCGGAGGACAGGTGGCAGGTGTTGACGATGACTAATCCCCCCGCCGCCTCTTTAAAACAGGGCAGTGGCAGGACAGACGGCAGAGACCGGGAGCACTGATTAGAGACAGAGCTAATGTGTGTCGACCGCTGATGGACAGTATAACCGGGGACCAGACGGGTAAAGAGGATGTAGGTCTGTCCACGACGTCCATAACTCTGGAACCATCGCCGTGTCAACAATGGTAAAACAAGGAAGGGATGTACATCCCGACCATGTATCCAATTTAAACTGGTGTTCCTCAGGGCTCCGTTAGAGACACGCTGATGTTCACTGGGAGGACATGCAGCAAATGACCATGGGCAGGACTCGAGCCCGGGTCGCTGCGTTTAGGACTGAGCCGATATGGTACGCCATCTACCCGGTGAGCCATCGGGGCACCTCACACACTAATGTTGTCCTAACACGCCAAGTATTCTGGTTCTGTTGGACTAAAACGACCCGTTGCAAGTTTCAACCTTAACAAAGAAGAATGTTAAGCTCTGCATCGGTAAAACATTGCATTATTCCAAGGAATGTTAATCTCTCCATATGTAAAACATGACATCATTCCATGGGAGGCGGAGTCTTACTGGGACGCGGGTCGTTTCGAGGGCTGCTTCGGCGGGGGCTCGGGCGTCCGGCTCATCTTCCTCTTCCTCAGCGCCCGCCCCCCCCTGGAGATGTAGACGTCGTCGTCGGCTGAAGGCTCCGTGGGGGGCGGGGCGTCTGGCGGACACATGGCGTCCGAGTCGTCCAATGACTCGCTCTCGGCTCTAATCTGCCCGGTGACGGCGTCCCTCCGCTCCCTCCTCAGCCGGGCCCGCTCCGCGCTCCTCCGGCTGCGGTCCTCGGCGCTGGTCGGAGGGCTGGGAACGTCGGGGAGCAGGGAGACGGCCTGGGAGGGGGAGTGCGACGCCGAGCTGACCTCCATTCTGGTCTTCGTTGGAAGGGAGAGGGAGTAGAGGATGCAGTCGTCCATCGGGAGCAGACTGGGATCTGGGAAGTAAAAAGAATAAAAGGGAATGCAGACGACCTTTCAACAAAGATGAATTCAGAAAAATTCAGACTTATCCACCCAGTCTGAACAAGCATCAGAAAATACACAAGCAACTTCCACTCTTCAGTGACGGTTACATCAGCCTTAAGGGCTGATTATAGTCCCACATTCATGCACCGCAAGGGGGTTACGGACCCATTCCGTCTTGCGGACCTCCTTGCGTTCACCGCAAGGGCCTGACCTGCGCCTCCCAAAAATCGTAACCGGCGCAGCAGCAAGGGCTGTGATTGGTCCGCTCCCTAAAACCCGACGCAGAGCCAAAACAGGATCACGACTGCGTCGGGGTGCCTGCGTGCTCCTCGCGTTGCGCGAACCACAATCAGCCCTTCAGAGGCGTACCTTTCTCCTCGAACTGCTCCAGGTTGCCGTGGTGCTCCAGGGCCACCTTCATGTCCTCCCGCTGCCTGAAGGACTGCAGGGTGTCGTGGAGGAAGGACGGGACGCCCACCAGCCACTCCACCATCTGCAGGCGGGGGTCAACGGAGCTCAGCACAGCAGGCACACTGCAGCTCTGCCATTTATTATCATCTATTCACCGTTTATTAGGCGGCTATTCTACTATAATAATTGTTATTATTTTGTAATTGTTTGATGCGTCATTATTAATTATTAGGATTCACTGCAGATTCGGCATGTAGGTAATAAAATAAAACGTATATTATTATTTTAGTAAGAGATCATTCGTTTTACTAAACGGCTGGTGCCAAATGTGGCATGCAGCAAAAACAACTGTCGCCACGGTAACAAGTACATGTTTTCACACTGAATCTATCTCTGTCCTTGACGACTGTGAGAACCGTTGCTTGCTCCCCTAAGAAAAAGCACAGGATCCAGTCACACATCTGACTTCATTCTGGACTCCCGGTCTCATGCGTTTGTGCCTCCAAACACGGATCAGAGTCTCTGGATGGGCCTGAAGGGTGGAGGAAATGAACACCTGCGTGAAGTCTGGGATGGGCAGCAGCTCGTCCAGTCTGGAGATGAACTCCCACACCAACATCTCCAGCGCTGTGTCGTACTTTGAGCCAAAGTGCTCCGGGTAGACCTCCTACGACGCAGAGAGACACAGAGAGACAGAGACAGAGACAGAGAGAGAGACGGAGAGAGAGAGAGAGAGAGAGACAGAGACAGAGACAGAGACAGAGACAGAGAGAGAGAGACACAGACAGAGAGAGAGAGACAGAGAGAGAGGGAGACAGAGAGAGAGACAGACAGACAGAGAGAGGGGGACAGAGAGAGGGGGACAGAGACACAGAGAGACAGAGACAGACACAGACAGACACAGAGAGAGAGAGAGAGAGAGAGAGAGAGAGAGAGAGACAGAGACACAGAGAGAGACGGAGAGAGAGAGGGAGACAGAGACAGAGACAGAGAGAGAGAGACAGAGACAGAGACAGAGACAGAGAGAGAGAGAGAGAGAGAGACAGAGACAGAGACAGAGACAGAGAGAGAGAGAGAGAGAGAGAGAGAGAGAGAGAGACCAAACGGTGGACAGTTATGAACGAGTATAGAGAATAGTTTTGAAATGTACAGTTGATGGCACATAACCGTTTAAAGCTTTGGTCTTATACAGTTCTACACATTAAATGCTTCAGTATTAACGTCAACAACACAAAGCCACATTCCGACTGTCACTGACGCCGAGAGCGCCAACGTTTCCCAGAATGCATTTCCATGGGAACAGCCGGGCACAGGACGCCGTGTGTGTGCGTGTGTGTCGTGCGTGTGTGCGTGCACGCCTCACTTGGAAGAAGTGTGCCTTCTCCGCGGGGCTCTCCAGCAGGGTGTGCACCAGCTCCACGAAGTTGACCTCTGACTCCTCCACCTGGTCGATGGTGACCTGTGACACCGGGGGGGGGTCGTTAGGATAACTCACCAACTAATAATAAACCCAATCAAATATAAACCGGAGGAAACGCCTCGGGAAGTGGGCGGAATGAGACACACCGTGTCAAACTCCCACTGGAAGGATCTTCCAGCCTGACTTTAGTTTATTAGCCGTCGTGTTTGAGTGCTCGTCGTCTTCATTCGGTTCACACTTCCAGGTCGCCGTTAGACGCGTGTGCTACCAGAGCTGACGGTGGAGGGGTCGCTGGGCTGATAAGAGTTCCTCTTCTCCTGCCTGCTTCCCTCTGGCATCACAATGAAGAAAACCAACCGGGCAAGCTTTCCTTCTTCTCCCACGTCTGGTGACCTCCAGGCCTGAGGAAGTCCTGGAGCTCGGGAGGTCAACAACTCACTGGTCCAACTCTCTCCCGGACCAGGAAACAACTCACTGGTCCAACTCTCTCCCGGACCAGGAAACAACTCACTGGTCCAACTCTCTCCCGGACCAGGAAACAACTCACTGGTCCAACTCTCTCCCGGACCAGGAAACAACTCACTGGTCCAACTCTCTCCTGGACCAGGAAACAACTCACTGGTCCAACTCTCTCCTGGACCAGGAAACAACTCACTGGTCCAACTCTCTCCTGGACCAGGAAACAACTCACTGGTCCAACTCTCTCCTGGACCAGGAAACAACTCACTGGTCCAACTCTCTCCTGGACCAGGAAACAACTCACTGGTCCAACTCTCTCCCGGACCAGGAAACAACTCACTGGTCCAACTCTCTCCTGGATGTTGACCAGTTTGACCTCTGGCCTTATGTATGAGAAGGCCAGAACTGTGCAAAAGTTATTACGAAACATAGCATGAATTCAGTCTTATCGACATGCCCCCCCCCCCCCCCCAACCCCTCATAAATACACATGGGAGGACACTTCCTCACACACCACACACACACACACACACACACACACACACACACACACACACACACACACACACACACCCTGACAAAAGACTTCCTTCCAATACACAACAACTCTCTGTGTTCTCGGGAGCTCCGACTAAACGTGAGAGAAACATGTTTATATCCTGGAGTGGACGCATCCGTCCTTACACTGGGAGGAGACCACCAGCGTGAATACAGAGGGAGGCGTCCCCTTCACCTTAGACTGTCATCTGAGGACGGTGGAGCCATTTGCTGTTGCACTGACCCATCGTGTGCGTGCGCGCGCGTGTGTGTGTTTTCAGGGTATTTACGGCCGAGTGAGTGGTAGAGTTGAACCACTTCCAGCGACCTTCGCCCTGTCCTTCCCCTAAACCACGGGGTCCGGATTGTGCAACAGCCACTGAGGCAACGTGTCCAAAGCTCCGTGCACACGGGGCGGAGACAACTAAAGCCTCTGACGACAACATGACGTCTCTTCTTTAACTCAGAGATACAGAGATCTTGCATCCCGACCAGGAGCTTTCTAACTTCCACATCCAACTGAAGTCGACCACGACAAGAGCAGACGCCACGAGGGCTGAGGAGCGAGCTGGGACCCCCCTGTGCTCCGCTGCCCCGGGCGTTGGACCAGCGACTGCCCCGACTTGGTCCGCTCTGCTGGTCCGCTCTGCTGGTCCTGTGTCCACCCTTTAGTGCTATTGAGGCCTGGTGACAGGCTGCTGACAGGCTGCTGGCAGGCTGGTTGGACTGTGAACAGTCACTGCTGTACTAAGGTGTGTGCTGTGACCAGAATCAGTGTCATGTTTATGGAACGCTGTCGTCTGTTACTCACTGGAGTGTTTTATGTAGCTCTGTCGATTATTTTGGGGGTACATTGTTTTAGAATGAACTAAAATCCTAGGGGAGCACGGAGAACGAAAATCCCAAAGTGATGGATTCTATCATTAATGTTTCAAACACAGGAAAAACTAAATGAGATGGTCTCTCCCGCTGATGAACGGAGGAGTCCGTCAAGGAAAGGGAGTGCGCCCCCAGATGGCGGTGTTCAGGTTGGGGGTCACTCACGTGGGGGTCGTTGGCCGTGCTGCTCGGTGCCTTGATCCGGTCCAGGTGGGTGGGGCTGGATCCGACCGGCTCCGGTAGACACAGTCCAGAACCAGCTGGTCACTGCCCGTAGCTCCGACACAGCTCGAGAAACCAGCTGGTCCTGATGACCACACACACACACACACACACACCGTGCTCCGACACAGCTCCAGAACCAGCTGGTCACACACACACACACACACACACACACACACACACACACACACACACACACACACACACACACACACACGATTAGAATCACACTTTTTATCCAACACTTTCAACCCAATGGAACTTGTGTAAGGGTGGAACTACAGAACGTTTGAGCGATAAAAAACCCTAAATGATGGCGTTTAAAAATCTTTTTAAAGACCTTCCACCTAAAGCAAGCCAGACATGGGCGACGACAACAACCAACACAGTTGGGCCGGGTCTCACCCTGGCCCTGAGTCCCAGGATGAGCTGGGCCCGCTGGCTGTAGCTCATCAACTGAGGCACCAGCTCCGTCACCATGGTGACAAACTCCTCCAGCATCCCATAGTTGTCCACCAGTCCCTGCTGCACCACCTGCCACATCGCCGCCGAGAACAGCTGCAGGGGCGGAGCCATGAGGCGGAGGTACGCCACTGGGAACTCATTCCCTGTGGGGGGGGGGAAGAGAGAGAGAGAGAGAGAGAGAGAGAGAGAGAGAGAGAGAGAGAGAGAGAGAGAGAGAGAGAGAGAGAGAGAGAGAGAGGTTAAACACCAACAAACCAATCAGGAGGAGGCTTTCATAGTCAGTGAACGCTCCGTTATTTTCTGACCTGATCCACAAACAGGTTCTCTGTCCGAGTTGGTTTTGGCTGATACTTTATTCAGATTTGAAAAGAAGGACTTCATCCACTTGCTTCGAGTTGTGTAGTTTCGTACCTTTTATGTTCCTTACACATATGACGTTATTGTATGTTATTGAAGAACACAAATCATTTATATTGAACTATTGCAACTATGTCTTATAAATGTACCTCTCGACAATTGCCAATGTTTTAGGCCAGAAGATTTACCATAAAATCATCTATGAATGAATTATATGAATGAATTCACTAACATCTTAAACTTTAATGAATATAAAAGTAAGATATTAGCACCAAGTACGAATATTTCAGAATTGTTAAGTGTTCGCGGTCTTCAATACCTGGAACAAAAGTTGCACCAGATTCTTGAGGTTCTGCTTCCTGAGTTCTGCCCTTTGTGGTTTCTGTTTGAATACTGACTACTACGTTTCCTGTAGTGACTCATGCCCTCTCAGCGAATGAGATAAACATGAGCTGTATTTTCACTGTCACCATGGTTATATGTTCTATCTAATTGATTTCAGGTTCACCTGGTCGCATATTTAGAGTAGATAATGTGACTGATGGTTATTTTGGTTGTTATGGATATATATGTTGTTATGGATATATATCTGTTTTTATGGATACATATATATCTGTTGTTATGGATACATCTGCATGAATTGAAGACCTCCGACAACATGGCCTATCACAGTTTATTGCTACTTCAGGAATTAAGGTCAATTAATGACTGTATAAACATGGCTTCCTGAAACGAAAGACAACACATGTGGGACTGGCGAGGGCAGTGCATCCTCCCAGTAAACCTCCACACCAGTAAGGGTTCCAGTCCCCAGCAGCTCTGCACGCAAAATAACAAAAACAAAGAGAAACACCAGCGAAGTACTGCGGCAACCAGTACGGGGTCTGCTGCTGACCTGTGGACTCGACGCCTTCTGACACATTGACCATGAACAACATGTGCAATAATAACATGTGCATTCATAACATGCGGATCAACGCGCACTTTTGACCTGCGGCTTCGAGTTGAACTCTGCCTTGCATTTAGTAGATTAAAGCACGAAATACACGCACCTCGACTGCAGTCACTTTGAGCTCCGTGTTTAATTTCCATTGGGTTACGGGGAGTGGAAAAAAAAGAAGAGCCCTTCGCTTCCTCCGGGAGGGAAAAACCACCCCGCACACTGCTTTCTGCTGTCCGCACACGGCTACTGTAGAATAAAACAACGCTCAGCACAGCCGCTCACTGCAGATCCTGCGAGATGCATCGGAAACATCGGCCGGCCATTTAAAACGAGGGCTTTATTTTCATTCTGGGAGTGGGTGGAGGGAGAACAAAGGTTCTGGTCTCATCCGCTTCAGTCCAGATCACGGGAAACCCTCTTCCCTGGTTGGCTGAAGGAGACCAGACCCGACCGGCTCCGCCCCGCAGGGTGGCGCTGCAGGGTCGCCTTCGACGTCCTTAAAGTAACTTCCGGATTGGAATATTTTCGAAGTCAAAGCATGTTCTGCACGCTTGAATCTGTGAATCATAATAAATAGTGATAAAATGTTCTCTTTGTAGCGACTTAGCGAAACTTAACAATATATTTTAGGTATTGGACATTTTTGTAGTGAAAGTGTAACGTTAATGAGCGTGTAAACGGCCATACAGAGACAATTTGCGATGTGCCCTTTGCAAGTTAGGATTTATGATGATTAGATATTAGTTTAATTGTAGAATTTGGTAGTTGCTGTTCGTATATGGCAAGCGATAAAGAGAATGCTTAGTTACATTTTCATCCAGATCTATCGGCGCGTAAACAAAGACTTTTATTTTGGAAGAGCGCACATATGACCTGCACGTCATTTGTAAAAGCCTGGAGCTAATAGGTCCATTAGTAAATCCAAAACGTGTGTGGAATGTGGATGTTATCGTTTTTCCTTCGTAAGTCTTTAGTGCAGGAGCACGCTGTGCCGAAAAGCGAGGTGCCTTTAACTGTGGGGGTTAAACCAGTCGGTACAGGAACTGAATTTAAGGAGTGTGTACAAGTGAAGTAGGCATTATTTGTCTATTTAAATTGAACCTTAATGCCTTGTCATGATTTTGGTAAATTACTACTCGTATGATTGTTACTTCTAAATACCACTGAGCTCAGTAGTTCAAGTTTAAATATCCATTTTAATATAGGCCATCTTCATAATACACTACTACAAAAGTAGGAGCCACTTCTCAGGAGGAACAGACAGTGGAAGAACCACCAGCAGAAACACCAGAGCATCCATGGCCACCTTACCGAAGGTTCACAAAACGTTACTTTACTAAATGCACTATGGCATACTTTCACACAAAGCACTTTCAAACTCGAATGATAAATGATGACAGATGTTTATTTTTTCAAGCAAAAATAAACATCCCAGTGAATAAAAAAAAAGGTACAAAAACAGTGAGACCCTTTTGCCAGGTGATGATTTCTTTAATATAACATCAAAGCTTTCTATCAAGTACAGCCAACAAAATGGCAGCAATCGTAGTGTTAGGAAAACCCACAGGCCCGACATCGGACATGGTCCTTCTCGAGCAGGCCTCGGAAAAGTTTGGAACATTTAAACTGGGAGTGGAAACGCAAATCAACCCGCTATAGTACGGCCAGGAGTGCTGATGGAATGACACCAGTAATAGTATCAACATACTGTATTCACATTCAGAGGTACATTGTCGTATGCATGATGCTCCGGGTGGGAACTTCAGAGCAGGGCCGCTTGAAGTGTCGCCCCGCCCCCATCAGATATCTTCTGTTCACCAAAGGATAGCATCCAATGACATCCCGTGGTCAGGGTCCCCCCGGCCCCCCTAAAGGTGGGGGCTTCCTCTTCTTCCTGGCGCCGTCGTGTCTGTGGACGCGCAGGTGGATCTTCATGTTGGACTGCTGGGTGAAGCCCTTGTCGCAGTAGGGGCAGCGGTGGGGCCTCTCCCCGGTGTGGACCCTGACGTGTCTCTTCAGGAGGTTCTTGGTGCTGAAGCGCTTCTCGCAGCGCTCGCAGGCGTACGGCCGCTCCCCCGTGTGCACGCGCCCGTGCTCCTTCAGCTGCTGCGCCGTGAAGAACTGCCGGGCGCAGCCGTCGCACTGGAAGGGCTTCACGCCCGCGTGCCTGCGCAGGTGCAGCTCGTACGAGGCCAGGTGCCTGAAGCCCCGCCCACACTCGCTGCACAGGTGGGGCTGCTCCGGCGAGTGCACACGCAGGTGGGTCTTCAGCACGCCCTTCTCCTTGAAGGCCTTGCCGCAGACGGAGCAGGCGAAGGGCCGCGCCCCCGAGTGGCGGCGCAGGTGTACGGCGAGCGAGGAGCGGTGCGTGAACGTCTTGCCGCACTGCGGGCACACGACGGGCTCCTCCCTGCGCTGGTGCGCCCGCAGGTGCCTCTCCAGCCCGCCCTCCGAGACCAGCCGCCGCGGGCAGCGCTCGCACTGGTACACCTGCTTGGCGCGCCGCCGCGGGGGGGGGCTGGGGGGGGGCGCCGCGGGGCAGCGGTGCTCCAGGAGGTCCGGCCAGCGGGGGAAGGCGCGGTCGCACTGGGGGCAGGAGTGGCCCCGGCCGCCGTCGAGGGTGGGGCCCCCGGAGGGCCCGCCGGCGCTCTGGGCGTCGCCACCGCCACCGTCAGCCAATCGGACGTCCTCTGCGGTCTGGTCGCCCCTCGGCTCCGCCTGGTCGGACGGTCGGGCTGCGGAGAGGGGGTGGGGGTCAACAGCGTGAGCCTCTTGGCGCCGGGGTCGTGGGTCTAGTCGTAGGGAAGGGCGGCCGGAGGAGCGGCCGCGAGGAGACGGGTCCTCCTGTAGCCGGTCGGCGGCCTCGCCCTCCTCCTCCTCCTCCTCCTCCTCGCTGAAGGGGTCGCCCGGGGTCAAGCTGGTCCCTTTGGACGCCAGCGAGGACAGAATGACGGCCGACCTGAAGGGGAAGCGGTCTGGGGAGGGGGAGCGCTGGGTCAGTAGATTGTACCACGGAGGGCTGAAGGCAGGACATGGGATCACAGAGTAAGGGCTAATGTCTCTATCTCAAAGCTGAGAGAGAGAGAGAGAGAGAGAGAGAGAGAGAGAGAGAGAGAGAGAGAGAGAGAGAGAGAGAGAGAGAGAGAGAGAGAGAGAGAGAGAGAGAGAGAGAGAGAGAGAGAGAGAGAGAGAGAGAGAGAGAGAGAGAGAGAGAGAGAGAGACAGAGAGAGAGACAGACAGACAGACAGACAGACAGACAGACAGACAGACAGACAGACAGACAGCAGAAGAAAGCAAGATTTTGAAGCTAAACCTAAAGCACTTCCTCTTGTAATACTGCTGCTTGCGTTTCTCGAGGATTGAGATGTGTTGCATTTTCACACACCTGTGATTGACAGGCAAGATGGTGTCTCTGGACCAATCAGGGCATCTCTTTCCTGATTGGTTCAGGGAATCCGTCTTACTTAACCTGAGCCAGGAGTCGTATAACATCTACTTTGGCTGAAATGGATATTCTCACGCGCATTTCACTCATGGCTAGCTACCTGTCAGCTCACAAATGACACCCAGATGATATCTAATGACTGCTCAGTGCTCACCTTCCACTACCTTAACATATCGTTGACTTACTCTTCTCTAACTTGGCTGACCCTCTGGTCGGGTGCTGGAAGAGGGTTCTTAAATCTCCTGTGTCTGATCCAAACTCCTCCAGTCGGGGGACGAGTGAGTCGAGGTCTGGGTGGGAGGCCACCTGAGCAGAGACAGAGAGAGGGGTGTGGGGTTCAATAGAGTTACCCCAGAGAGGGGCGCGGGGTTCAAGAGTTACCCCAGAGAGGGGCGTGGGGTTCAATAGAGTTACCCCAGAGAGGGGCGTGGGGTTCAATAGAGTTACCCCAGAGAGGGGCGTGGGGTTCAATAGAGTTACCCCAGAGAGGGGCGTGGGGTTCAATAGAGTTACCCCAGAGAGGGGCGCGGGGTTCAATAGAGTTACCCCAGAGAGGGGCGTGGGGTTCAATAGAGTTACCACTAGGAGGTACATTAGTATAGGTATATAATATATATAATATATATATATAGGTATATAATAGGTACTACATTCTTCTTCTTAAAGTAGGTTCATGTACTTTAGGGCCATCATGATTCTTCTTCTTTATAGATACTGTTCTTTGTACGTACTTTGTACTGTACTTTGTACTGTACTTTATAGATACTGTACTTTATACTGTACTTTGTACTGTACTTTGTACTGTACTTTATAGATACTGTTACAGCCTATACTGGTGTAGTCGCTGCGTAACCCCGGCAATCTCTAAAACATCTTAACATAGTTTAAACATACGAGATCCGAACATAATCTATATATGAGATATTAACATAGGTTAAACATGAGTTGATCCAAACATAATCTAAACATATGAGATATTAACATAGGTTAAACATATGAGTTGATCCAAACATAATCTAAACATATGAGATATTAACATAGGTTAAACATATGAGTTGATCCAAACATCTAAACATATGACGTATTAACATAGCTTAAACATATGAGTTGATCCGAACATAATCTAAACATATGAGATATTAACATAGGTTAAACATATGAGATCTTAACATTGTTTAAATATTATAGAACTATGTTTAACCTAAGAGCCAGTGAGACAAAAATCTTTTTTTATTTGAACGTGTATTAGATCACCACCGTGATTGAGGGTTAAAACTCAATGACTTCACCATTCTCCCTGAAACACTGAACGTCCCACTCTGCTGTGAACTTTCCATGTCGCCAAGACATCACAAAAAAGAAGGTAACCTGATCGGACCTGTTAGGGCAGTCAGCAGTTGTTTAATTGTGCGCAGGCTGATCCTGCAGAACCCTTGATTATAGTGTTGATGGTGAACTTCTAGGGGGGACTGTACACAGTACCTCTGGAGGCTCAAGGAACGGCAGAATGGCTCAGAGAGGGACGGTTGTGGACATGCTCAATCCAGTGTTTCAGGGACGGATTAAGGAGATTACTCCAAAGACTCCCTCCCTCTCACTAATAACAGAACTCTAAGCCCAAAGCACATTTTTTAAACGCGTTTCTAATTCCAGCAGAATTTCCAGTACTACCACATAGTTTAAAACGTGTGAGAGCCTACCTCAACAAAACTAGAGACTGGGAGAATCTCCTCCAGCCTTGACAGAAACTCCCAGATGAGGATCTGTAGAGACGTGTCAAAACGACATCCGTAGTGTTGTGGGAAGGCGTTCTGTTTGAGAGGGGGGGAGAAGACCAAACCAAGGGTCCACATCATTGGGACAAAACATTGTCGTTGTGTTTCTTCTGATTTCTCACCTTGAAAAATTCCTCTTTTTTTCTGAAAGACTTTTTGTCGGTGAATGTTTGTACCAGTTCCACAAAGGCCTTCTTTGAAACACCTAGCGCTGCATCAGGGAACTGCAGAAAACAAAAACAAAGATTTGTGCAAACGCATAAACTTTATTGTATATTGGGACACATAGAAATACACAGAAAACAAACTGGATCAAACATTTAAAATGCAATAGAGTAACAAACTGAGCAAAAACCAACATCACCCAGCCAACCCTGCAGGCATCATTAAAAGGGTTAGGGTTACAACCATTTATCCCATGAACCCATCTCCCACGTGTACCTCTTCCGGTGTGTCCTGTGTTGTCAACAGCTGGATGGCGATCAACTCCTCCTCGATCGCTGTACTGTCCAACTCGTCGTCCCTCTGCACCAGCTCCAGGATGAACTGGAGAACACGTTCGTTAGGTCTGGAGCTATCCAATCAGACGATACCTTTACCCTTCCATATTCAGTACGCTAACCCCGTATACAACACATGACATGTTGACAAAGTGTCTGCACTTCTGGTCCGTTAGGTTCAGTGACTCATGCACTCGGTAACTTGGGGATAAGCTCGCTAGATTCTTGTAGCAGATTAATGACCACATGAAGGTACCGACCCTCGCCCGCAGTCCCAATACGAGCTCAGCCATCTGCCTGGGAGTCAGAAGTTCTGGAACCATCTCCGTTACCAAGGTGACGAACTCCGCCAGCTTCCCGTACTGCTGTACGTTGCGTTGCTGGGCAACGCGCCACATGCACGCCGACATCAAGCGGAGGGGAGGGACAAGAAGACGCAGCGAGCCCAGCGGGAGCTGAGCGTCTGAACACCGATAAAGCAAAAGTAATGACTTTAATTGCGGTGGTTTTGTTTCATTGCATTGACTTTTAACAATTGAAATAAAAACGTCGCCTGCAATTAAAACGAATTGAATGATTGGCGCACACCTGTGCCGTCGAGGAAGGCGTCGTTGTTGACAGCCATCGTCGTGGCACTCGACCCACCGGGCGCTGGTTCTGCTTCGACCCACCGGGCGGCTGGTTCTGGTTCGACCCACCGGGCGGCTGGACGGTCGCCTCCCCGGTATGGTGGTTGGGTCAGTGGCTCTCCTCGATGGTCGCATGGATCTGGAGACCAAGAGGAAGGCTGAGGACACTGACTGAAGAGCAGTGGGGGCGGTTGACTAGTGCGATAGTGTATATTGATAGGCGGTCTACTGGCCACACTTTGTGCGGTAAAGTAACAGTGGTTACCGGAGACTTAACCCAGGCAGTCCACGCGAGACACGGCGCAGCGTCCTGCGCCTGCAGACAACGGGGCATGGATGGACCACAAGCAACGTTGGCAGAATGAATATTAGTTAGTTGTTAGTTGTTTCCTCTTCATTCAAGAAGTGACTTCAATGACACCAGTGGTTTTATGGCGACACATGTAACAAACATACATTCAATTTTGTGATAAAATGAATAAATAAAGCAAAAACAATTTAAAGTCTGACCAACTGACTTCATCACAACATGATCCAAGTGATCCTTAAACTCCACGATTTGTACATCCGGGTCAAACTCCTTACAAAATAAAATAACTCGTAGTGCGATTATAATATGTTATCTCATTCTGCTGCTGTATGAGTCTCCTCCTTAATTAAAGTAATAAACCTCTGAAGAACAAGTCCCGCCCCCGAGGCGCCTGTTCCCATGTCAAATATCTGAGATAACATAATAATAATAATAATAATAATAATAATAATAATAATAATAATAATAATACATAACCGACTGTAGGTGGGGTTATAATAATAACAGACTGTAGGTGGGGTTATAATAATGATAACAGACTGTAGGTGGGGTTATAATAATGATACATAACAGACTGTAAAGTAGTAAACGATTATAAATGCTACTTTAACGGCACCGACAATCCTAAACCCAAGGGGGACCTAGATGGATAAAGTGTTCAAAACATGAGCAGCTTTGCCCTCCCTCGCCCCCTGCAGTGTGTACGATCATTAAGACCCCCCGTGGTCCCAGGAGCCTCGGAGACGGGACTTATTCCGCAGAGGTCTGCTGTGTGTGGAGTATATTTAACTAGAAAGGTGAAATAGTCACCATAACCTAACCAGCGGGGTCAAGTTAACCCGCACCTACTTGAAGGATTGATGAAGGGAAAACATTTTTATTGTAGAAATATCAAGTCATGCTAATACATTTTAATTAGTGCAAAATAGTAAAAGAACGTAGTGGACACTTTGAAGGTTTGTGGAGTCGTAGATAAAACCCACGATCTAATACTCTTGACAAATTACGAGGTTTGAGAAGGACTAGGGTTGAAGGACCAGGGCTTTACTGCCCCCGCAGCAGAGCACCATCATCCAGCGGAGGCTCGGAGCCCCGCTTTAACTGATCCCCCAAAGAGGTCCTTGGCCAATCACAGCGCTCTAAACTACGGGCCTTTACGCCCACGATATCCAACATACATGTATAGTAATACAAGCATCACGTACAAAAGGTTGACATATTAAAGATTAGTTACATGAAGTTACATATTATACATTAGTTGAGGTCCAGAATCCATTCATCGGCTTGTTTATTAACCAGACCTTAATTCAGCATGACTAACCCCATGGGTTTAAGAGATGAGCCCTGTGAAAGCAATATTCATTGAAATAGTAAAATATGCATTTGTAACAGTTAACAATGGCACTTTATTTGTCTGTGACACATACAGTCATAATCCAAAAGCTGATATTGTTCTGATTTTAACCGGGGTATGGATTAGTTATTTTAACTCCGAATATACATTCTAAAACCAGACGAGGAGCCATGGCAGGGCGTTTCCTCTCACCGGGACGGGGCCAGCCGTCTTTGAGGGGCCACTTACACCTCAACGATGGGGGGGCACAACCTCAGTACCACGTCAAAGAGGAACACATGGAAAGGCCCTCAGAATGCCAGCACAGGACAGACAGGTAATATCTAGTGTTTAACATTTGGCTCCATCGTACATATATTCACCTCATATTCTTGTATAATTCATACTTTAAGTTAACCCTACTTGTATCTAAGTGAACTGCGAGATACAGAGGGATGTCTGATCCTCTGAGCTGTTGAATAGTGATGGAACACGCCCCCCCCCCCCCCCATGATGGTACATTCCTTCTCCACCAACGTGTGTGTGGCCAGTGTGGGCGATTCCAAGCCAGACCGTAGGAACCAAACGCGTCTCCCTGGGATTGTTTCTGCCCCCCGCCCCGACCAACAGAACACGTCAGCCGTTCTTCTTCTCTTTGGTGTGAACCCGCATGTGGATCTTCATGTTGGAGCTCTGCTGGAAGCGCTTGTGGCACACCAGACACTGGTAGGGCTTCTCCCCGGTGTGCGTCCGCACGTGCCTGGTCAGAGAGTTGCCGGTCCGAAACCTCTTGTCGCAGTGGGTGCAGGGGTGCGGCCGCTCGCCCGTGTGTATGAGCTGGTGCACGCGGCGGCGCTGCGACGAGGCGAACCTCCTGCTGCACACGTTGCACGGGAAAGGCTTCTCCCCGCTGTGCATGCGATTGTGCTGCACCAGCGACGTCATGTGGTTGAAGCCCTTGCCGCACTCGCTGCAGAGGTAGGCGTACTCGGCTCCGTGCAGCTTCAGGTGCGCCCGGAGCACGCCCTTCTCCTTGAAGCGCTTCCCGCAGAAGGTGCAGGGAAAGGGCCGCTCCCCGGTGTGCAGGCGCAGGTGCGTCTTCAGCCAGTGGACCGACTTCAGCACCTTGTTGCACTGCGGGCAGACCACCGAGCGGCTGCGGCCGTGCGTGGCCTGGTGCTTCCTCAGGGCCTTCTCCGAGCCCAGCTGCCTCTGGCACTGCTCGCACTGGAAGGTCGCCGCCGCCGCCGCCGCCGCCGCCTGCTTCTCGTGCGCCAGGAGGTGCGACCTCAGGGCGTTCTCCGAGCCCAGCCGCCGCAGGCACTGCTCGCACTGCAGCCCCGGCCCCGCCCCTTCAGGCCCCGCCCCGTCGAGCCCCGCCCCGTCAGGCCCCGCCCCGTCAGGCCCCGCCCCGTCAGGCCCCGCCGCGTGCGCCATGAGGTGCCGCGTCAGGGCCTTCTGGGAGAACAGCTGTCTCTGGCAGCGGCCGCACTGGAAGCCCCGGCCGACGGCGCCGTGCACGCTGCAGTGGTGGCCCAGCAGGTCCGCCCAGCTGCTGAACCTCCGGCCGCAGTACGGGCAGGACTGACTCCGGGTGGCCGAGGGGGCGGCGCCGGGGGGGCTGCCGCTGGCCAGGGGGGGCGCGGGAGGGGAGGAACCCATGACCTCCGGCTCCTCCGGCTCCCCCTCCTCCTCCTCCTCATCTCCCTCCTCCTTCTTATCTCCCTCCTCCTCCTCATCTCCCTCCTCCTCCTCATCTCCCTCCTCCTCCTCATCCTCCTCCTCATCTTCCTCTCCGTCTCCATCGCGTGGAGGGCGCTGGACGGCCGTGACGGCGACGTCTGTGGAGGAGAGAGCACAGCGACAGCTTCAGCCCGGTGGGTGTGTCTCCACGGACCGTGGAGGACCTCGCCAGGATGTGGTCCAATAAGAAACAGCACCCGGTGTGTGACGTCGCCATCCTCACACACCAACAACACCTGAGGTAGGGTCATGTCTGGGGGTCTGCCTCACCCTGTTCCCTGAGGTCGACCCCCGCTGCGGCCCCTCCGGCTGCCCCCTCCTCTATGAAGTAGTCCTCGCCGCTGAGGCTCAGGCGCCTGGAGGCCAGGGAGGACATGAGGACCCGGGAGCTGAAGGACGGCGGGTCTGGGGGAGGGAGAGGCGTTAGGTGGGCGTCCCGGATGGACACCGGGATAGGAACTCATTCAGCCTGGCTATACCCCGGCTGCCCCGCGCACGCGCCCCGCGCTGCGAGGCAGCCGGGGTTCCATGGATCCGATGTCGCCTGATAGGGAACCAATCCCAGAACAGGGAGGGACGGCAAGACGATGACGACGTCTATGCGACACACCCATCGACATACGTCGTCTGGTATAATTGATACGATTGGCTGTGAGCTACGTACAGACTCATATGATGGACATTCGTAGCGCCCAATAAACGGCTCCTGGCAATCGTAAACCAGACCTCTCCTCGATGTAGATTGAGACGAGGTCTGGTGGGGGTAACCCGTGTCCTAGGACCTAGAGAGGTACCTAAAGAACTTAACGCAGGCAGACGACGAGAGGAAGGAAACGAGATCTCAGGGGAAATGACAGAATTCAGAAAGGGATTCAACTAATAAAGCAACAGGAAATGCAAATTGTGTGCATGGTCCCCAAACAAAGTCAAAGCGAACAAAAGCAGTATCTTACTCTTCTTCAACTTCCAGCCTTTTAGTCGATGCTGCAGAAGAGTTTTAAAGTCTTCAGGGTCGGAGATAAAGTGGTTAGAGTCGGGGTCCAGGGAATCCAGGTGGAAGTTGGAGGCCACCTGGAACAATGATGGACAGCTTCTATGATTAGAAAGGGCAACGACTGCTTTTACTGGGCTGGATGGGACTCCAAAACAAGAGATAAAAGTTAGCTTTCTGGTACAACTGAAGATGTGACATTTAATTTGACCTTTTTGTGATTTTAATAAATATGCATTTCAATACCCGTACGTTCCATTTTTCCAAACTTGGCTGTGGAACAGTGTTTCAGTTTGCTTACGGCTGGTGAATGCCAACTGTAAGAAAACTGAAACACTTAATAACCATAACTGATTGGAGGGATTGGATCATTGGTAGGTATCCGAAAGCCCCGCCCTCCTCCTATGTCCTGATAAACTGTTGTACGTGCGTCATCAGGCAGAGGATTCCTGAAGCTCTGAGCTGGTTCTTTGGGTTTCCTGCGTGAGCCCAAGAATAGAGTATTGAACGGGAGACTTTTTGGTCGGAAACTGATTTGGAAACTACCCTTTAATCTGAATCGGCCTCTTCATCTGACGAGCCGGGGGTAAACGAGGACTCAACCAGGAGGTCTCCTCTCCAATGTCCCTCACACCCACCTCACAGAAACTAGACACCGGGAGGAGCTCCTCCAGCCGGCAGAGGAACTCCCAAACCACCACCTGCAGCGTCGTGTCGAAGCGGGACCCATAATGTTCTGGGAAGACTTTCTGTGGGGAAAAATAAAGACAAGGTCTTATTAAAAGTACATCAAAACCACAGCCACCAGACGGCGATGAAGATGATATGCTGGCAGGGACGATCTTTAAAGAACAATAATAGATCAACCCTTACCTTGAAAAAAGTGTTCTTTTCACTTGGTTTGTCCCTCAATGTTTCGACCAGTTTTACAAACGCCTTCTTTGAAACCTCCACCTCTCCGTCTGGGAACTGTCAGCAGGAGGAACACATGATTCCCTCTGTTATGCATTATATCTGGACACATATTTGAATTACAGCCATAAGAATCAGCAAAAGGTAATTATTTACCGTTTGAGTTTAGCTATGCCCTCCCCACCCTGACTGATTTCAGACAGAGGTCATCAACGAGCTGGTTGGCCTGGGTTTGAACCCTGGACCAATCGGCTGGTAGACAACCCGACTGCTGCAGGGTCGTTACCTCTTCTCCTGAGCCCTTGGTCTTCAACAGGCGGACGCTGTTCAGCTGCTCCTGGAGCGCCGGACTGTTTGACTGCTCCTGACTCTGCATCATCTCCAGGATGAGCTGGAGAACAGTTCAGAGGAGCCCATGGAGTGAACTCATTGGGCCCAGTCGATCCAAAGGAAAGGTTTGATCTGTTCTTTGAGTCTCATTGCGGTCGTGCACCTCTTTTACACCGTAGCGAATAGAATAGACATAATTGATGACAAAATTATAGTGTTTTTCTTCCAACTTTTAAGGCTGACCCCTGCTATACCAAGTTATCTCAAAATCCTATCCCACCTTTATCGCCAGACCTTTTAACTTAGTAACAATTCTTGGCAATTAAATATGATAGTTAAAGACCACATGAAGGTACTGACCCTCGCCCGCAGTCCCAGCACCAGCTCAGCCATCTGCCTGGGAGTCAGAAGTTCTGGAACCATCTCCGTTGCCAAGGTGACGAACTCCGCCAGCTTCCCGTACTGCTGTACGTTGCGTTGCTGGGCAACGCGCCACATGCACGCCGACATCAAGCGGAGGGGAGGGACAAGAAGACGCAGCGAGGCCAGCGGGAGCTGAGGGTCTAGAAGACGAGATAACCTCGAGTTACGACCCCATCTGGACATGTTTGGTTTATACACCAGAGAGGGCAGGATATACATGGTTCAGAAGTTAAATATTTCTCTTTCTGTAAACCGTTAGTATAGTATAGGTCTCTATAGTATGCTCATCACAGAAATGAAGAAACATCTAAAATCTAAGTCTAATGAAACGATGATTGATGGAAACTAACTTGTGCCCGCTTTGAAGGCGAGTTCCAGTTCCTTGTTCTCGGCCATGGTGGTTATCCGCTGGTTCAGGTTCTGCTTCTGGTTCTTCTCCTAAACGGGGTTTTCTTTTGCATCTGACACAGCTATTGGCTCAAGACGACGATGCACGCGGCAGCTTCAACAGCCCTTTCCGATCATCTGCTTCTGAGATGTTGCAGGAACCTTGAGAGGAGCAGACACGGGGACGGTCCGACGGACCACATTAAGGGGGGGACATGTTTCCTTTAGAAGGGCAGACGTGGCTTACTAAACATATAACTTGTGGTGTTTTGGAGCCTTATATATCCATGATGAACAGTGCCATTGACTCGAAGTCAGTTGGTTTTATTAACGTAATCATTTTTTGATAAGTAGAAAATATAAAGCGAAGTTATCAACAAGAAACAACAATATAAACGTTTACCTGTAAGCGCTATCCTTTTCCGGGTCAGGCTTTTTATCCTTCAAATTAAAAGTACATACAGACAGATTCGATATCACCATGATTAAGGCTTCCTTATTTTCCTGTAATATCCACCGCTATATAATTTTGGAAAATATTAAAAGCACCGAGATAAAATATATAAACTGCAGCAGGTGTAGAACAGTTCTGGTGAGGCTTTGATTTTAAAACAATTATTCTAATTAACCACTAGATGGCGGAATAGGCCTACTCTTAGATATGAGAGTGACCGTACTCAGAATTGAAATAATACAATATAAAGAGCAGGCCAATAAGTTAAATGAACTCTCAAAACATACTGTATAATATTGGTAACAGGTAAACGTTAATGATTAATTTAATAAATCGTTAATTTTGAGCTAGAGGAATCAACTGAAGAAAGTTTAAAATATTGAGTTGTTGAAGAGATGTTGATATTGCATTCTATTTGAGCAGTTACTAATGCAGTTAGTATCGAGATTGTCATTTAAAATGGCTTGTGCAACAGGGAAGATGTGTCAGTTATAAATTCATTGAATACATTACCTTTAAAATCCATTAACGTTTAAAAGCAAAAGAAAATATATAAAACCAATTGCAATAAAAAGTTGAATTGATATGCCATTCTTACAATTACAGTAGCTGTCTCTATAATGTAATGGTTTTCCTTTTGTGTCATTGCATAAGTTTGATCATTAATAACACCTAATGTCCATCATCATCATTATCATCATCATTATCATCTTCCACATCATCGTCTTCAAAATTAATTCATATCGCACTTATCGGGCAAAACAGCAATACATCGTGCCAAAATCAGAATCACAGAAACCCAACTGAGGGGAAGACTAAAACGAAGAACAAGAGACACGACGCCTGAAAACAAAACACTCGAATATTTCAAGATGGAGTTTTTCAAATATTGACAGATTGTACGCTCCTCGGTCCCTCCCTCTCGTCGCGGTGGACGCTGAGCTGAGTGCTGGAGACGCTTCGAGGGGCTGGGATGGTGTGTAGGCAGATGTATTTTGTATGTAAGCAGAGAAACTGAGCTTGGCAGGAGAAACGCGCCAGGTGGAGGCTCAGCCAGCCAGGATCCCATTACTTGTTCAGGGAAGGGCTGTGTGCGTGTGCGTGTGTGTTTGTGTGTGTGCGCAGGTGCACGGCTGTGCTGAGGTGTGTGTGCGTGTGTCTGCTCTGGCATGTGCCAGCGCGGTGTGCGTATATGTGTGTGCGCGTGTGTGTATGCACGTGCGTCTGAGTGTGGGTGTGCTCAGGCATTTGCCAGTGTCATGTGTGGAAAGGGGGGCGAGTTAACGGGACGGGAGGGGGGTTGCTGCGCGTGTCAGGGGTGACGTCTGTGTGTGAGCGCACACATGTGCGTGCGTGTGTGTGTGCGGTAATTACTTTTTCGATGAGGAGTTTGAGATGGAGGTGATGGCAGCGGGGGTGAACAGGGGTGATTAGAGAGGGCTGGCGGTACGAGGAGGAGAGGGGGGGGGGGCGGGCTGTCAGAAGTTATCTCCCGATCTCATCTCATCGTGCGCAGTCTGGCGGATTCCCTCGATGGCTTAGCGGCTCGGTGCGGCGGCGGCGGCTGTCAATCGGGGCCCGCAAACGCCCGCAGAGAAATCGATGCCTATCTGCTGCGCCGTTTCTATTTTTACCCAGAAGCCTCGGCAGCATCCCGCGCCCCCACTCCCCCATTCTCCCCCCCGCTGGCTTTGATAAGGATGCTGCCTGCTCGGGTCTTCGCTTTGTCTCCCATAAGCCCCCCCCCCCCCCCCGGACTGATCAGACGACGATAAGGGGGGACTACTAAGACCCGACCGGTGATTCTACCTGACCGGCCCTTTGTTCACAGAGTCGGACAGCGCGCCACTAGGGGTGTTACTGGTGTTACTGGTGTTACTGGTGTTACTGGTGGTGTTATAGGGTTGTGTGACTTGGGCTACTGCACAACACAGTGAAAAATCACTGTCTGTCTGTCTGTCTGTCTGTCTGTCTGTCTGTCTGTCTGTCTGTCTGTCTGTCTGTCTGTCTGTCTGTCTGTCTGTCTGTCTGTCTGTCTGTCTGTCTGTCTGTCTGTCTGTCTGTCTGTCTGTCTGTCTGTCTGTCTGTCTGTCTGTCTGTCTGTCTGTCTGTCTGTCTGTCTGCCTGCCTGTCTGTGGTTCCATCCTGCTTCCGACTATATCTTTGTGATATCTTATTACAGTGTCCGGTTGTAATTGAGCAGTAGATTGGTTGTTTAAATGAAAGCGCTAAATCCTGCGTGTTGACTTTGGCCCACCAATTATTTTTAGTTGACATCTGATCTCATGGAGCCTGAGGATTAATTTAGTCAAATGTAAACCGTGTTTGCTGTTATTTAAACCCTCGCAAACTCTACTTCCTGCCAACAGCCATGCCTTCTGCTCACCTCGAACACACGGTCACACGCCCACATATGCACGCACACACAGACACACACATGGTCAAAAACACACACACACACACACACACACACACACACACACACACACACACACACACACACACACACACACACACACACACACACACACACACACACACACACACACACACACACACACACACACACACACACACACACACACACACACACACACACACACACACACACACACACACACACACACACAGACACACACATGGTCAAAAACACACACACACACACACACACGCACACACATACACATACATACACATACATACACTGATACGCCTACGTACGCACGCACAAACGCTTGCACATACTCACACACACACACACACACACACATGGTCACAAACATGGTCACACGCCCACATACACACGCACACACACACACACACACACACCACACAGCACACATCTGCATTCCGTCGTCTCTAGATCAGATGTGAACAGATCTTCTGATCTTTTCCAAATCCGAATCCGGTGCCACTTTCATGTCTGGTTCCAGACCCAGGCCCGTTGAAGTGAAAGATGGGATGTAATCCTTATCGACTGAGGACGGGGTCTGTACCGTCCACACAGCAGTGGGACTTTTCCCTCGGACTAAACCCATCCAGAGCACTTACTCACTAATGAGCTGCTGGACGCCAGAGTCTTCATCAGCCTCTAGGTTGGCTCAATTTGATTGGAGTAAACAAAAGCGAGTTAAGTCAAAACCAGTTTGTTATGGCCGGCTCAGACTACACGATTCTCAGACATCCCTCCACGATTTAACATGTCACACTATACGATCCCAGAGCCAGGAAATCGGGCGTTGTCTTGTCGGAAGACTGGCCACACTACACGATTCTAGGGTGCGATGCTCTTATCATTCACGTTTACAAGATATTTAGAAAATCAAAGGTTTAGAACTGACATAAATGTTTTTTACATTTTTGTCATAAAGGTTCCAGTAGTTTTTATATCTGCTCAATGCAGCAACTCCTGACAGTAGTTGCGTTGCGAGTGACATGAGCGATGTAAATATACTGCCGCATTTCAACCAAAGTTGTCTCCATTATGTTGTTTCATTTTCTCTCGTTTTCTTCATTAGCATTCTTCTTCTTGCTATTGATCGCATTCATTTTTTGTAGTAGCCATCAGCTGTTTAGATGCGCATCTAGATGTATCGCATCGGAAAATGATGATGGAAACGCCGTGATTCGCATTAAAATCCCCTGATTCGCACAAAATGAAACACGCTCGCTATGGCCGGGTTTAGGTTGGTCCGAATGGGATGGAAACAGCTGTATGCGGAATCAAGTGTGACGTAGCGCACTTTCACCCCGACTGCTGCGACGGAACGACGGAATGTTTACAGGCTGGTTGCCATGCCAACCCGCGGAAAATCTCGCGTGACTTAGAAAACTCGCGCGAATTTGTAGTTTTCACCGAAGTCCGTTCTTTTGATGGAAAACACACATGATTCGAATTTCTTTTAATGCGCATTGCCCAGTAATGCGAATCACTTTGGATGGAAACATGGCTACGGTGTACTCAGCGTAGTGCAGTGAAGTCAGTTGGTACACACTGAGCTCCAGCTGTTCGTAGGGTTCCCTCACGCAACTGGGGGCGTGGTTCCCTTCCCTCATGATGGCTACGTCATGCGATTCCCCAAAAAATTCTGACATGCCAAACTTTTCGTCGTGGGGCTTTTGAACGTCGCAGACGGAAACATTGCAGATCGCAAGCATGTCACATTACAAGACCTCGTCTCGTCGCCGACCGGTCAAAATCGTGTACGATTCGCAAATTTGTCTGCGACGAAAGAATCGGGGCAAAATCGGGCTGAAATCGTGTAGTCTGAGCCGGCCATTAATGTGCTCAGACGTTACTTTGTGTGTTCATTCAGAGCGAGCCTGAACCCCGGAGCATGGGGGTTCTGCTGGTGCTGATGGTTCTGACCAGCTGCTGTCAGGCCTCCCACATCTGGACCCCCGGTTCTTCTCCAATCCTGTCGATTTCACTCTGGCAGAAATCTGCATTCCGTCGTCTCTAGATCAGATGTGAACAGATCTTCTGATCTTTTCCAAATCCGAATCCGGTGCCACTTTCATGTCTGGTTCCAGACCCAGGCCCGTTGAAGTGAAAGATGGGATGTAATCCTTATCGACTGAGGACGGGGTCTGTACCGTCCACACAGCAGTGGGACTTTTCCCTCGGACTAAACCCATCCAGAGCACTTACTCACTAATGAGCTGCTGGACGCCAGAGTCTTCATCAGCCGCAGGTTGGCTAATGTTGTTTGGGCAACGCGAGAGAGAGACACAGGCAGGCAATTAACATCTCATTAAGCAGTTCTAAGCACTGTAAATGAAGGCAGAACGCTGACGCCAACCCGCGCGCTTTAAATGGAGTGAAAAACAGCGGAGAGAAAAAATAAAGTGAACGTCTCAGCATAAGGTGCGCGCGACGGGGGACGCGGATATCCACCAGTCAAACCATTAAGGAGGCTCAGGCTAAATCGCTTTCTGTGTCGTCGTCGCCCCCCCTCCCAAAGAACAGGTCATTAGCACTGAGTCATCCATCACTCAGCAGCAGCTGTTAGCGTACTGGGGGGGGGGGCTTGGGCATATGGGGGGGTCTTTTGTCAAGTTAGCCCCGTAATGTGTTGAATAAAAGCGTGATTATTTAAGGATCGGCTGTTGTGTGTCGTCGTTTGTTAGTTTTGTCATTTTTAATTTGGCTTCCGGGTGTAAATGGTGAGCGATGCAGGCAGCGTTGGCGACGGATGACAGGGTGTCGAATCGGGGAGATTAAGGATGATAAGCGGACGTCGAGGAGAGGAATGAAGATTAACGCAGATTTGGCTTTCCACGGAGGTAAAGAGGGATTTTATTAGATTGTATAAAATGGTTATTGTTAGTATGGAGTTGAAGCATGGCCTGGTTGGTTTCTCTCTCTCTCTCTCTCTCTGTCTCTCTCCTCTCTCTTTCTCTCTCTCTCTCCTCTCTCTCTCTCTCTCTCTCTCTCTCTCTCTCTCTCCCTCTCTCTCTCTCTCTCTCTCTCTCTCTCTCTCTCTCTCTCTCTCTCTCTCTCTCTCTCTCTCTCTCTCTCTCTCTCTCTCTCTCTCTCTCTCTCTCTCTCTCTCTCTCTCTCTCTCTCTCTCTCTCTCTCTTCTCTCTCTCTCTCTCTCTCTCTCTCTCTCTCTCTCTCTCTCTCTCCTCTCTCTCTCTCTCTCTCTCTCTCTCTCTCTCTCTCTCTCTCTCTCTCTCTCTCTCTCTCTCTCTCTCTCTCTCTCTCTCTCTCTCTCTCTCTCTCCTCTCCCTCTCTCTCTCAGAACACAATATGGGGACCAATACTTCTGTCGAACACTGAGTAAAACCACAGACCCGGTGATGTTGACTCGTCCCTTCTCTACATCTGCTCTTGACTAGACCTCGTCTGTCAATGTTTGACGACTGGTTCCGCTTTAATTACAGATTTCCTTCTGTGCTCCTCTCCCAAATTCCAGGGATTATCCAATTACTGCCCGCGTGGCGGCAAACAACAGAGCTCTTTGCTTTTCACTAATTGGACGAGAAGTGATGCCGGTGCTCAAAGCAGAGGACCAGCTCCAGGGATCATTGACGAGAACAGAGGAGGAGGAAGGAGGAGAATGAGGCGAAGAAGAGGAAGGAGGGGAATGAGGAGAAGAAGAAGAAAAGGAAGAAGTAAAAGAATGAGATGAAGAAGAAGAAGACGAATAAGAGGATGAAGAAGCAGAATAAGAGGATGAAGGAGACGTTTGTGTGGTCTGCCTCAGGCTTGGGGCTGATTTCTTCTTGTTACATCAGAAAAAAGAGGGCGAAGGCGATTTCCCCAGACTACACCCAGCTGGTGTGTGTGTGTGTGTGTGTGTGTGTGTGTGTGTGTGTGTGTGTGTGTGTGTGTGTGTGTGTGTGTGTGTGTGTGTGTGTGTGTGTGTGTGTGTGTGTGCGTGCGCAAGAGCCTGCCGAACCAATAAAAGTGTGAAGCAAAATGCCCTTGAAATCTGCTTTCTGAACTGATTGTTCAGTAACATCCAAGCCGTTGTCTTTCATGGAAACGCTGGCGGGAAGGTTGGGGTTCATCTCCTGCTCCGTTGTCGGCAGCACAGCTTACCGGAATCAACACAATCTAATTAATCACTCATCATCGTGCGAATGCCAAAACACAGCAGTCAGTAACACTTCAACCGTCTTATAGAGTATTATTCTGCGTACCGTCTTCCACCAAACATGTCATCTTTAAGATTTGCCGCTCATTTGAGTGCCTCCTCCTCCATGCTGCGTTATTACCGTATAAAACACGTCTCTTCTCCTTACTGCCGTCCGATGCTTATGAGCGGTCTTCACCCTCATGTGGAGAGACGGGACCCAGTGTGATGTTGCTCACCTCCTTACTTCACAAAGGTCAGCCTTCCGACCTTTGTCGACGAGGGCCATGACATTCTAACCCATCTTTACAATGCGTTTCTCTTATTAACCGCGCCGCAGTGCGGCGCGGTTAATAAGAGAGACGTATTGTAAAGATGGGCGCCTGTAGTTCTTCTTAACCGCAGACCAACAAACTCTTTTGAAAACAACGCAAACATCTCTCAAATAACCAAACGGTCATTCGATTGTACTTCCTAAACTCACACCTGGTCACCGACGGCGACCGACGTCCATCGGTGCGTCCCAGCTTGTTCTGCGGAGGCCTGCAGCAGGCTCCGGTTGATGACATCACAGACCTTGATTGGTAGAGCCTTCCAATTGGCTAAGCCGTTGACGTTCCAACAAACCAACCCCAAAGTTTTTTTTTTTTCCCTTAAGAAATCTTCAGGGAAAGCCATTACGAGATAATCATTTAAAAAGGCGGCCATTAGGTGGCTAAGCCGTGCAGTTTGTTCATTAACATGAATAAATTACGCTCTCACTAGATATTAAAATATCATTAACAGACATATAAGTGTTACAGATGAATTCCCGTTCAGCCAGAGAGTTTAAAGCATCTGCATGCATATATTAATGTGAAGTGTGTGCGTGTGAGAGTGGTGCGTTTCGAGAGAACAACGTGGAGCAAGCTGGAGGTGAGGAGCGCAGTGTGCATCATTTATTGAACGGCACTGATGTTACGACAGGAGAACAAATGAAACACGAAAGAGCATTTTTTATTACGGGGGTTGGGGGGGGGAATCAAAGCGTGGTGGATACTGCGGAGCGAGAGATACAGTCGTACAACAAAGATACACACACACACACAACAAAGGTACACAGAACGTGGTGATTCCCTTGTCCTGAGTGCGGCGGACCAAGCCCCCTGCGACGCGCGGTGTTGTCCTTCACCAGGGGGGGGGGGCGGGGGGCTATAGGCTGAGCGAGGCTTATCGTGTGGGTGAGGATGTTTATTCTGCTTTTATTCCTCAACTCAACTCCCAGGCACGCACGCAGACACACACAAACCCACACACACACACACCGTCCTACACACACACAGACACACATAAACAGTTGTTTTTCCATCAACAATGACTTGTTGGGTATGTGTGTGCGCCGGATGGATTTGTGTGTGTAGGAATGTGTTATTTTGTGTGTGTGTGTGTGTGTGTGTGTGATTGAGTGTGTGAGAGGGTAGAGAAATGAATGCAGGACACACACACACACACACACACACACACACACACACACACACACACACACACACACACACACACACACACACACACACACACACACACACACACACACACACACACACACAGCCCTTTTTCATCAACAATTACTTGGGGAGGAAGGCAGAGGAAATAAAGAAAGTGCGAGCACCCTTGGGTGACAGACGGAAGGCAGTGCGCCAGCTCTTCCACTTCCTGCTTCCCCCTTCATGCCTGGGGGGGGCCGGGTCGGGGTGTTACGGAATAGACCTTTCAATTATTCACTCGCTGAGATGGCGTGCTTGTGGTGCACATTATTTCCCACCTTTGGAATCCGCCAGCCTTACACCACCCACGCCCCCACCCCTCCCCACGCCCCCTCCCCGCTCAGTTATTCCCTCTGAGGAGCCCCCCACCCCCCATGTACTTGAAGAACTTTTAAAAAAAGTCCATTAGAGAACTTCAGAAAAAGACGTTCAACGAACCGGTGCCGCCGTCCGAAGAGCCGCTCGCACCCGCTCGCTGTCGCCGTGGAAACGCCCCGCGCCACAGCCCCGCGAGCCCGGGGCCGGACGAGGTCGGAGTGTTTGGATGGTGTTCGGATTAACAAGCATCGACGGATCAAGTGAATAGTGGCTGCAGTGTCACACCGTACCGGGTCATACTTCAGTGTCGACGAGGGAAAACAACTGGTGAAGCCCTGGAGGCAAATAACTCAAGATAAACAAGGGAGGGTCTTGCGTCAGTTTGTGTTTTATTTCTCTTTTCGTTTCCACAGGACATTAACATTGGAACATCATGGAGAAATACATCATTATGAGCAGCTCTGGATCCACAGTCACACCCCGGAGGGCTCGTTTGAGTCGGGACACAGAGGGGAATAGCGAGCGCGCGTGGGTCATGCCGTGCGTGTGTGTGTGTGTGTGTGTGTGTGTGTGTGTGTGTGTGTGTGTGTGTGTGTGTGTGTGTGTGTGTGTGTGTGTGTGTGTGTGTGTGTGCGTGCGTGTGCGTGTGTGTGGGACCACTTACAGCAGACGTGTGAGCAAACCCCCACCGCGTGCGTCGACGGCCGTGTTTAGCGGCGCGCTCTCGAATTAGCATAGGATACGTACCTCCGTGTCAGCCCGCGCACCGCACCTCCTCATGTCCTCCGCGCTAATGAGAAAATAAACGTAACCCGCGGTAACGCCATGTCGCATAATCAAACAGTCGATCGCATCGTCAATAGCTCGCTTCTTCCAGACATTTCCTCGTAATAAGCCCCGCCGGGACGCGACTCTGCCCGCTGATGTCACGTCGGCGCCCTCTCGCGCACGCCGCCGGCGATGCACGTGCAGGTGGGGACGGGTGGGCAGGGCGCGTGCACGTGTGCAGGCGTTCTCCCGCGCTCCCATGCGCGGCTGCTGAACTCTCGCCGTGTGTTTAGTGGCTTAGAATCCTACATGAACCACATCTGCCATCACGTAGGAATAAAAAGCCATAGAACACAACGGCAAACTAGCAGGAGGGGGGGCGCGGGCGGGGGGAGGGGAGGGGAGGGGGGGAGAGAGAAAGGGAGGGAGGGGGGAGAGAGAGAGGGAGGGAGAGAGGAAGAGAGAGAAAAAGAGGAGGAAATAGGGGAAGAAAAGATGGATGAGGGAGAAGGAGAGGAAAGAGGGAGGGAGAGAGGAAGGAGGGAGGGAGAGAGGAAGGAGGGAGGGAGGGAGAGAGGAGGGAGGGAGGGAGAGAGGAAGGAGGGAGGGAGAGAGGAAGGAGGGAGGGAGAGAGAGGAGGGAGGGAGGGAGAGAGGAAGGAGGGAGGGAGAGAGGAAGGAGGGAGGGAGAGAGAGGAAGGAGGGAGAGAAAGAGGGGGAGGGAGGGAGGAAGAGGAGGAGGGATGTGGAGGAGAGGGGAAGGAGAGAGGAGGGGAGAGAGGAGGGAGGGAGGGAGGGGGAGGAGAGAGGGGGAGGAGGGGAGGAGGAGGGAGAGAGAGGAGGAGAGGGGAGGAGAGGGAGAGAGGAGAGAGGGAGGGGAGAGGAGGAGAGGAGAGAGGAGGAGGAAGAGGAGGGAGGGAGAGAGGAGGGAGAGAGGAGGGAGGGATGGAGGAGGGGAGGGAGAGAGGAGGGAGGGGAGGGAGGGGAGGGAGAGAGAGAGGGAGGGAGGGAGAGGAGGAGGGAGAGAGGGAGGAGGGAGGGAGAGAGGAGGGAGGGGAGGGAGAGAGGAGAGAGGAGGGGGGAGAGAGGAGGGAGGGAGAGAGGAGGGAGGGAGAGAGGAGGGAGGTAAAGGGAAGAAGGAAGAAAAGACAAAGGAGGAATGAAGGAGGGCAGGGTGCTGGAGAGGGGCCATGAACACAACAGGAGGGGAGAGAAATACTGCATAAGAGGGAGGAGAGGGGAGAGAGGGGAGGAGAGGGGAGGGGAGGAAGAGAGAGGAGAGGGGAGAGAGGGGAGGGAGAGGGGAGGAGAGGGGAGGGAGGAGAGGAGGAGAGGAGAGGGGAGGAGAGGAGAGGAGAGGAGGAGGAGAGGAGAGGAGGGGAGGAGAGAGGGGAGGAGAGAGGGGAGGAGGAGAGGGAGCAATAGTTTTTCTTAAAGTCACCCCCTCCTGAGGGACAGGAACCACCGTTTGAGGGAAGAGAGTAAAGCAGATAAAATGGTAGATCTCCCGGTGATATCGCCCAGGTAATACGTGCAGTACGATATCTCCTCAGTCTTCCACTTCCTCCAGTAGGTGTGCGTGTGTGTCGTGCATTATTAATGCAAAGTTGTAATCAGGGGTAAAATACTACACCTCTCCTGAGGAGAAGCCTAACACACACACCTATAAACTGTGTGATGCTCAAGGAGAACACACTAAAAGTGCCACACAAAGTACTGGGGCTGTTTAGAAGACGGCATATACACTGAGGCCACACAGCGTGTCTAAACCCCTGGCTCCCTGTCCCCCCGGGAGAGAGAGCGCCACAAGCTAGTAGAGGACGCCAACCCTCACAGATTAAAATGTTGTGTGTGTGGATGTTGTGTTGCGTGTCTGTAGTTTGTGTGTGTGTGTGTGTGCGTGTGTGTGCGTGTGTGTGTGTGCATGTGCGTGCGTGTGTGTGTGTGTGTGTGTGTGTGTTGTGTCAGCTGCCGGGGACAGAGCTAGCCTGCGTTGCTACCAGGGAGGTGCGATAAATATGCATGACTCCAGTTCGCTGTTCGCTGTTTCCCTGCTTTGTATGCTAATAAGCTTTATACATACGTTTAATAATGCAACAACGGCAATACGCAGTGGTGGCTAGTGGTGGGGTTCTGGGGTTCTGGGGTGGTCTGTGCTGCAGCAGTGAAACACTGAAGAGATTGAGATTATAGGGAAATTGTAATTGAATATAAACAGTGTGTTGGCTACCCTGGGAGCTAGCGTGGGGCGAAGCGCCCTCCCCAGGCTGGACTAACCAGGTTACAATCAGCAGGGGCAGTAGCCATGGAGCCCGCCTCTTCATCCAGAAAATAATGGACTTAAAATGGCACCAGCTGCTGCTACTTAATTTTTGCTTCATTTGCAGTTTGAGTTGCTCATTATTGGGTTGTGGGTAAGGTTAGCATTTTAAACCATATAGTATTACCAAACTGTTCGCAATAATAGTGTAATCAATACATTTGATTATTTGATCATAGGTTTACATTAAGTATTTTTCAAGACTTGAACTAGAAATGGCAATATTCAGGAAAGGAACATCTTGAGTTAGTTGCTCTTGCAACTGCTATTTAGCTAATGCTTTGCTAGGCTAAGCTATGCTAATAAATACACTCTGCACTGTTTCTGTGTGTCTGTGTCCGTGTCTGTCTCTGACTATATCATTTAATGCCTGGTTCTATGAGTCGAAGGGAAACTTAAAACTAGTTACACTATTTTTTTTTACATAAGAGAGTTCTGAAAAAAATCTTTTTCCACGCAGAAAGAAAAGGAAAAGTTTGAAGACTGACGTCACCATCGTCCCCAAGGACTCCATGGGAGTGGATCTAGTCGGTTCCTTTATAATGTTAATGGGAGTGGATCTAGTCGGTTCTAGTCGGTTCTAGTCGGTTCTAGTCGGTTCTAGTCGGTTCTAGTTGGTTCTGGTCGGTTCCCCAGTAATGTTAATGTGAGATGTTCTAGTCGGTTCTAGTTGGTTCTGGTCGGTTCCCCTCTACTGTTATTGGGAGTGGTTCTAGTCGGTTCCCCTCTACTGTTATTGGGAGTGGTTCTAGTCGGTTCTAGTCGGTTCTAGTTGGTTCTGGTCGGTTCCCC